>CAXIVR010000002.1:229480004-229927862 GCA_964035755.1 Teleogryllus oceanicus | reverse complement strand
CAAAAACGAGGCATTCAATATTCTCAGCTCTGGCGCAACTCTTTATAATTGCTGGTACTATTGATTCTCTTGAAGCACCTTTGTTTCTTTGAGGAAAAATGCGCACAATCAGATCTGTTAGATTTACTACTAGCAGGCAATGAGTTGGCGGATATACCCTTGTACAAAAAGGAGTTTTGATGCCGCAGAAACTACTTCAAAGGTAAATGGATTCTCAATACCTATATATTACTTTCGATTGATTGTCCCACTCTGCCGGCCAGGTAGGGTTTCCTCCATGTCTAGTTGATTCCACGCTTGGGGGTTAAGAGAGACATGTGGCGAACTTGGATTATCCCCTTCACCGCAGCCAGAACATTCTACCTCCTGAGCTTTACTTCTTCACACAGTTACACAAACTGAGACGATTTAAAGAAAAGGCATCTTCTCAGTCGAACCCGGATCGCAACACGAGACGTTACCCCAAGAGCTCTCTAGGGAAGTAATTCTTAACACAATCGGAGAAATTCTTTCGACGAAATTGAATTTGTCTAATTTTACTTTGGCGGAAACGTATGCCTACTAATAAGTAATATATGCATGCAGTATATATATATATATATATATAATATATATATATATATATATATATATATATATAAAGTTTGTTGAGACTAACTTATTGATACACGTTGTACTGCTGTTGCTGTGAAAAAAAATTAAAGAAAAAATAGCTATTTTGAAAATTATGTTCTATAAGTTGCATTCCATTTCCCGAAATATTTACCTAAAAACGGGCTTTTAAACCCCAAAAAATCATGTCTTATTTTAACGATCTGATTTTTTCCTGTAAAACGACGAACTTTCGGGAGAAGAACTATTTTAGTCGATCCCTGGTACCAAAGAGGCGGATATAACTTTTTTGAAGAACTAAAATACTGAGGCGTAAGGACGCTCTGACCGCCCGACCGCCCGACCGCCCGACCGCCCGACCGCCGACCCCCCGACCGTCCGACCGCCTGACCGTCCGACCGCCCGACCGCCCGACCGCCCGACCGCCCGACCGCCCACCGCCCGACGCCCACCGCCCACCGCCCGACCGCCCGACCGCCCGACCGCCCGATCGCCCGATCGCCCGATCGCCCGCCTGTCCGTCCGTCTGTCTGTCCGTCCACCCGTGCGTCATTCCCGGCAGTCTGAGCATGTACCCGTCTGGCCTCGACCTGTGCATGTGTGCATTGTTGTGTGGTCAATGCTAGCGCCAGTTAAACTGTTAAGATGCTTTTCCTCGATTGATCTGAAAGAACTTGTAGCCCTGTGCATGTTGAATGTTGTTATTCGTTAAAATTTTTTTTTTCTTTAATCCTTTAAAAAATTTTTACAATTTTTCAAAAATATTAGTAGTGTTCACTTAACTTTAGATAAAATGTAGGCAACTTTTAAACACTTTTTTTAAAAATCTACTCCAAATTTTTGATTTTTCGTTTCTTATTTATCAAAGACTGGTCTGAAAATAATGCTGCAATTCCAATTTTCGCAATTCTCCTTTATTTTAAGAATTCAAAATTTAAGTTGCAAAAATGCACACTTAAAGGCAGAGATTTTTGAAAAATTTAAAAAAGGGAAATTGTCACGTAATTTCTGGTTAAAATTAACGCAAAGTATAAAAAGATCTATTAGACACACCACCCATGTTATGACCCATCTCTTGCACGAATATGACAGGAAACGCTTAAAAAATTAAGCAGGTCTAATTTTTGTTTAAGTACCTGAATTTTTAAAAATTGAAAACGTTGGAAATCATGAGCAAAAGTATTAGATGTAGCCAGTATAATTTACAAAGTAAAGCGAGAAAATAAGCGATTCTCTTTCACTTCGTTCCGTGCAAAAAAGCATGGAACAAGTTTTGTGGGGCAGCTATGGTATATGTCAAGCACCGACCGCAACAAAACAGGTTTTCCTGCAAGCTTCTCCCGTGTTCTCCGCATGTTTCCCACATGGTCTTGTATACTCCCCATCTTCTACCTCACGTTTCTTTGGATGACCCAACCTATAACCTTCGTTTTTTGATTGATTGATAAGCGATTCCGGGTGCGTCAAGTGCTAAGGTCATTACTGCCGTAAGTTTAATGCATGTGTTTTCCCCGGGATGTAGCGTTGATACTCACCTACTGGATGGTGAGGTCTGACGGCGACAAGGGTGAGTATAAGTCAAGGAAGAGGAAAAATCACCGTAGGATTCCCTACATTTTCTCCAGATGTTCACTGCACATTTGCTATACATTTTGGCATGGGAGGTATATCTCTTACGTTTTCATAGAATGTTCCGAGCATTATAATCAGGAAATCATTAAAAAAGTTGATTCACATGTATAATATAGAATACTTTTTTAAACCTAATGCCGGCAAATTTTACCGTGGTTCCGTAACGGTTGAATTTTTCCGAAATTTTTGTGAAAGTGATAATAGCTTCACACTGGAACCCAACTTCTTGCTATTCTAAAATATCATGTTAGGTATTGAGGGAACCTAACCAAGGCACAACGACCCCTCCTTTTTCATACATCACAATAATTGAGATTATTATAATTAATAAATTAATTATTATCATTACGTTGAGCTTTACGACGAAAGTAGAATATATATCATCCATCGCGCAAATCTTTCATCTTTCTCACCTGTTCTTCCAATCCTTCACCACTCTACCCCTACTACCTCCTTCCTCACCTATATGTCCACCGCGTCCAACCCTTAACCCAGTCTTTGGCCCCGCCTCCAAACTCAGCCTCGCCTAACGCTTGAAACGGACACGCCTCAACCCCTGCACAAAGAAATTAAACCAAAGTGTAAAGAAACTTCTGGAATTGTGGTGCAGATATTCTTTATCACGGAATTTTTTTATTTGTTGCAGTTGCACGAGAGAATGAAGCGAGTAAAGCGTTTTTGTTGTCAACTTTGTCGTTAGTAATGATTCGTATCACCGCTCTAGCCCCGTCCTAACAGAGTTCCTGGCTCCTTGTCGTCTTAGTTTTGCCTCCATTCTCGCCATATCCGGTTCTTTACGAGCCTCAGCCGTCTTACCCGCCCCTAAACTTGCTGCCGTCCCTGCCTTTTCTCCGAACGCCGGCCCCACTCCTCGCCCATCCCCCCCCTGCCTACGGTTCTGCTCCAGCTCCTGTCGCCTCCGATGCTGCCTCGAGACCCACCTCAGCTCCAGCCACCGACCACGCCCCATCCCTCGAATTCAGCCAACACCTGCCTCCCCGCCCCAGCCCTCGAGGCCGGTCTCGCCTTTTACGTTCCCGCTACTGTTCCCTGCGGCAGGAGGCGCTGGCTGAGGCTGTAGGATAGAGACCCGACCCGGCTGCACGAGGACGGTATCCGTGTAGCGCAGGGCTATTCAGAGAATGGATTCCGAGCGGAAGCGAAGTCGGTGGCTGTGGTGGACCTGGGTGATGGCGATCGATGGCTGGAGGCTCTTCACAGTCAGCCGCTTTCATCTGTCGTCCTCTGGCGCCCTGAAGAAGGCTCTGGACTGCCCCTTTGCTCCAGTCTGGAGGAGCAACACTCATACGTGTTTGCCGCTCTATCTGGAGCTTGTGGTTCAGTTCTTTGAACAAGGCTTGAAATATTAATGGAAATTTGAGAAAATGATGGAAACTGGTCCGTTTTACAAAGACAGAATTCCATTAAAGGTATATGGTTTGTAAAAGTTGTGAGATAGTTTTTACAGCTAATGATATAAACTAGTCTTGAAATATTAATGGAAATTTGAGAAAATGTGCTAGTATTACATGTAATATATTTGAATATATTATCATTGTCAATAAAATTGATCTCCTGGGTTGAGTACGCTGTCCGACCACTAACGAACGCTATCACCTTACGAATTTCCTTGTATTTTTGCTGAATAATTTCCTAGCGCGCTTTCCTTAAAGATTACCCATTATTCTTATTTTTGAAACTATATTACTTCATTTTTACCGCGTGAGTTCCAAGATTACCTTCTGGCTTAACTTTCACGTCCGCCACAAGATACTTGATTGCACAATCGGAATGCCAAATGAGAAATACAGTTTATCTCCTGAACGTGTGGTCACAATATATGTAAACGTGTATGCCAATGACAATGTATTCAAATCCTCCCTTATTAAAGAACGAGTTTCGTTAAAATATCTTTTAAATTAAGTTTTGTTCAACGTTTTCAGCACAATTGGAAGATTCGTAAACGCAGTCTACTTCTGCCAAGAAATTCCCCAGTTATAGTATCACTCAACAGTGCCCCCATCTCCAATAACAGACCACCACCATCGTATTTCCAGGCGCTCGCTTTAAAACTTCTGGACCGCCTGATGAAAGCAGGAGCAACTATTCGGATTTTAGTCATGGATCAGACATTATCACACGTAGCCTTATTTTGTCCTGATTTAATAGACCAAAAAATAAGTCACATTAAGACCACAGACAATCGTCGTTTAAACTATTGGGGAGTGGTCGAAGAAATAGCATCTCTTCGCCTAAAAAATGCTGGAGGAATACGTGTGTTCACACTGTATCCATCTACTATTCTCTACCAAACTACAATAATTCCCGATGTCTGTACTGTGTACGGACCATTCTTGAGACACATGCGAGAAATTGAGAAGCATTTCAATATGTCTATTGTCATCGAGCAAAAGCTTCAGAAAAACATACAGAATCAAGTATGTATCTTTACTTCCTGCGTCCGCTTATATGTACTGTAACGTCTACATTGTGTGGTCGTTTAATAATTGTTTGACGATTTGTATTACGGTAGATAATGAATTATTACTTATTGATTGGTTGATTCCGATAATGTCAACTGTTGTTGTAATAAGTCCCGTTAGTTTCGTTAATGTTTTATCCCTGGATGTGGCGACGTTCCTACTCCACAGAACAGTGAGATTCGGTGCCGATCGACTCGTCAGTCAGCAAAGATATTCTTCTCTAGGTATCTCCTCCCACCGACGCAACGCAACGCAATACGTCACGCTTTAAGTTCCCCATGCATTCTTTAGGGTTCCATATGTGGCAATGTGTTGAATAAGGGAAAAGTGTGGCGTCAGGAAAGTAAGCACCCAGAGATGAACAGAATATACAATTTTTTTAACAAAAGAATGTACAAAGCGTTGTAGTAGTAGTGCGTTGAATCTACTCCATACACTCATCCAGGTAGTTGCCGACCACTAGCCGTGATCGTGCAGTTCTATAGATACATCACATATTCTAGTGAGGCCCCCCCTCGAGTGCACGCCCCTACCGCGCCACGCACGAATACGCTTGAGGTTTTGAAGAGCAAAAACCGCCGACAAAAAACCTCCACCTGACAACCGATGAGTATAGAACGAGGCTTGCATATTACCACGTGACAACTCGCTGCTGGGCAAGCATCGCCGATGTCCACCAGGTTCTAAAAATAACTGCACCTCCAACGCCGTGGCTCCTAAGCTACTCAGCTCCCAGACAGCCATCCGCGCCCTCCACACCCGCAGGGCAGCCAACGTTAGGGTGCAATAGGACAAGGAAGGACGAAAATTCGCGCACAGTCCGTAACCTGTTTTCGTTAGGGTACTGCTCATGCATTTCTGCGGTATTAATATAATATAAATAATAATAATAATAATAATAATAATAATAATAATAATAATGACATTATTAATGGCGAGGCTCAGGCAATAGGGCCAACTCTTCCGCTTAATCAGTAAAATTGATCGGTGAAACTAGGGAAAACTATTGATCAGTGCAGCAGCCCACTGGAATTATGGGTGAATGTATTGCATCAAATTAAAAGCGGGAAGAAAAATAATATGTTCTCGGTCTTATTTGAGTGATTTTGAGGAACGAAACTTGCTCCTTCTTCTAGAAATCAAAGTAAAAAACGACGGTGCAGTTAGGAAATCAGTAGATCGGAAGATCACTAGCCGTTTTTTAAGAGCGTATGTTTCAGAGCCTAACCGGCATCTGCACCAGCGACACTAGTGACTCCTACAGTAGCACCCTACAGCCTTTTCTTCAATTTTGATGGACAGTTCAAAGGCACTGGTTGTCTGCATTTTCAGACTTCTGCTCTCAGCAAAAGCTTGAATTGACAAACGGCTTCCGACTTTCCTGTTGACACTGATCGCTGCAGTCGAATACTAAAAGATTCAATTATCGTTTCAAAACTCTGCGGCTCATGGTGGAAATACATGGGTGGGTTCCTCCGATGCACCGACTTTAGCTGGTTCTGCGCATCACCAGTTTGCGCCACGAACCACGCGTCCAGAGCATGGGCACTTTATTTGAAAAGCCAGTCCAGAGGCTGGCCGCCATGTTGCATGGAGAGCGAGAAGTGTTGAGAAATATGATCAAAGTTGTACAAGATGACAATTTTTAACGGTAACCGATCAAAAATAACGCAATGAAGGTGTACAAGATGCAATGTTTAAAAGAAATGCTTCATAAATCTGTTTATTGTTTTGTAATGTATTATTTCCCGCCCCCGACACTATGCGTTTGGATAAAAAAAACAATTTAAAACATTTGGAAACCCATAAAAAAAAAGATTGGGGAATAAAATAAAGTGAACCCGATACTTGTAATTTTTGACCATAGACGCCCGGCTTTAATTTAGAACTTTTTAAAAGTTATCCCAGTAAAATGGGTCAGGCAATAAAAGTTATTAAAAATTTTCTTATTTCTATTTTTTTTAAAGGGAAATATTAAGGGAGTCCATTGTTGGGCACGTTTATAAAGAAGGGGTTTTTTCGAAAATGAAGGCGAAAGATATAAAATTCAGATTTTCGGGGGAAAAGAAGAAAATTAATCATAAAATTTATCATTTAATATCTTGGAAGTATCAACATTTTAATAAAACAAATAAATTAATTCAAGCAAACTTTGCAAGAAGAAATTACGAACAATTGCAGTGCGTTCCCTTTAAACAAAAAAAAAATGGGGAAAAAAAAAATTTGCAAAGGAAAAAAAAAGGAAAAAATCGAATTTTTTGGGAAAATTTCCGGGGGAATTTTATTAAAAAAAAACGGAAATAAAGTGTTTCGGGGAAAAGTTAAAAATTAAATATTTTGGGGAACCAAATGGGGCGTCGTTTTCAAGCGATCGGAAAAATGTTAAACAAAATAAAATGCTGTTGAAAAAAAATTGAGAGAACTTGCCCAGACTTGGTGAAGGCAAGACGTATTCCGTAGGCGATGTTTGGGAAAATTTTTTTTTAAAATGCGGAAGTAAGGAAGAATTTGCAAAAGTAACTGGAATACTTCATTTTAAAAATTTTTTTCGTGAAAAAGGGAATTTATAAAAAAGGGGTTTTAATTCGAAATTCGGGAACGCCCCTTGGGCTGCGAAAGCAAAGGAAAGAGCATGGCCGTATGAAATTTTTCAACGGTGGGGGCGCGACGTTGTTTTTGATTAGGGCGCGGAATTCAATTGGGGCTCAGGATTTTCAAAACTTTGGGAAAATTTTTTGAAAAAAAGGGGGCAGGGGAAATTTCCCACTATTTCGTGAACAGTGATCGTCGAGTGTGTTCCGGAATGGCACAACGGGGGGCGCTGTTGTGCGTGGATAATCCAAAACACCCGTTCTTCGCGGAAGCAGCATCTACGGGGCGTTTTTTACATTTGTTTTTTTTTCGGTAAGAACCCCTGTCAAGGTCAAGTTATGTGATTAATAGGTTTTTAAAACGTAAAAATTTGACAGAATCTTTGGGGTTTTTAAACATATTGTAATTATTTTGTTTTTGTTGTTGAAAAAATCTTTTGAATGAGAAAATATATGTCCATGCCCCTTTTTTGGGAAGAAATTATCTATTTTTTGTTGTTTTTTTTTTTGTGGGGTTTTGTCGATTTTGCCGTCAGAGCACCATGCTATTTCAGCACTAGATATTAAAAATTTAAAGGGAAAATACGAGAAAAAAGGAATTTGAATAAAATTTTTTTAAAACCTTTTGGGTCGATTTGTAAATGATATGTGTTTGTAGTCTTCGTAGCACTATAACGATCCCCGGAGCCAACCTTTCTCCGTCTGTACAGACGCCCCCCCGACCCGCCCAGGTGAGTCGGACATTAAAACTCGGGCAATTGTGATGGAGAAGGAAGATTTTATTTAGTGGAAACCCAACGGTGGCTAGTGTTTGTTTGTTTGTTTATAAAAAGGGCAGAGCAGCTCTATTCAAACCCGTTTAATGCCCCGGGCTTGTAAAATTTTACAAGTGGCCGCCCGGTGGGCTGGCGGGCGGCGGACACCGCCGCCGGCACCCGTTCGTAACGATAAAATTTTTTTTTTATCTGGCTGCAGTAAAAACCCCGCAATATTGTGGGCAAATTGGTGTGTGAAGCTCTTGGCTCCCAAAAACCCCCTCTCGGGCAAAAAGGGGCACTTGGTTTTTAAAATAAAAGGCCAGACGGTGACCGCCATTCGAAGAGAAAAAAGTGTTGAAAACTTTTGAAATTCGCATTAATACAATTTTTTTGTGAAATCAAAAAAATCTCTGTTTTTAAATAAAAAATGTTTTTTTAAAAAAATACTTCTTATATCTGTTTCAGACTTGCAAAAGATAAAAATTTTTTTTTTTACCTGCGTTTAAACTTTCGAATATTTGACGCAAACTAGTTCAAAGCCCATCGTTGAATTTGATGACCCAGTGGACCCCTTTTTCCCATTCCTTCCCCCCACCATGTCTGTGACTTCTCCCTCTACGAGGGTTCTTACATAAAACCTTTGGTTACAATGTCAAACAAAATGTTCTTTTCTCTAGATTCAAACAGGCAGAAGAATACTTGGAGAAAATAATCGGAATCGTTTGGCAAAATATTGAAACGGGAGGTATAAAAATCGCTCCACTGCTAATGCCCCCGAGGCATACCCACGAAATAATTCAAGGAACGAGCCTATGAAAGACGTTCATTTACGCCCTCCGGGGTGCCGGGGTGGTCGCTCCCTGCGCGTGTTGGGGGCGCCATCTGGCGCGCTGGGCCATGTTTGGGGTACCCTGGCGTGGCGCGTGGTGGCGGGCGATCGCTGGCGGCCGCGAACCGCAGCGCTGCGAGCCTTCTCCTCGTGGGAGGAGCGCTGCAGCTTGATGTATCGTCGCCTCAGCGAACCCAGCTGTAGCTGGCCCCACCATCCCGGGTAACCCTTTTTGGGGTACTCAGAGGTTTGAGCAACCGCTGTGAAATCGTTGTTGTTGTTGTTGTTGTTTTTTGTTGTTTTTTTTGTTTTTTTTTTTGTAATTTTGATTGATTGAGTGTTTTTTTCTGTTTCCGGGGGGTAAACTGCTTTGGTCGTTAGCCCCATTAGTGAGACCTGGTTTTCTCGCGAAATGGCGGTAATCTTCTCCCGCTGGATGGCGGGTCCGGCGCCGAACCGTCGGCTGGGGGGGTTTCCTCTAACGGGACTCTTCCAACAGCGGGGCACCGCCACCGGGGCGAGCAGTTTCGACCGGCCCCCGGAATGTGGGGGTTTTAGTGAATGGTTGTGTTGCAAGGGGTGAGTATAGGACAAAGGAAGGGAAAGATAGATCCCCCGCGTTCCGTGGCCCGTTTGATAATTTGCTCTGTCATTCGCCGGGGTTTATCAGAAAACCCCGAAAACTTCCGATCAGGCAGGGGCCCTAAAATTTTCCTCCTGACGTGACTGAATTTTGACCTGGGGGAAAATCATTGCGAAAACCCCCGGGCCCTCGGGGAACCTGGACCTCCTGGTCAGAGGCGCTGCAGTGACATCCGACACGCTCCCGGTCTATCAATATTATTATTATTATTATTAATTATTTTATTATTATTATTATTATTTCCTAATTTCTGAGATAAACACTGATGCCGGGGGGTTTTCAAAATCACCCAAGGCAACAATGGTTTGACATAAAGTGGAACAAGAATATGTTTTTATATCAGCCGCAGACTTAAAAATTTACGGACTTTTTGCTGTTCCCCAATAATGCGTTTTTGAATTGTCCGTATATGCTTTCAGCAATTTAATTTTTTGCGATCTCTTTTTCTTGGGAAACCTTTCCCTCCCCCTACTGAAGCATTTCCATTGGCGCAATTTTAAAATTCCTTCAACTCAACAGCCAGGGGGATTTCCCCCTTTTCTCAGCAACAGTTGTTCCGGGTCATCTGTAGGAACCGCAACATCAATGATGCATGATTTTTTAGATTTTTTATAAAACAGAACAATACCCGGTATTTTTGTTCCACTGCGGTCAGTGAAGTTTCATTTTCCCCCACAGAATTCGACTCGATCATTGCTGATTACTTGCTCGGGTTTCCCAATAAATGGTTTTCCTCTCTACGAGGTCGTATCTTTTGGCAAGGGGTTGGTGAATTCTTTGGCGACGCAGTTGTGTCTTTAAGGTATTCTGTTTGTACTAATGGGGATCCACAGCAAATATGATGGATTGACTCGTTGGGGGATTAAGCGACATCGGCTATTTTTCTGACCCATGATGAATTTTTTTTGTCTGGTTTGACAACTTGGTCTTGAATGGAAAATAAATCCTTGTCTCACCCAAAAAAGGCCCCCCTTATCCACTATGAGTTTTTTTTTAATGTTTTCAAATTAAAGTTTCAAAAAACTACCATGTAGTTCCTTTCTTTGCCCCAAATTCACACGGTCTTTATGCTTCAGGTAATCCCAAATCTTTTTTGGTTTTTCCGGCATAATGGGGCCATCTTTCATCTTGATCACAGATAGCTTTTTAACAGACGGGATGAGAGAAATCCGACGCAGCTTTTTTTTTTTGCTGTCGGGACAGTGTCCTTAAGAAGTCCTCTTCCCACTAGCACGAGGGAAGTACAGCCTTTCACTGAACCTGAGGGTGGTGCAGTCGATGCCTTTATGTATAGTTCTTATTTTCCTGTGAAAGTTGTCCCAAATTGCTATGGGGAAAAGCCCAAGTATTTAGCAGATATTTTTCTTGTATTGATCCACGTTTTCAGATTTTTTTACCTCGATAGCACTTCTGTACAATTTTTTCCCAACGCCTGAATCAAAAAAATTCCCCCAAAAATTTCAGATTCCCAGATATTTGAAGTCTTCAGTGCCGATACTTTTTAAAACTTGGTCAAGATATTTGCATATTTTGTTCTTCATTTGGACTTGCCCGCGGACAACATGAAGAGTGGCTTTTTTTCAATCCCAAACTCAAAAAACCTGCATCGCTGAAACTCTTGACAATTTCGAGCTCTTTTTTGTAAGTGATCTCATTAGAAACGTATTTTTGAAATCATCCATTAGACTGATGAGAAAAACGAAAATCAGGTTTTTTTTTCAATAAGTACTGCAAATTTTTTATCCTCTTGACTACCTTCGTAAATTACCCCTCACCGAGCAATAACCCCAACTTTTATACTTTTTTTTGTTCCCCGTCCGTGAACTTTTTTTTTTCCCCCCCATCAAAATTTCAATTGGGGGGAAAAGCCTTTTATTGTGTTGCCCCTCCTCTGCTCCGTATTACATCCCACCTGGTCGTGGTCCGCGCGCTCATTCCAGCGGACTTAAAGGTCCCTTTCGTTCGTCCTATTCAAAATTTTACACAACTTAAATAACAACACATGGGTCAAAAAGGGAATTTAAGGGCCCTCGGATCTCATATGTTTAATTCGGATCTTTTCCTCTACCAAAAAAAAATACAATGTGCCCCCCTGACTTAGAAAAATAAAAAACAAAATACATAAAAAAAAAAAATAAATTAAAAAATGCCCGAAAATATAATACAAGATGTCTACACACACAGAACCCCATTCTTCGTGACCTTTTATGATTCTATTTTAATCTAGTTATCAGGGCTTGGTCTTCGAAGTCTTTTCATTCGACTTGCACGCGAACAAAAAAAATAAAATAAATCCATTTCCTTTTTTCAGCGATTGCTCCCGGTCAGCCCCGTCGTTCTAGTTGTAATTTCACCCTCCATGCGCCGTCCCCCTTCAACTGCCATCAGCTCCCAGACGCACTCATCCATTTGAAGTTACCAGACGACTACAACTATTGTTCCTGCAACTAATCGCGTATTCCCCTAAAATGTTCTTTTCGTTCCCCGGGACGTTTTTTTTTTGCCATTTTCCCCCGCGCCTAACTTGCGCAATAAATCCATTCAAATTTTTCCCGGAATTTCTAAACAATTTAAATTGAATTTCCACATCGTCAAATAATTGATTTTAAATAACTGAACATGAATTAAAATTTTTGCAAAATAATTTCGCGAAATTTTCCCAAAAATCTAGATAGCATCAAATCGTGCATTCCCTCAACGCTCGATTCGTTTTTCTTCTGTAACACATTTCATTTTTGGTCACAATTCCCGACTGTCTTTTTCAAACATGCCCATCATTTAAGAAATGTTCAAAAAAAATGTTTTCACTGTTTTTTGGGCGTCTTGCGTCTTTATCCCCTATGCTATGAAATTGAATATTAATTTTTACAAACCCCATAAATTCCCCTCTGTGCTAATTTTGCCCTTATCTAAATATTTTTTTATAATTTCGAAAGTTTGGCAAAATCCATCCAATTTGCTGGATATTCAAAAAAACTCTCGAATATATTTCCCGAAAACAATGGGTCCATATTTTCAATCTTCGCCTGTTTTACATCTATATACACAATTTATGTTTGGGAAACCCCCAGCTCGAATAATGGATTTTTGTTTTAAAATGTTTCCCGAAATTGGTTCTATTCACTGTTTATAACCCATTTTCCCCCCTTTATTTTCTTTACTTTTCCAAAAATTTTTTTAGGGGGGGTTTGTCTTTTTTTTCATTCTTAGTTTCTCTTTATTACATAAAAAATTTATGCATTCTTTCGGGGTAGCCTCAAATCATAAATACCCAAAGTGATTGTCTGAGCATTCTGCTCAAAGGGGGGAGTTCTATGAAAAACCAAGGGGGTTTGGGTGTCCTTTGAAAAAATTTCCCCGTCAAATTTCAGTATCCGTCACGTAACAGCAGGTTCCTTTTTAATCTGCAAATGGTTTTCAATCGCATGCAGTTCTTCAAGAAAAAAATCAGTCTTCGATCGATTTTATACAATTCAGTATTTAAAAGCCCCGGGTGATCCGAATCAAAGGAATTTTGTAATCTATCACCCACTAAAAGATTCCCTGGTTTTTCCCTTTTGCTGCGTAATTACACTATCAATCAATAATAATTCCTTCACCCCATACTTCCCTTGGACACCATTCTCTTCAGGGCCCAAAATGTGCTGGTGTAAAAATGATTTTCCATTTTTGAAGAATTTGGAAGAAAAATTTTATATAGTGTTGGCAGGCAAGAACGGTCGATAATTTTGGCTGGGATCTATCATCGCTTTGGGCCCCGTTCTGTTTCCCAACGGTATTTTGGGAAATATATTTGGGATCTGAAAACTTCATTGAACAGGAGTCAGGCATGGGTGCGTGGGTGAAATCTTCCACCATACATTTGGATGCCATCCGGGCCTGGGATTAATTCTTTTTTCTGTACTGCTGTTTTATATCAGCAAAGGGGGAAAATTTTAAAGCGACTTTGTCGATGTTGACAAACTTCTATTTTCCCTTTTTAAGTAAGCTCCTTCATCGTGTTGCTTTTGGTTTGCCCGATATCATAATACTGAACCGGATTTTCTTTCGGTTGCCCTTCATGGTTTTCGTTTTTTGCGTAGTCATAAAATTTCTTCTGGTCGAAAGCAAAGGATACGTTTTGGGGGTCTTTGCTGCTTCATCAAAAGCCAATTTTGCACCGAGTGCAGCTATTTTTTTTCAGACGTTCCCTTCATCTTTTAATCTCTTATCCAGATAAGGTTCATTGAACATTCTTTTAGCGATTGATCGTATCCCCTTTCTCACTTTCAAAATATTTTTTCCCTTTCCCCGCAAGTACGCTGCAGATGTGATTTCCTTCCCGGTTTATTAATTTTGGAAATGATTTTTTTCTCCCATGTTGGTACGAAATTTATTTTTTTGAGCTGGGGTCTTTTTAATGTTCTGTTTTCCTGTCTAATGTTTTTGCCCAAAAAAGGCAAAAGAAAGCGGGACAGTGAACTGCAAAGAAGCCTTTGAAATCATATGAGAAATGTATTTTCAACTTAAAATTTTTTCTTTTCAAGCAGCACAACTTCCCCTAATGATCATAGGTATACGAGGGCGTTTCTGCAATAGGACACCTTCGTACATAATACATTTCTGGGCTTTTTTTTAATTCATCGATAAAGGTACATTACTAATTGGGGAAAATTTTCAGCTACATGATATCTTTCAAGAAGTTTTTTCTTCTTCATGTTTTCGCCGAGTGCAGTTCTGTGGTGTGATCTTTTCAGTTGCATATTTTTTTGTTGTTTAAGTCTATTGAATTCGGCATCTGAAAAAACACGTCCCCCTTTAATAGAATTTAACTGACACAAACTCGTTTCCGACAAGCAGGCGGCACAAATTCGTCTTGAGCTATTAAGTGTTTGTATCACGATTTCCGGGCTTGAAGGTGTTAACAACGTAATTTCAAGAAAAAAAATCTAATCGATCATTTTGATGAGATGATTATGCATCGACTAATCGTTGCGAATTATTCGATCGATCATATTTAATCGATTAATTCACAGGTTTTTAATAATGCATTAACTCCTTAATTTTTAATTTCCAAATTAATTAATCGTTTGGTAACTTCATTTATTTTAAGAAAACCTGTCGCAATAATACAAATAACTTTCAATTTTCAGTTTTGTTAAATTTTATTTATTGAACTTTATGTGTTTAAATCAATATTAATCGTTATTTTAATAAAATTAAAAAAAGCCTGTTCACCATCTAAAATAACTTTAACGTTTTTAAATTAAATACAGAATAATGTAATACACAAGTTTTGTACGAATAAAATGTAACTACTTAATGGAAAACATCTCAATTATTTTATTATCTTCTAATAAACGACAAAATAAATAATAAAATCTTTTACAAAACCATTTTGATATAATGTTAATGAATTAATAACTGATATTCTTCCGCACAATATCGAATAGAAATCCAAAATACATTCATGAATGTGTAGAGACAAAGAATTCCATTGCTAAAGATCAAATGTAGAGATGAACTTTTTTATTTTACTCGATTTTAAAGTCAATATTTGAATTATAATAATCTAGATAAAAATGAAAAAAAATCCAATTAATCGGGATAAATGACCAAAAAGTTTAAAAAAACATAATATAACTGTATTATATGACACCTGAAAAGTACATCATTTTAGTCATTGTAGACAAAATCATGTTTAACTTAAATTTGCCATAAAAATAATCCACGGGAAAAAATATGACTTGTGAAGCATCCCGGCCCTAATAATCAGAGAGCAATGTGGCACCGCCTCAAACAAAGTGCACGAAAGTCGAATTTACCATTCAAATTTTTTTTCAATTTTAGAAAATACTGAAAGCGCAAAATGGGCCCAGCACCTCTTTTTTACCGTTCTTTGCAACATACGTGAAAAAATATTTGGAGCTGTTTCTGAGAGATTTTTGTAAATGTAAAATTTGGGTTGTTTTTGAAGCAATATTACGCAAGAAATATATTTTCGGAAAATTGAACATGACCTTATTTGAAGGTGATAAACAAATTTCATTTAAAACGTTTTTTCTTAATTGTAGTTGTAGGATGTCGCCGAAAATATTTTAAAATTTTGCAGTTTTCGAAAAATTAGAGATTTCGACTAACATGATACCTGAACCATTCTCTTAAACGTTCTTTATGGTCAAAATTTAATCAAAAAATTGTCGCTGTTTTTGTGAAAAATGTAAAAAATAGAAAATTCCTTATATTTCAAGCAAAATTACGCGAAAACTTCTTAAATTTTTAAAAAATTTAACACGACGTTATTTCAAAATTTGTCTTCAAGGATCTGATTTTATGGAGGAAAACATCTTTATTTTTAATATTTTAGTTGTAAATGACGCCGAGAAAATTTAAAATTTTTGCGCACTTTTCACAAAATCACGAATTACAACAAAAATTCGACTTGGACCAATCTCTTAAGTGTTCATTATGCTATCCTCTCAACAAAATTTAATCAAAACATTTTTTGCCGTTATTTTAAATATGTCCAAAGGGTTTCATGAAAAAAAAACAACCCAAAATTAAAATATTGATTTCGAAGTCAAGGGGCCGCGACATCAGTCAGATGAAAAGGAGAATGTCAATTTTGGACATAATCGGCTGAAGGGTTTAGCCGCTACAGGTGTAGACAGACAGACGTTTCGCCGTCAATCGAGTTTTGTGTGTCAAAGACCCACAAAACATGGATTCTAGTTACATCACGTTTAGAGGAATTTTTTCTATATATAGCAATTGCCGTTATCTACCTTTTTGAAACATTCTCCAACAACTGGCTCTGATGGCGTCATATTAAGAAATGCATTTGATTTCCTAGAAGAGCTAACAAGGCGAGTTCCTATTAACTGCTGCCATCTCGCGAGCGTCTATGAAACCAGTTCAACTTTTTGTCCTTCCAAAGAGTTTCATATGAAAAACGTCTTTGCCTTTCTCTGGAAGGCAGTCCGCTGTTTTTACAGAAAATTATTCTAAGTCTATTACTGAGTCAATTTTCTATTCTATTCTATAGTCTAAAATAGACTATTCTGAGTCTATTTTAATTCTAAATTGCAGCTACTACATTAATAAAATCTACAATTACAATTCAATACTACTATGTAAACAATACCAAGCTATCAGACTAATCTTAAATTCCCGCCTATTTATCATTTAAATAATACCTCAGCCTATGCTTAATTCCGTTCGCATCTCACCAACCGCTGTCGTGTGCACGCTTCAATATCGAAGAGTGATTCCTTGCGCCCTTCAACTAAATCATGGTTTTCAATGCCCTCTCCACACCTTTTGCAAGCAACGAGTTCGGGGCCGTGTCTATCTGCACTGCGCTATTTCACCATGCATGGCACATTACGCTCTGTTGATCGGTTGTCCTAACAACGCATATTCTTTGACTTTCGGTTTGCAAACAATGCCACTATTACTAACGCAGGATGCCGATTTTATTATTCATACTAAATCCGAAATTCTTAGCTCATCTCAATATGAAAATTCAGGTTTACAAATACCGTATTGTAATATTGTATTATACATATTTCGTAAGTAACCAGTATCATATTCAGATAGAAGCTGTAAAATGCCCTTTAGTCCCGGCTTTTGTTTTTTGTAAAAAAATGGTTATATATCCGTAATTTTATTATTTTTAGAAACATGTACACCAAATTTAAAGTAATTTTCGTTAAAAAAAAGAGAAAATACGGAATGTACAGTTTTCTATAAATTGGTTAAAGTGCCATATTATAAAAAGTATTAACATTTATGCTAAAAGTTCACACACACATTTCCACGCGCGCTCTGCCATCTTTGTTTCTCGTTCCAAATACCCATTACTCTCAATTGATGTTACTGAACATAACTCTTTCGTGTAAAGCAAAAGCAAACAATAATTTGAGCTTTCCTTTACTCCAAAATAATTATGGACGTGAATATATATATACACACACGTCACAAATTTAATGTATAATATATTATACATGGGTAGTGAAAGGGCTATTTTTGTGTTGTGAATGTATAGATTTAAATCATTTTACATTTTCTACATTAAGACTTGCATTTTTTCCAGGCACGACTGTTCTCTTTGTTGACTAATCCAGACAGTTATCCAGCTATAAACACATTTCAGGAGCTGTCAGAATTGAAAATACCAATAGCATGTTACACTAAGCACTGTCTTGGCTTCAATGAAGTTCTTGAGAACACAAAGCCTTTGAGATATAATCTAAAAGAAGTTACTGTAGGCGAAATGATGAAGTTGGTAAAGGAGAGAAGTTTATATGCGGTTCCCATCCCAAAAGTAATGTGGCATTCCTGGAAAATGAGCCACATTTTTTCACAACGGGTTCATAGAATGAGAGATCACTACGGTTCACATCTGAAATCTTGGACTGCAGTAAGGTATGAGATGAATACGTGAACTTGAATCGTAATTTTACTTCCATTTATTTTAAAATAGATTATCATTATATTCTTGAGATGATAAAAAAAATTAAGATCTGAAATCTCAATGTTAAGCTCCCGAACACAACTTGGTATAATTTAAGAAATGTTGCTTAAATGAAATACATATTTGCATGTAGAATTTACATTAAAGTGTGTTGAATATTATGGTCAATTCATTGGGCATTGCATACAATTGGGCATAGAAATGAAGAATTCTATTTGTAGCAGAATTTCTGGTAATACTGAATTAAAATAGAAATCCAGAATAAACAGAAAATATTACTTCCACCATGAATAGTAAATCACTATAGAACAAAACTTTTAACTAGTTTAAAGCAATTTTTTCCATCAACATATGTAATTCTGACAAAGGTTTGCTTCTTTTTATCCTTGATTTGCAGTCTTAACTGCTCTTTAGTTATAGATAGATTTCTGTATATCAGTCTGGTTTCGCTGAATACAACCACTTGAAACAGTATAAAATGTATAATACGCAGCACGTTTGTGTTTAGAAACTGGCTATGGACTGACGGCGTCAATATGTTGACACTTCACCTGGATGCCGGCGGAATTCGCGAGCACTGGTTCCGTAACTTCACCATCGAGTACGACACGTGGTCCCTGCACGTGCTCAACAGCACGCGCCGCGAGCAGAACATGCTGCCCCCCGACGAGGGGCCTCGCGTGCTGCGGGCGGGGGACGTGGCGCCCCCCTTCTTCGTGCTCGCGGGGGGCCTGGTGGCGGCGGGCGCCGCCTTCGCCCTGGAGCTCAAGTTCCCCCCCGCTCGCACACTGTAGCTAACTGCACAGTGTTTTTGGGGAGTGTTTCATAGTTTTTTGTGAGGATTTTTGATTTTGGTGTTGATTCGCCCCTAAGAACCAATGTTAATTTTAACCCTTTCTACAGCGCTCATTTTTGGAATATAAGCACGGAAGTAATTTTTTTCCTAGAGCCACAAATTAGTCCTAAATTTTAGGCAGGTTTTCAGATTTTTTCTTGGGTGTTTATTCGTCCATAAGGACAAATGTTAATTTTTCCCCCTTTGTACAGCGCTGTTTATTGGAGTGCATACTGGGGAATATTTTTTTTCCCTAGAGCCTCAAATTGGTTGTAAATTTTGGGTGCTTTTTTATAATTTCTGTGATCATTTAAAATTTTGGTGTTTATTCTCTCGCAAGAACCAATGTTACATGTTTTTTTGTTCAGCACTGATTATTGGATTGCAAATGCTGCAATATTTTTTTCCTTAGACTTAATTTTTTAGTGAGGTTTCAGATAGTTTGTGCGTTTTTCTGTTTGTGTGTATTTGACATTAAGACCCAATGTTAATTGTTTATCTTTGTACAGCCCAAACGTTTGACATATATATGTTAAAATATTGTTTTACTCTAGCCTAAATTAGCCTTCATTTTTTGAGTAAGGTTTCAGATTTTTTCCTTAGTCTTTTAATTTTAGTGTTTAGTGTCTTTTGCATTTTTTCTGAATTGGCGCTGCTAGCATTAGTCTACATCTAGCAGCGCCCACAATTTTGGAAAATCCTAAAGATACTAAAATTAGCCTAAAATTTTGGATATAGTTTGTTCGAGATTGGTTTTTTGGCACTTAGGTTTACATGTCTATTATTTTCTCCTCACCCTTTACATTTTCCTCCACTTCCGCAGCCTGCTCTTTCTCCCGTCTTCTAACGACTGTGGCCTACATGCTGCTCTTCAGTTTCTTTCTTTCTTTCTTTCCTACTACCTTTCATTATCTTTCTCTCTCTCTCCTTTTCTCTCTCTTTTCCTTTTTTCTCTTTCTTTCACTTTTTCTATTTCTTTCCCTCTTACTCTCTTTTTTCTCTCACTTTTTTCTCTATATTTATTTTTCGCTTTCTTTCTCTCTCTCCTTTCTCTTTCTCTCTCTCTCTCTCTCTCTCTCTCTCCATTTTCTCCCTCTCTCGCTCTTTTTCCCTCACTAAAGCGGTAAAGTATAAATGAATTTTTAAGTTAGAGACATTTTCAGAAAGGCGCTGAAGACTTCTATCTACACAAAGTGAAGGAATTTCTATCTCTGTACGTAAAAATGCAATTCCAAGCAAACCTCTGTAGAATTTATCATCTGTAATAAAATAACCATTTCAATGTAGCAAGAACTTTATATGATTTTTTCCTAATTTGAATAATTTTAATTTTAATTTTTTCACTACAAAATGGTAAAATTTGAAATTTCTTCTGTTTTGATCTGTGTTTTCCTTTAAACTGTGCCCAGCTGGACCTTGCGAACATGCCGCACTTTTAAAATTTGTTTCGAAAGTGGAAATGGCTTCGTGGTAGAATTCAACTAGTTCTAGCTAACTACTGAAGAGAGCGGGACAGCATTATATCCATGCAAGCAAGCTAGTACATACTCTAATATTGCAAACGTGTATTCAATTATACACAAAATCAAACACAATAATTTTATCGCGTACGACTTCTGTCTGTATTCCTGAATGAAATGTTCGTGACTGCGAGTTTCTGTTCGTTTCTGACCACCCATATTGTCATATATCAAAATGACGAACCATTTTTATTATGGAAATGTTATTTGATATGACGTAGAATATGGGGACGTCAATAGACGATTGCGAGTGGAGGAAACAAAGGAGCCGGAATAAGCATTGTTTTGAGACAAACAAATATGTAAAATTCGGATGCTTACGAATTTTTAGAAGAACATTGATTCGCTACAGCAATGCGGTGATGAGCGGGTGGGCTCGTGATATATTTTACTAGATTAAAGAAAAAACTCTAATTGACAGTTGTTAAAATTAACTATAATTTTTAATATTAGGATAGAGCGTTCATGTAGGAAGTAAGATTCGTGTCTAGGCGTTCACCCGAGATACAAGTGAGGGAAGTCACGGATGATAATAGTATCGCCGGAAGACTTTGGAACCAGATCACGGACATTAGTAAAGGACTTTATCCAGAAGCACGATTCTGCTGCGTGGACGGAGAAGGTTCTACGGGCGCCACCGGAACAAAGTGAGAGTGCCTGAATACCCACATATGAATAAGAAGGTTTATAACTATTGTAATACAGAGAATACTGGTCATGACCAATTAATGATTCATTTTTTATTATCATTATAATAAATTCTAATTTGTTAAATTGAAAGAAAGCTGATTTTCATTGTTTGTTACGCGCAACCCAGCATTTTAATAAGATTTTCAGATTCCTCGCCACTCCGTAGGGATGACAGATTGAATAATTGATTGCAGAGTATGTAGCAACAATTATGAACCTCGAACCCCAATTAACTGAGCTAGCCTAACATAATTTTGTTAAGGAGAGATATTTAAATAACGTACGAATCTTTAGGTTTCAAGTGTAACCTTTTCCTGGCGCCCTAATTTCATTTGTCAGTAGCAGTTATGTTTCAAATTGGCACCAGTCACCGTCGGGCATGTTTCTATATGGAATGAAGGTGTTCAGAAGTGGTAAATTTCTAAAAATGTTTTGGTAGCTTTTAGTGCTGTTGCCACAGCACATTCTGTGTCGCATTATTTACATTTGCAATTTTCGAGAATTCTCGCTTTGACTGAAAAACAGATCTGCGTGTTTTTTAAGCAGTCTTTGCTCTCCCTGTAGAAAAAATTAAAGAAAACATTTCAAACTATATTTAACAAATATGAACTGTGATTATGCAGATATGCACAAATGCAATTATGCACATATATGAACTGCAAATATCAACTGGTGACACTTCTTATTACTATTAAAATGTTTTTGGCTTTTTACATATCTAATTTTTCAAACAGATTCTTATAGGTAAATATCCTTATCTTAAATATTTATTTTTTGCAATGTTATTTTTTTGATTTTTTATTATACCGAGTTCTCCTCAAATGGAATCAGCGGCACTTTGTTAACATCCATTCATACAAGAAGAAACTTTAAGTAGGAAATGCATTCGTTGTTAAAAAAATAATTGCTTAAAAATTGTCTATATTTCACGCAAAATTAAATGAAAACTGCTTATGTTATTGATAAATTGTACATTATCTTATTTCAATAGCTGCCTTTGATCAACAGATTTTATCTAAGAAAAAATCTCTTGCATTCAGTATTGCAGTTGAAGGAAGACCAAAAAAGTTTGAACGTTTGAATTTTCGAAAAATTGGGGATTTTACCAAAAAAAACAAAATCGAATAAAATTAATCTATTTCGCGTCTCTAACGCTAAATGCGAACAGAATTTAATCGTACAAATTCTATCCAATTTGGAGAAAATTTATAAATGTTGGGGAGGCCTAATGTAGGAAACACACCAAAATCAAAGTATCTGAAAGATACTTGTAGTATTGCCGCTTGTTTAATACATTAAAATATTTTAAATTAATAAAAGGAATAAATCAGACATTAAAAAGTAATTTTGGAATCCTTTTGAAATAAGTATTTAAATTCAAGAAGTGAAAAATATACCTATCTAGTTTTCAGAATGTCAACAGAAAATATTGTATATAGTAATAAATAATGTCGTTAATGAAAATATATTACATATTGAGACTTACCCAGATCTCTCAAGGGAATAATTGAATAGAATAATATTGAATGGTGACTCTTTTCAAAGTTATGTTACCCGGGAGCGAAAGTAAAAGAGCGGTATGCTACAAAGAAGACATTGGGTAGCCATATTAGAATTTGATGTATTAGATGCAAATATTGTGATGTCAATAGCAGGAGATAGAAATATTCGAAATAAACAATAAACATGGGACATTGGATATTCCTAGGACGAAATAAACATAGCTGTGATTTGGGACGTAGAAGTTTACAGGGTAAATTTTTATTTTAAAAGCGTCATCTATCGAAATACAGGAGACATAGACAATTAATGGTGATAATCAATCTTTAACATAAGGGACATGTAATGACAGAAATTTCTAATGTATGGTATGGGAAATTAAGTACGGGTTCAGTTATTTTTAATGACAGAGCGATTTTGCCATGAAAATGCTTTTATGACGACATATAATCCATAAACTATATTCTTCCTTACATTAATTAACGTTGTTTTTCATTGAATGGTAGGAGATAGCATCCTGTGCGCCTGTGTTATGAATTGACTCTTCAGAGGAGGTCACTTGCCTGAGCTACGAAAAGTGAAGGTTGTGACAAGACACTGCAACACGCTCCCTGAGACCGGGTCCACTGTTTGTGTTTTTTTTATTTAGTCAAAAACAGTGAAAAACTGTGTGTGACGTATGGGGAAGAAAATCATCTGCGAATGCTTGGGAGTTTCAGAATCCCTTCCAACAATTTACTATTAATAGTTGGAAAGATGAAAAATGATAGTAATAATAATAATAACAATTAATACACAATAATAATACACATAATAATAATAATAATAATAATAATTAAAAAGCGGAGTAAGATTCTCAAACTAGACATTTTCCTTTGCCGAATTATAGAAAACTTATTCGTAACAGTAAACGAACGGATTTGATTTTTGTGTATTGGTAATAAAATAGACACTCACGCTAAGCTCTACTACCACTACAAGCAAAAGGAAAGCTCAACAAAACGTAGGCATAGTGAAGCTACATTCACGTCCAGAATCAAATAAAGGGGTTATCTCAGCATTTGCTCAATGGATCAGGGAAACTGGACAAAAATCCGATCGAGACAGCGGATCATTGACCCGGAATCTGGAAGTAGATTACTTTGTCTGTGTATATTAAGTCTTTTAAAAACATACACGCAATTGTAAACTAATTCATTATAATTACATCTTGGCTTTGGTTAAAGTAAATATAATTTCTTTTTGACGATCAGTATAGTCTCTAATTGTATAGAAACTGCTTTGCAGCAGAATTTTTTTAACTAAAAATTTCTAAAATTCTATTTTAATTGTTTAATTTCATCTGGCAATGCTTAAAGTAACGGTCATCATGTATTGTATGTGGATTTTTTGTAGTGAGCTGTTGATACTGACACTTGATGAACATGATTCCTATGTCCAGTGTTGTAACTATAAATATCAGAATTACATGAAAATATGTTCCCACCGTTAAGTAAGTAGGTTTAGACAAATAATACAGATTGTTAATAAATAGTCATTATACGTAATAACAATAATATTGTTTTAGCTCAGGAAGGTCAGAAAATCGGTGTGCAAAACATATTCAATGTCAAGCCAAGGAGCTACTGATTTGAAACAATAATGCATAAAATATATATATTGTGTGTGATAGCGAGTATAGTTATTAAGATAGTATATAAGTATTAGATTAAGATTAGGTATAAGAATTTCATTTATGAGCAAGAACGAAGCCTGTTTAGTTTTAAGTTATTACGGGAAAACGACAAGTGCAATTCTTTTATGCAGTGCAATGGATGTAAACGTCAGTAGGTGCGTCCATCACGATGCGTTGGGAAACGTGAGTGAGAGTGAGGGGGAAGCGAAGCGCATTGTTGGGCAAGGTCATGCGCCAGGGTAGTTTGATAATGTGAATGCGAACTACAACAGAAAGTGCGCATGCAACAGAGAGGAAATTCGTGTATTAACAAGAACAAATAGTGAAATAGATATTGTATCACCATGACTGCGTCATTAGTGATCAACATCTTAGGTGGGGGGATTTGTAATGGTCCAACGTTTCGAGATCAAAACCCCAGATGCAACGTTGCCAAAAGGTGGCAAAGAATAAACGTATATGTGGAGTGCAACGATGCCGATAGAAACATGTTTGTAAATCCAAATTAAAATAAGAAATTATAGCATGTGAGATTTAGGGAAAATTGAATATAATCATCCGATAGAGCAGAAATTATAGAACAAAATAAAACAAACGGCATTAAATCTGGTTGAAGCATTTGAAGTTATACTCTGAATATATTTGGAATTTTTAATAAATGAACAGAATATGGCCATTGCTGCTGGAAAAGAAACATTACAACAGGGTTTTTTTGAAGAATAATTACCAAATATAATGGACTGGATTTAATAAAACGTTGGAAAGAATAGAAAAATACGGGGAAGACGACAAAATTAATATCAACTTTGTCGCATTTTCGGGAGCGAAGTAATTATAAAATATGTCGAAGTTGTGATGAAGTCAATAGTATAAACAAATGACGCCATGCTGAGAAGTTAAGGAAATCTTGCAGAACCAACAGAGGAAGCGTATATCAATTTTTTGTGACAAAAATCTGTAGTAACAATGGTAAGTTGCTAGAAGAACTGAGAAAGAATGCAGATGTGAGAAGAGATGTGTCGTGGACATGGTAATGAACGCTTCGTGTACGTGAAATCGGTGTGTCGTTAATTTTTTTTAAAAGTGTAAAACTAGTTAGCGGGATGTAATGTCGAAAGACTTATAAATATTCTTTGGAATATTATAGTGAGCAAAATTTAAATTCATTAAATTCATGTTATTTTGGTAGTAAAATTTCAAGCAATTACGGATAATCAATTACGTTATATTCTAGTGTGAGGAAATTTGGCGCGGTAAATATTTTTATTATGGGACTTAACTGAATTAATACACATCAGTATAATTTAGACGATTATTTTCCAAGATAAATGGAAGTCAGCAAGAGAACTTTCTAGAAGTGACGTATTTGACGATACGCGAAAAATTGTTTCTGTTTTCGTGGTATATTTTTTTTTTTTTTTTTTTTTTTTTTGCCGAGCAGTACGCCGCAAATACAGAATTGATTAGTTTAAGACAGGTTAAGGTGCTGACTTTCACATTTATGTGAAATATAGTGGTTAATCGAAGAGTGTTTTCGGAGGCGATCGCGGGGAAGGATGGTCGGCGACCGAAAATCGAGGAACATCGAACAGCGGATACCGGACATCTTCAGCATGAGATGAGCCGAAAAAGGGAAGTGAACACTGTGTATGTGTGTGTGTGGGGGGGATTCCTTGAAATGCTTCGTATCAAAACGCATTCCATAATTAAAAAACAATTTTGTTGAAGATCAAGTTTTGTCATTAGGAATAAAGTAGAAATAGTTAAAGAAAAGTAGGGAATGCGCATTCGAGGGATGAATGAGATTTTGATACTGTTTGTATTAGTGTGTATGAATGATTTTTTTTGTTATTGTGTATTATCTTGTTTTTTTGGTTTCTGTGTGTTGGTCATAGGGTATTATATGTTAACGTAGAAAGAAAGACGGTGAATCATTGCCGTAGAAATGAGAATAGAGTAAAGTTATTAACGCAAATAATTATCGAACCAGAAATGCGGTTCGTTTGATCAACGAGATGTTCGTAGAAATTTTGACCTTCGAACGTACAATCCAGTTACCTCACTGCGATTCCTGTATAGGACCGCCAGCGCATCCACGGCAGTAGATAGTAAAAGGGAAAAGAAAAAAGGGATTTATTATATATATTTGATAAAAGCGCGGCATAAATAACATCAGAGAGTAAATAGGAGAAAGATAGATAACTAGTAGGAAGAGAAGGGACATTACATAAATGGCGGCCCAACGGTGGGGCAATGAATAATAGGGGCAAATAGAATAGAGAGATAGTAAGAAAGAAGGAAGAGAGGAGGAGGAAGATTCATTACAATATCAATAAATAGGCATATCGTTTACGTACAGCAACAGAAAGGGGAAAGGACCTAAGAACGAATCTTGTGGAACCCCATGTTCAATTGGCAAAGAATTGGAAAGATAAGTAAATATGTCCTTTCTTGCCAGTACGGTATTTCTACTCTTTGAAATCGATGTTAAGGTACGTGGTTATCCACTCTAGTGCAATGACAAAAATCTCATATGAAGGTATATTTGAAAGCAAAATGTTATTGTTAATAACGTGAAAGCTTTGAAAGTCTAAAATATCCCATGCTTAATTTTGTCCATTGATAAAAAACATCTTTAAGGAAAGAAAAATGGCCGGTGACTGTTGTGAGTGAATTGTATTATACCCATTTAATGTGCATGATTTTCATTGATTGTTTTGAACTTTCACATTAAATTCTTCTTCTCATTATTATTATTATTATTATTATTATTATTATTATATTATTATTATTATTATTATTATTATTATTATTATTATTATTTACATAGTCAAAAAACAGTCAAAATCTGTTTGTGACGTATGGGGGAGAATATCATCTGCGCACGCTTTCTTGAGTTTCAGAGTCCCTTCCAAACAATTAATAGTTAAGTTTCATTTACGTCCAGAAGCCAATCAAGGGGCCATCTCAGCATTTGCTCAATGGACTTGGCGAAACTGGCCAAAAACGCGGGTCGAGATGGGGTCATTGACCGGAGAGTACATTATTTGATACAGGCATACGAGTCTTTTTTAATTATACAATGCAAATGTAAACTAATTCATTATACTATATCTTGTTTTTGTTAAAGTAAACATTATTTTTCTTTTTGACGATCAGTATAGTCTCTAATTGTATAGAAACAGTTTTGCAGCAGAAAAGATTTACTTTTAACTTAAATTGGTATACCAATTTTAATTGTTCAATTTTTACGGCAATGCGTTGTAAAGTGACACAATGGCTGTATGTACTTTGTAGTGAGCTGTGGATACCGACACTGATGAACATGATTTCTATGTCGAGTATTGCAACTATAACATAGTATTACATTAAAAGTTCCCACCGTTAATTGGAATGATTGAAGGCGTTGTCATTGTCAACAAGATTATTTATTTTACAAATAGCAGCTTTCGATGGCTTAGCCATCATCATCAGTTTTCTGGTAACCAGAAAATTGTCATTGTCAACAATATTATTTATTTTACAAATAGCAGCTTTCGATGGCTTAGCCATCATCATCAGTTTTCGCTGTCTGGGAGCCACAAAACGGACTGCGACGGACGGCGCAATATAGCTGTTTCAAGGATTTTGATTCCCTAAATCCATGTTGGTAATCTGAAAGCGCGTTGTGTTGTGTTTAAAGGTTTCCAATCGTACGTAAAAGAGTTTCTCTAATATTTTTGAAAACACTGACAGAAGAGAAATAGGCCGATAATTTTGAATTTAATGTTTGTTGCCGTTTTTTAAGAGCGGCTTATTTTAGCTGTTTTGAAAATATCTGAACGTCCCAGTGCATAAAAATGCATTAACATGTGAGTTAATGGTATAATGCCATACGCACAAGTCTTTAACAAAGAATCCGCGAATTCATCTAACTCGACGAATATTTATTTTTTAGTTTACCGATTATTTTGAGAATTTCATAGGAAGAGGTTTCGGAAACGAACATTGTGTCTAAAATTTTGGGTGAACTGTCTGTTTTTGAAATTTTGTTCATGAAGACCTTTAGTGAGATGGCAGCAATTTCGAAAAGTATTGGTAAAAGAGATTAGCCACTGTTGCCGGATCGTTCACATTTTTATCGTTATATTTTAAAACAACATTCTCACGGGTTTTCTAGTTGATTTGCAGTATTTTTATTATATTCCATATTGCTTTGTTTTATTATTTGAATGTTATCTCGATCGTTTTTCATGATTTTGGTCTGACTTATGACTTTTCGAAACAATGTTTTGTGTATTTTTAAAGTAGATATGGAAATCTTGAGATACGTCATGACGTTTAGAAATGAAAGAATTTGCTTGTTTTACAAATTTTGCTGTTTTACAAGTTTTTGCCAAATTTGCATGTTTTTAAATCTAATAAGGTGAAAAATTTCAGCTCATACAATATTATCGACGAGAGACAAGTCAAAAATATTTGATATTGACAGTAAAGTAAAATTGTAATTTTTCAGTTTAAAAGTTCAAAACGTCGTAAGTTTTGAAAAAAAAACAAAAAGAATAAAGCAATATGGCTTTTATGTCATCCGACAGCGTTTTGTTTTTTTGGTGAAGAATTTGGAGTCGTTTTTGAGAAAATCTTGGTTTTGTTATTTTTAAAATTGTATATATTGCACGACTATTGCACGATAAGAACTAAAATTTTCAAAATAATCTTAATTTTTAAAAATTCATGAAAATATGATCTTTAAGAAAGAACTATTTATGACAACAAATTTCATGTAGCTGAAAAATTTTCTCTTTCTTTTGTAGTTGCAGGATGACAATTGAAAAATTCAAACTATAACCCTGAGTTAATCGTGAAAATCGATCCTACACTACCTTTACAAGTGTATCTTACACTATTATTACAAGAAATTTAAAGAAAACATTTGAAGCCATTTTGAGGAAAGATGTAAAATTTGTAGGGGAAGCCATGTAAAGTACCCTCAAATATTAAAGACTGTTTTTCAAATCTCAAAGCTTCAATCTGAGTCAGATCGACAGGGCTTTTTTAATGTGGAAAATTTGTGCACATGGTTTATGAGCTTAGCAGTGCGTTCACAGACGTACGGACAATGGAACAGACTGACGGACAGACTCACAAACATGACAGACGGACAGACAGACAGACGGACAGACAGACGGACAGTCAGACGTACAGACAGACGGAGAGACAGACGGACAGACAGACGGACAGACAGACGGACAGACAGACGGACAGACAGACGGACAGACAGACAGACAGACTGACAGACAGACGGACGGACAGACGGACAGACAGACGGACAGACAGATAGACGGACGGACAGACAGACGGACTGACGGACGGTCAGACAGACGACAGATCGAACGGACAGAAATTTTGAAAAACACTTCGGTAGCAGGGGACCCCAAATGTATATTTCGTTGAAATCTCGAAAGATTTTCCAGCCTTACATAACTTTCTTAATAGTACATATATTACTCCGTATATACGTACGTATACGAGAAAGTAACTAGAGGTGCTAAAGAATGGCACAGACTTTCTCGTAGAATAGTTTTCTAATTTTCTTGGTGTGGTCTGGCTTTAAGGTTTTGCTCCATTTCTGGCCAGCTGCCATCTATCATCGTCCAAAGTACATTTTTGACATTTTCTCAACTTTTTGCTTTCCTAATAGTACAACCGAAATATTACTTCAAAAATATTAAAGAAGAGTAAAACCTCGTCCTAAATAGAAATTCTCATTGAAAAATTTGATGCGGTTTTTAAGACAATAGCGATTAAGTATTTATGTAATGCCTTAATTTTGAAGCATTTTTTCACAAGAATCTATTCAGTTTTCGTAAAAGTTCATTTAAAATCATTTGAACGGACTTTCGTTCACAATTTTATAATACATACAAATCAATGAAAATGTTGATATTAAGGATTGAGAGGTATTTAAAAAGAAATACATTTTGTGTAATTTTTCATAAATAGATGAATGTACCAAAATAACATTTCGTCGCATTAAACAGCGAATATAGCAGTATTAATTAGAAAATTGGAAGAAAAAAATTGGAGCCATATTTGAGAAAACGACGTTTAAGCGTTTCTGAAAATGCGTAATATTGAGTTCATCTTTACAGAAAATTGTTGTTTTCGATAAACTTTATTTGACATTATTTACAGCACACGTACTCATAAATATAATAAGGTAAAGAAATTGCATTTAGTGTAAATATTACTGAGGTGAATGACAAGTAAAACAAATTTTATATTTAAAATTTTTGAAATAAAATATAAATAGAGCGATATTCTCATAAATGATATAGCATTGAGTTTCTTTTGTCACTAACAATATCATTATTTAAAGAAAAATTTGTAGCCGTTTTAGAGAAAATCGTGTTTGTAACTTTTAAATGGGAATATTGTATGCCCTATTGCACGAAACTACTAAGGTTTCGAAACAATGTACTTGACATAATTAAAAGAACTTTTAAGAACAATAAACTGCATTTAGAGGAAAAATTCTGTCTTCAATTTTGTAGTTGTAGGAAGACGCCGAAAAAAATTCAACATTAGCAATTTTTCGCACATTCAGGAGTTTGCGGTAAAATCAAACTTATGCCACCTTAATTTACTCTATTTACTCAAGTATTTACTCTATTCTTATCAGAAATCTTGTACGTGACCTTTCTAAAGAGCTAATTTTTAACAGCAGACTGTCTGAGGCAAAAATCTCTATCTAGAACATTTTTAAAATGTCCGAGTCCTTCCTCTAAGTTACCACTCAAAATTAAAATATCGGTTTCAAATTCCAGGTGTCGCGAAATTAGCCAGAACACCCCTTCGTGACTAATGACTTGAGTACTTCACGCGCCCTGTATCACTAACAGTCAACCAGTCAATCAAAACGCGTCCAATGTAGAAGTTCAGCTTAACGTATAATTCTTTGAGATGCGTGGTTCCCACCACTGCATCCCTGCTTCTTTCCATCTTCTCCCGCTTCCCATGTACTCCCGCAGCGCACCTTCATATTTAACGTTTCCGCCCCCCTCCCATCCTTCCTCTCGTAGCCCTGGAACGACGCACTATTCATGAACACAGCCAACGCAGGGCTCTGCAATTTTCCCATCCTTCCTATGTGAAACGCTTTGCATAGAACATCGCTCATCAACGATGATACGAAGACCACTATGGTTTGGGAGGAATGTTGATATTCTGCAGATAAATGTAAAATTTTTTACATATTTTGTTTTGTCAATAAAGATACAACAATCGATTTACTATTTAAAAAAAAAATTAAAATTATAAAATTTGTCGTTCATATTTCTGATATATGTTTCGATAGTTTCAATGATGAATCCTATTTTCTTTTTTATAATTAAACAGTCATTAAAGATTCTATTATTGAATGATATTTTGCGATTTTTTATTAGTAAATAAGTACAATTTTATACCATAAAATATAGTATTAAAAGGATGCAATAAATTTTACTCAAAAAAGTTTTCTGGTCAATATTTTACAGACGTAATTCTCTATAAATTGAAACTTTAGTGGTTCGCGCGATTTTGTGGACTGTTGCTTATGAACGTCTGAGGATACCTGGCACAGACGATGAATGAATTGTAATTGAATTGAATCGAAAATTGTAAGCTGCGTTCCACAGGGAAGTGACCAAAGTAATCAAGTTGGGCAATATTGAGATTTCAGTACATTTCAGTATTTTTGCCTTAGTATGTAAAAGAGAAGGTATTGTAATCGTGCGCCGGAAATCGGTATTTTTATTTTCTCGCTACTGGTTACGCAGTATAGAGAAGGTCATGTAATGCTGCGGGAAAAAAACTACGAAATTTCGGCAGTTAAATTCTTATTGTCGAGCCTTATTAAGATTAAAGAATATGATCTTAATTAAAATCCCGGTTGTTTGATGAAACAAATTTGGCAACCATATTTTCGTATGAAGCACTATTCCTCGCCGCGCGTCGCTTGAGCTTGCGCCTGTACACCCCTTTCTGGATTGGAGGGGAAATGGGAGCTGAGTCAGGGGCAGTTGCCTGTGCTCGTAGGCGCGCAGAGCTTCCCAGGCGTGCAAGTAGCTCTTGCGGGCGCGGTTTGACGTGCCTGTTGTAACGGTAACACACGTTTTGGGGATTCTGATACCGAAAAATTGCTGTTGTTTTTATTTTCTATCCATCTGCCCGCCAGATGTAAGAACATTAGTTTTAGATACTCTATATGTTGTACAATAATATAGATATACCAGTTAGGAAACGACCTCAAGGCCGCTCCTTGTGGCTAATGACGTGTGTCAATGTTCCTCTCTGAGCGTGCGACCGGGAGCGGTAGCTCAGTGCATCAACTGATGTCGCTGCAGCGCCTCTGACCGGGAGGTCCTCGGTTCGAGTCCTGATGGCGGCAGAATTTTCGACACTAGCTTCTCAGCTAGGTCGAATTCAGTTGCTGTCTGGAGGAGAATTCTAGCGGCCGGCTGCTCTGATCGGTAGTTTTCCGTGGTTTCTCCGATCAACACCAGGCGCATGCTGGAGCAGTACCCTACCAAACGGGCCAGGGACCGCCCGCGATCTGTCCTTCCTCTTCTTTGTCCTATCCTCTCCCTTTACACACATATTTACACTAACATGCACTACACTACCACACATTCCGGGAGACCGGTCGAGAGCTTAATGCTTGTCCCGGCTGGGGCGGTGCCCCGCTGGTGGGAAAGTCCTGATTAGGGGGAAACCCCACTAGCCGACGGTAGGTCGTCGCCGGATCTCGCCATCCAGTGGGGGAAAGTCACCGCCATCTCCCGAGAAAAAATATGCACTACACTAACTGGACTAATGACCACAGTAGTTGATGCGCCCAGAAACACGAAAAAAATCAATCAATCAATCAATCTGAGTGTGCGAACATCCTGGACGCGCTTCTGGGGACTACGGAGCGGTCAACTGGGGTCTTCTGGTGTGACACACGTGGTCGTGTAGCATCAATAGTCATCGACATAGAATCGATGACATCGACATCGATATCGATATGAAGGAAGGCTGATTTGAACGGCGAAGGGAAATTGTCCAGCGTCAGCCAATGGTTATAGTTGGGTAATAGCCGTAAGTAAAAATAAATAGCCAAGTCGAATTCAGTCGCTGTCTGGAGGAAAATATTAGCAGTCAGCTGCTCTCATCAGTAGTTCTCCGTGATTTCTCTGATCAGTTCCAGGTGAATGCCGGGGCAGTCAGACGGGCCACGAACCTCGCGCACTCTTTTATTTCCTTATCATTTTCCCCCACTTCTTCCCTTTATACGCACTTACCCTTACATGAATCAGGCTACCAAACATGTGTCGGGAGACGGGTCTGGAGCTTAGAGCTTGTCCTGGGTGGGGCAACCTATCACTGGGGGAGATACCTGGAGAAGATGCTTAGGTTGGCGTCGTGTCTCTCTTATTCCAGCGTGGAATGAACAGTGCCACATCCTGGGATACCTAAAAGCACAACATCTACAGGACTAATGACCATAGGTGTTTACGCACCCGCAAATATCAATCAGTCAATCAATGTATTTGGTATTTTAGGGTCGGATTAAACTAACTTTGGCCAGCTATAGGATGTTCCCAAATCATGGCCCGGTTTTTATTTATTATCCTCGCCATAGAGTAAGGGAGACATGTGGAGACATATTCCCATCGCCATACCTTGCTTAAACGGTCTATCTGAGCTTTTTTCTCTCGTCACATAGCTATAAAAACGGAAAGGATTTGCTTTAGAAAGCGACAGCTTTATTTTTCTCCCAATCGGCAATCGACCACCTCACAGAAAGGTAGCACGCTGTCCATGAGCCACCCGAGGGGCCCATAAATAAATAAATAAAAATATCTGGCGGAATGTTTTTTCTGCACAATTCATCTAGAGAACAGCAGCGTTTTGAAAGGATAGGTGTCAGGATAGAAGGACGTCTCTAGGAAAAACGTATTTGCGATACGCATAGCTTGTGCCTACGCCGCATGTTTCAACTCTTCTTTTTCTCTTGATCTTGTCCTGATCTTTGTCTTGTACCGGTGACCGATGCTGCACCTTCCGGAGAAACAATCGTCACCACCTAATCATACGAAATTTTGCACGTGAAGCTCTATGAAAAGACGATTCTCAGTTGAAACATGATTTCTCTGGTAATTTCTCTCAAAGACTATTGACTCCTCTACGCATTGGGAGGAGCACTGTCATGGTAATAGATATCCAAATGGAATCGAGGGTGAAAACAAACAATATGGATATTGTTTTTACAGAAGAGGAGAAGGCTTGTAAACAGCTCAACAGAGAATGATTAGTCATTCATTTCGACACACAAAAGCAGAAAAGAGATCTGAAGATGATACCTAGGCCTTCAAAAGCAGTTGCTTCAGCTTCTTGGCAAATGTCTGCTAATGCTCAAGAAAAATCTTTAAGACTATCATTAATAATTAAGGAATAACTGGATGCTGGATAATGGGGCAACGATAAATGCACGAAAAAAAGAAATAGAACAATGATAGAAGGGAAAATAACGGAAGAAACAGAGGGTGTATTTATGTTGAAACTTAAATAATAAAAATAAATAATATGGGAACCACGAACATGAAGGAGTATCTGTGAACATTCAGTAGAGAATGTGTGTAAAAGAAATAACATCTTAAATCTAATGAATAATCCGCGAAATAATCGAATCATTTGCTTGAAAAAGGGCAATGCTTCTTCAAGAATTTTGAGAAAACGGAGAGACGTTAAGTGTCGTAAACGGATGAATAGGTGGGAAACGTTATATTTTTTATCTTACATTAAAGAATGGACAAAATATACACTAAGCGTTCTAGCTGGACTCGGCTACACCGGCAACCCCTGCAGCGCAACCAAAGAAGTTGTATATGCGAAGCTATATTTCACAAATCACCTTCATTTCACTGAAAAGTTATTAAACGATACTATTGTGTTGGCTTTTTATTTACTCATTTATATCATTTTTTATTGTATGTATGTATGTACTTTGTCACAACAGCTCTTTTCGCGCTGAGATCTACCAGCGGCTCCCCGGCCTTGTGGTCATTGGTACGTGTGGGCAGTACATAGCGATCCCTACGCCGTATCTCTGGTCCTCTCAACCTGAGACGTGAGTTTTCTCATCGTCACACAGCAACGGATATGGGGCATTGTTAGAGAAAGCGCCCTGTTAATTTTTGCCCCGACCGGGAATCGAACCCGGGATTGGATCGTGGAAAGCGAGCACGCTAACCAACGAGCCACCGAGGGCTTTTCATTTTCTATTCAATCTTATTTTTTTACCCTGAGGAAAGAACATACATCATTAACAAAAATTCAATATAAGTTTTTCTGCTTAACTCGGAATATTTGTGTACAAATATTTCTAGACAAAGCTCAGGTACATAGTACGGTGATGGGAATATGTCGCCACATACCTCCCTTACCCTCCGGCGAGGACAATAAATAAAATCTGGGCCCTGATCTGGGAACACCCTATAGCTGGCAAAGTTAGATTAATCCGACCTCAAACACCAAATACGTTGATTGATTGGTATTTGCGGGTGCATAAACTGCTACGGTCATTAGTCCTGTAGGTGTTGTGCTTTTATGTATCCTAAAGGTGGCAGTGTTCATTCCACGCTTGAACAAGACTTAAGTTTAGTACGTATCAACCACTTTTAGTTAATTGAGTAAAGAGGTGAGTGAAGACATTTTCATTATACTTTTATTTTTATAATATTTACTGATTGTTTTCATGGTAAATGTTCGTTGTATAAAATAAAAAAAATTCAAAATAGCAGGCGGTGAGAGTAGTGTGGGTGGCGCAGGTGTTGGAACGAGCGAGGTCGAAAACACCCCAGAAGAGCAGGACACCTCTTAAGAGAAAGAGCTTAGAATCCGCAAATGGCAGCGTTACACATTCACGGGGGAAAATTTTAAAAATAATATCGTACATTTTTCAAGTTAACTTTTCTTCTAAATTGTAAATATTGGAGAACTATGAAACACATGGATGACATAGACGTTTTCCTTATTTATAGCACCATCAGTTGTAGCTCTTAGAACTTGTTTCAATATTACTGACGGAAAAATTCCGTTCATAATGTCCTTAAAATAATACATTCCAAATATATTATTATAATGAACTCTTATTGTCATAAATTCAAAGATATTACTCGTGTTTTTCTCCTTACGGTGTCAACTTATCTACCCAGACCCAAATGAATTCTATGACACGTTGATTTGTGAGATAATTATTTAATTGTGAAATAAAATGTAAGTTTCCATTAAGAACGTCCACTAAATTCCCAAGACGTGTCTGCTGAGGAATAGCTCAAAAGGAAAGGAGAAACTAAACATGGATAATAACGCATGGATAAATTCTTACGTTTCATAGCGTACGCTTAATGAAAACTTATTTTAAGAGGCGGTGGCAAAGCATTTCTGGCATCTGAGAAATATATATTCATAGGTTGTGACATTTTTTTACCGAAGTAATTATTTGTAGAGCCACATTTCAAACAATGTAACAGGATATCGTAGGCTTCCGCGGCCAGAGTTATGATCTGGGCTGTCCGGGTGACGCCGCGTCGAAGGCTGGTGCGCGTTTCGACCGAATATCGCGGTCCTCTTCAGGGCTGTATTGCCAACTGCCAACTGGGCAGTACACCCTGAAGAGGACCGCGATATGTCGGTCGAAACGTCAGCACCCCAGCCTTCGACGCGGCGTCACCCGGACAGCCCAGATCAATGTAACAGGAATTCGTATGATGTTATTTTACCCGTAATTTTAACTCGGAGAATCTGCTATCTCTGATGTTCAATTTTTCATTTTCATTTTCTTTTTATTGGTCTTGAATTTACATATATCAGTACTATAGTACTTTTACATATGTATTTTGGTGGCTTAAATTAACTTTAAAAATTAATTCATTCTAAAATAACTACTTAGGATAAGGAGCTATGAAGGAGATCTTGATAATGAACCTCTCTGATGCTCATGAGGGCAGCTGGAAATGCAATAGGGATCGAGGTCAGTCGGTTCGCAGGACAATGTTCAAGTAACACGCAGCTCACAGCAAAGATGTCCACTGCATAATCTCCAATAAACGTAATGTCCAGAACAAAAATGTCCACGATAAAGTCCAGAGAATGATGTCTACAAATAAAAATGTTAAAGTAGCAGGAATTTGCAAAATGAGTAATGTCAAGTTCTGTTCATTGCAACGTTCATATTCCATTTTTGATTGATTTCATAATTTATAACCTGCAAAGAGATGAATGAATTCTATTTGAACTAGTTTTTTTGATGTTTTGCCGTGCGGGCCGCCGGAAGAGAAGTGCTGCCAACTATTAAGATACTCAAAAAGTACTCAATAATATAATAAGTTATTAGAGGGTCAATAATCAAATAATGAAAAGCAACCATAAGTTAAATACTAGTGACTGATGTTATTACTTATAATTGAGATATGGTGTAAGGTACTTGCTTACCGATTTCCGAGAATGAATGGCTTGGTCAGGATCCACCTGAATCTTCGGCGGTGAGTTCACTATTTGTAACACACACTTTCACTTCTAGATTTGTGCCCACACCTATACTATTTACTACATTAAGGGATGTACATTAATAAAAACATTTTACATTCAATACATAAAAGAATGCACTATCATTCTTCAAATGCGTCACGAATCAGTCTCTTAATGAAAGCTTCTGGAAGCTGTTACTCACAAAGTCATTGAAATTCGATATTAAATCACTTTCTAAAAACTCTTTCGTCATATTCAAAAATGTGTTTTGAATCTCTTCAGGCCGTTCGGTCGGATATTTTTGTAATGACGAAAGTATCTAAGACTGATAAGAGATGGTGCTGCATCTTCCTGCGGGGTAAGGCAAACGAATTTCAACAGAGTTTCCTTTACTATCTCGCTACTTTTCTCTCCGAATAATGTGTTCTGGAGAAAAATGTTTACTGCATACAACTGAAGTTGAAGATGACGTCCAATGTTTCCTTAGAACTGCGCAAATCCATGCCTTTCTCCTTTCGATACTTATTGTGGAGAGAAGTGTGCATATGCCCCTTCGTCATTAAGGCGCTATCGTAATTACATCGACAAAGAGGACAACAACATCGACGTGGCTTTTGAAAAACAAAGAACTTCAATATTACTAAAATATCGAAATCTGCATCAGACGTTGTATACGTGCATTAAAATGAGGTTACAACCACCACTTGCACCAATAAACACAGTACCATAACACGATATAATACATATCATGACATATTTTCATATTTTATGGACTTACCTGTGGATTTTTTCTGGTATTTAAAAGACGAGCTACTTAAAATATCTTGAACAACGTCAATTTCCAAAACCAATCGTAAATCACAGGTAATACTCACACGCACATTCACATCGAGCAGGCAGGTGGCATGCACGAATAAACATGGGTGTTGCAAAGCAAGACCACCGGTCTACCTTATAGTGACGCCACGTCAAGCTGCATGGCTAGTATTAACGAACGATTTTGGTGAAGCATATATGTTTTATAAAAGAGCAAACAAAACACCCAACGTAGCATAGTATAGTTCACCGAAAACGCAAAAACTGAATTCTAACAGAGCATAGTCTTTCAGTGCCGTTCCAACTGAGTCCAGGATATTCAAACCCTACTGCTTAAAGGCTAGTATATTCAGGCATCAAAAAACTGGCCCAAATAGTATAATGGTCTGTATGTAATTTGTTCTTAAATATATTGAATGTTAAATTATTTTACACGGAGTTTGTCGTAAGTCAATTACCGGCTGTTCAGGTTCTGCAATTTCTGAAGTGGCATATTTGACAAAAAATACTTAACAGTCGAGTGAGACTGCAATAGAAGGATCTCTAGTTTATTGTTTATTTCGTTGTAATTTTATTCATTGCTTCTTATAAACTACACTGCTTGCGATTGGAATAGAACGACACTTTTAATTTTTACAGACGTTTCGGCAATACAATAGAAAATTTGAAGATCCAAGACGCGGCTATTCATCGATTCGACGTATTAGTTTAATATTGTAAATGTTTCTGTTAAAATCCACTTAAAATACATTACGCGTTTGTTCAGAAAAGATCAGAAAAGGCGATTTTTCGTAGAGGATAATACTGAGTAGTTCCTTCGCGTTATCTTGTTGAGTAAACGTTTGTCCATTAGATGAATCAACCCGCAAAAGACAGAACCGAGTTCTTGCCCCACTTATTTTCTTTACAAATAGCGATAATTACGGAAATAAGGACACTAAGGAAACTTAAACGACACTTACGAAAGGAGGAAGTTTAAAGCACTGTAATCGTCAGCTGCGTTTGCCAAGTAGAAAATATTAAAACAGCCATCTTAAGATCGATTAAAATATCGAGATAAAACAACAGACGTCAGGAGAAAAGTCGACAGACGCAACGCCGTCTCGACGCTGCTCCTTTTGTTCCGGCCGCCGCAAGGATTTCAAAAGTCCATTTGATAGAACAAATGAAGCCAAGACTCTTTATGCTAATTCAACGAAAATGAAGCTTAAGGTTTAGATAACGGAAAGATCCTTTTTAACAGTTCTTTTTTCTTACTTTTTATTCTTCTTCATTCTGTCCGAAATATCACCGGAGAGGAGGAAAACACTGAGAAAGGTTTATCTCTAAAGGGCTGCAGACAGTTACCCGTAATCGTGACAATAATTACACGAAGGCTCGAGATGACAATTGAACGCGCTCTTAGTTTCAGGGGCCACCCACAACGCGTCGCCACTGCTCCGGAACCGGATGCAACCCCTTCCGACCATCCGTTGTGATTTTTTAAAAAGATTTTGGTTTCCTATGACTTTAAGAGAATGTTCTCACTGGCTATCTTGAGCATGAATTGAGTGAATGGAAAGCTACAGTTGATATCACAAAATGGCAGACTTACTAGTAATATTTTTAATAGTTAAATTAAGCTCTAATAATTATATTGCAAGTTAAATACCTACTTTCATTATTTCAGATCTTTCTGAAATACAGTTCACCACACTTCTGCATTCACAGCACACAATGTGTAGATCCAAACATTCTAATTCACTTAAGCCGAGGCGAAGCGTGACAAACCAAAATTTTTTCTCGTCTTTGTTATGTCCAAAAAACATACATAGGAGTTAACAATTAACAATAATGTATTGTGACATACCGATATGTCACGTTAAAATAAACTAACATTTATTTGTAGACAATATGATGGAACATGCATTACGAAATATCACGAGAGCTAGAGCTTAGCAACGACCGTGAATAAACAATGTAGTTATTTTTTCTTTTCTAAATGCATTAAGAGATGGCTTGGTGCCGAAAGTAGAAAATTTGGGATTGGGCGAAGAAGTTTAGACGATCAAAAGGTCAGCTACACCAAAATATAACCAACGTATGGATTGGCTGGGTGAGAGAAGGACGGTCAAATGTTATGAAAAAAATGAAGGTAGTTTAATACGAAGTCTCGAGGGATGAATCATGCAGGAAGATTTCATTCTGCTCGGAAACGCGCTTCTGAACTGATCGTAGGTTCGTGAGAGGGAACGAGTACAATCTAGATAGAATTGGGTTATCAGTGAAATTTTAAGGACAGTGAATGATAATGCAGATATTTTGATGTGGAAGCAATATTGATGTATAAATTGGAACTTTGTCGGGAGTGGTAATCGAGTTCGGGACTATGTCATAGGACGTAATCGGGACTGATAATTTTGATAGTTTGAGACCAGCTTGGATAGGGGCAGAAGAGGATTTCGTGGAACTTTGGACTACGGCAAGCTCGCAAGATATTTCGACTGAGAAGTCTACGAGGGACATCAACGAAGAAAAGATAAGTTAACCGCGGTATGAATTGTAAATTGAAAGATATCTTGATCAAAGGCCTAAAAATTGTAAATTCACTCAATTGTTTGCTAAAAGCGTAAAAATAAACTTTGTTGAATTTTGTTCTTTAGAAATGAAAGTGATTTTTCATTTAGTTAATCCAAACAGAAATGAATTAGGAATAGAATCATTCTATTTCAGATTCCCAGCTGCGCTGTATAGTCGGCGGATCCTATAATCCATTATAGAGGTAATAAGGATTATAATATATCGTGACCCATTGACCCAGCAAGCCGGACGCTAAGATCTTTAGCAGATATAAATGTAGAGAGAGGAAAATTTTGTATATCTCAGTACTGAATCAAGTAAGTACAGCTTCCACGATTCAAATCGTACCGTTGACTTGCCAATTAACAATCCATCTTTAGAAATAACGAAGTTGTTGCCACCAGGAGATGCACCAGTTCTTAGCGCACTCACAGAATTCCAGAAGAGTTGAACCAAGCCAGATGTTCGTGGTAGGTAGATTTGATTTGATTTTTTCGTGTTTCCGGGCACGTCAACTGCTTTGGTTATTAGACCCGTTAGTGTAGTGCATGTTTTAGTCGCGGGAGATGGCGGTGATCTTCCCCCGCTGGATGGCGAGATCCGGCGCCGACCTACCGTCGGCTAGTGGGGTTTCCCCCTAACCAGGACTCTCCCACCAACGGGGCACCGCCCCAGCCGGGACTAACTCTAAGCTCCCGACCGGTCTCCCGAAGGACAGATCGCGCGCGGTCCGTGGCCCGATTGGTAGGGTACTTCTCCGGCATTCGCCTGGTGCTGATCGGAGAAACCAAGGAAAACTACCGATCAGAGCAGCCGGCGCTAGAATCCTCTCCAGACAGCGACTGAATTCGACCTATCTGAAAAGCTAGTGTCGAAACTCTTGCCGCCGTGGGGAGTGTAACCTAGGACCTCCCGGTCAGAGGCGCTGCAGTGACATCAGTTGATGATCTGAGCAACCGCTCCCGGTCGTGGTAGTTGGAAAACAGTCGTACACACACTTGTCACCACTATGCTACTTTGCTCGCTGACGCTTGTCGTTCGTTGTGATCGCTTGTCGTTCCTAGATGTACCCGAGGCGACGTCCCAGCTATAGACTCTACTCGTGCTCCCGTCTCGGTGGCTGCCTGTCTACACCTATTTATTGATTTTATTTTTATTTATTTATTTTACGTCAAAAAACAGTTAAAACTGCGTATGACGTGCTATGGGGAGAAGTGAATTGTGAGCACATTTTCAAAATTTTGTGATCCCACACTAAGTCGTATACTACTTGAATTTTAAAAAAATAACAATAATAAAATAAAAACATAGCAAGCCCCGAGAGCGTGCCCTATGCTCCATAAGCAGTCATAACAGTGTTACTATTCTGTAAACAGAATTTGCATACTGTAATGGTACGTATTCACCAAAATTATTTATAATCATTTTAGAAATAATTTTTCTCAAAATGAAACAACCATATCGTCATGTACGCATATTCGTACATCAACCATACGTCATATACGTCATATTCGTACATCTATGGAGAAAAATATGAAATATAAGATTTGCTGATGACATAGTTCTTGTAACACAATGAGCCAAGGAATTACAAGAAATGCTAGAAGACCTCCTCCAAAATAGCAAAGAAGTAGGACTATAATAAACACTCAAATGACAAAAATAATGACCAACTGTACGACAATACAGATAACAGCTTACGGTGAAAACATACAATACGTAGACAAGTACCAATGATTGGACCAGGTCATATCCTTTAAAAATCCCTCCCAATCCATAATAGAAATCAGGATATCACAAATTTGAAAAAAATTCTAGTCCTTAAAATTCATTTTTCTGAACAATTACTATTGCCTAAAAATAAAGACAGATATTATGAACACCTGTGTCCTACCAGCTTTATTATACGGTTCACAGACATGGACACTAATGGAAAAGGAAAAACATGTAATAAAAATATATAAGGATAATATATATAAAAGGAAGATGCAAAGAAAAATATTAGTATACGTCTAAAGGACAAAGTAAGAAATGCTGACTTTAGACAAAGAACAGGTCAAAACGACTAGGTCAACTCACACGTCTTTTAAAATGGATATGAGCCGGATATGTAATGAGGACGAACACAAGCAGATGGACCTACAAAATACAATAGGGGACTCCAAGGACTTGCAAGAGAAATATTTGAAAACAGAGAACACGGTGGTCAGACGACATACTAAGAAGACTGGGAAGACTATGATCCAGAACAGCAGAAGACCGTGCAAAATGGAGAGAAGTCATCCACGAACTCGAAGTCCATAGAGAAAAAGATTAAACAAATAAAAAGGATCAGTGACACAAAAATAAATGACACAACGATAAGTGAAGTGATAGTGACGTGATAACTGAAAAGCGCTACATTATTTAGAACCTTACAATGTAAGAGGCCTTTGCCCTACTTAGGAAAGTGAACGGGCTAATAATAATAATAATAATAATAATAATAATAATAATAATAATAATAATGTTACAGAAGAACTGTAACAATTTGGCACTAGTTATTTCAAATGTCATAAAATGTTAGTCATAGAATACGGTATTTGCGAGCCTGATAGAACACTGTTCAGTGATACCCGGAGAAAGAATTCATTTATGATTTCCATTTGTTCCGAGTCCATATTAACTCGAAGCATACCAAGCTAGCCCCCTTCCAAGCACCTAGGGACGCGCATGTACTGCAGTGTTGCGATCACGACTAACACGAGGCATGTTTACGACGGGCGTCATGTGCGGGGCGCGAGCCTACTTTTACATGACTTCCGGTGCAAGCGCAACCCCTGCATTGCGTCATGAGGCTGTAAAGTCCTTTGACGCGAGCACGCGCGGGCAGCCAACGCCACCCCCGCCACGTTCACGCCGGGGTTTCCCATCCCGTTTCCCATCCCGTTTCCCATCCCGTTTCCCATCCCGTTTCCCATCCCGTTTCCCATCCCGTTTCCCATCCCGTTTCCCATCCCGTTTCCCATCCCGTTTCCCATCCCGTTTCACATCCCGTTTCAAACCCCGTTCCAAACCTGTTTCCCATCCTGTTTTCCATCCTGTTTCCCATCCTGTTTCCCATCCTGTTTCCCATCCTGTTTCCCATCCTGTTTCCATCCTGTTTCCCATCCTGTTTCCCATCCTGTTTCCCATCCTGTTTCCATCCTGTTTCCATCCTGTTTCCATCCCCGTTTCCTATCCTGTTTCCATCCTGTTTCCTCATCCTGTTTCCTATCCTGTTTCCTATCCTGTTTCCTGTCCTGTTTCTCTGTCCTGTTTCCTGTCCTGTTTCCCATCCTGTTTCCCATCCTGTTTCCCATCCTGTTTCCCCATCCTGCTTCCCATCCTGTTTCCCATCCTGTTTCCCATCCTGTTTCCCATCCTGTTTCCCATCCTGTTTCCCATCCTGTTTCCCATCCTGTTTCCCATCCTGTTTCCCATCCTGTTTCCATCCTGCTCCCTCCGTTTCCATCCTGCTTCCCATCCTGTTTCCTATCCTGTCTTCCTTCATCCTGTTTCCTATCCTGTTTCCCCTCCTGTTTCCATCCTGTTTCCCATCCTGTTTCCTATCCTGCTTCTATCCTGTTTCCCATCCTGTTTCCTATCCTGTTTCTATCCTGCTTCTATCCTGCTTCCTATCCTGTTTCCCATCCTGTTTCCCATCCTGTTTCCCATCTGTTTCCCATCCTGTTTCTCATCCTGTTTCTATCCTGTTTCATCCTGCTTCCATCCTGTTTCCTATCCTGTTTCCCATCCTGTTTCCCATCCTGTTTCATCCTGTTTCCCATCCGTTTCCTATCCTGTTTCCTATCCTGTTTCCTATCCTGTTTCCCATCCTGTTTCCCATCCTGTTTCCCATCCTGTTTCTCATCCTGCTTCCCCATCCTGTTTCCATCCTGTTTCCTATCCTGTTTCTATCCTGTTTCCCATCCTGTTTCTATCCTGTTTCCTATCCTGTTTCATCCTGTTTCCTATCCTGTTTCTTACATCCTGTTTCACATCCTGTTTCACATCCTGTTTCTTACATCCTGTTTCACATCCTGTTTCACATCCTGCTCTCATCCTGTTTTCACATCCTGTTTCACATCCTGTTTCATCCTGTTTCACATCCTGTTTCACATCCTGCTTCAGTATCCTGTGTTTCACATCCTGTTTCACATCCTGTTTCACATCCTGTTTCACATCCTGTTTCACATCCTGTTTCATATCCTGTCATCCTGTTTCCCATCCCTGTTTCCATCCTGTTTCCATCCTGTTTCCCATCCTGTTTCCTATCCTGTTTCCCATCCTGCTCTCATCCTGTTTCCACCCTGTTTCCTATCCTGTTTCACATCCTAAGCTTACATCCTGTTTCAGCATCCTGTTTCATATCCTGTTTTACATCCTGTTTCACATCCTGTTTACATCCCAGCCTACATCCTGCTCTACATCCTGTTTCACATCCTGTTTCACATCCTGCTCTCTACATCCTGTTTCACATCCTGCTTACATCCTGTTTCACATCCTGCTCTCACATCCTGTTTCCTTACATCCTGTTTCTTACATCCTGTTTCACATCCTGCTCTACATCCTGCTCTCTACATCCTGTTTCATCCTGCTCTCACATCCTGTTTCTACATCCTGTTTCACATCCTGTTTCACATTCTGTTTCACATTCCTGTTTCATTCCTGTTTCACATTCCCGTTTAAGTATCTGTTTCACATTCTGTTTCACATTCCGTTTCTACATCTCTGTTTCATATTCTGTTTCATATTCTGTTTCTCATTCTGTTTCACATTTCTGTTTACATTCTGTTTCACATTCTGTTTTTACATTTCCTGTTTACATTCTGTTTCTACAGTCTGTTTACAGTCTGTTTCTACAGTCTGTTTACAGTCTGCTCTACAGTCTGTTTCATAGTCTGTTTCTACAGTCTGTTTCTATAAAGTCTGTTTCATAGTCTGTTTCTACAGTCTGTTTCTACAGTCTGTTTACCAGTCTGTTTCTAGTCTGTTTCTCAGTCTGTGTCTCTACCTTCGTTCTCCTCCTTAAGTATGATGTTTCCTGTTCTTGTCACATTCGACCGACTACGACCTGCTACTGGTCCGCTCCTTGACCCGCTCCTCTATCCGCTCGACCTGCTCCCTCCCTTCCCCTCTCCCCACCCGCTCCCACCTGCTCCCACCTGGGCTCCGTATCCGTGAAACAGCGCCCTTTCGCCTCATGTCCTCTCATCTTTACGCCACCATGCTCAAGTATTGTAGAAACAAGACACCGTCCCTTCTTTCACTTTGCTCCACCTCCCCATTCCTTTCTGTTCCTGATCCGAACTTCGTCACTATATTTTTCCCATTGCTCTGACATCCAGTCTCACCCTTCTGTATCTCCCGCCTCCCAGCCGGTCTCCCCATGTTTTCTTAGATATCAACTTCTGGTACAATAATATTATTAGCAAACGGGCAATTATTGTCTGTCCCTTGGCCCGTGTGTCTCGCTCTCACTGTTGGTCTCACCTCCTCCGCCGCCAGGCATCATCACACCTCTTGCCTCACCATCTCGTTCTATCACCATAACTGTTACTATCACCACCTCGCCGCTGCCTCCTTCCTGCTCCCGCGAGCTGGCGCGTGGAGTGAAACGCCTGACGGGCGGCCGATGAATGAAACATGCTGAGCGCAAAGCTCCAATCAATCTGACGCACCCCATCATAAACATTGTTTAAATATTGGGAATTCATTAATACGTGTGGAGGCCGAGCTTTGCGCTGGCAAGCGGGGAGAGGACTGAGCTCTGAAGTGCGACGAGGGGGGGTGTAGGGAAGGGAGGGTAACGGAGCGAGATGGCATCGGCAGGAGCCGTCACATGAGTAGGCGTCCCACAGGGATCTGTATGGCTTGCTGCGCGACGGAGCAGAGCGCTGCGGGGGACGTGGGATGATGGTGAGACAGTGACTGAATGGAGATGCGGGGAGCCGCGAGACACTGCAGAGTGGCGTCACAATGGATGAAGCTGGTTGTGGAACGTGGTGCAGGATTTAGCCTCTTTGTGGTATTTGGTGCAGAGTAAAGTTGAGAGTAAGAAATGAGCGAGGAGGGTATGAAACGCGTGTGTTCGGGAAAATGTCAGCGAGATGATATTAGTGGAGAGGCCAGAAATTTTGAGATGTTATGAATCTTGTCAACAACCTTGTGGACGAGGTAGGAAAGCAAATGATACGGTTGAATTAAACTGACTGTATAAGGAAGGAGCACTTAGAAGTGAACGAGTGAAAAAATTAACAAGCATAGATTTGAATTAATACTCATGAGAATTTTCTGAATATCGACCTTCAAATTTGTACCTACGAGTAAGAGAGAAATAAGAGACTACCGAAAAAAGAAAACCGGAGCGGAATACGAGTTAAATGGCTCTCATAATGAGATTTGATGTGTTATTTCTAGTATAAAGACACACTTATGCTTTTGTTTTGTATTTTTTTCGATCAAATTATCATCAGTTCCAAATTATGGTCATGATTATACCACATGTTTGCCTTAATTCCAATGTGTATCTGTGTATTTAATTAAACCTTTCTGTTTATGAGAGCGTGACAGCAGATCTTGTGAAAAAAACGGACATGTCATAAAAAACGGACGCAAAATAATTATTTTATTGTTCACTGTTTATATATGATTTTGTTGACGTTAATACATGTGTTTATGTACTGAATTGTAAATTGTAGAACCACTGAAGATGGGAAGAGTGTTCCCCAAACACGTGTCTGGCTATATGTAATGTTAAAATTACATTTAATACTATTATGGTAGATACCTCATTGACCCCAGATAGTGTTACTGTTGTCTACAAAAGCTACTGTTTTATTCACTTTCATATCTACGCAGTAAGTAATGTAATACTGCGGCAAAAATTGACGTCTTTTCGACAGAAAATTCGTTTTTGAGAACCCGAGTGTGGAAAAAGTGGATAAATCTTCATATATGTAGAAATGTATGTCCTCTAATGTTGTGTAGTCAGAATACACGTTTCGTGGGTCCCAATTGACACGATTTACGGCGGAACGTTTTCGTCCGTTGGCCTGTGTAAAATACTAGCGCCTAAATCATTCAGACGATTTTCTTCACAGTTAATCTTCCCTGGTCGATCTGGACGGGCGGATATATTGATTTTCGGAGCTACTATATATAAAGAAATGTTTTCTCAAAAAGTACTCCAAATGTTTTGATGCTTAAAATAAATGATACAGGGCCCATTTTCGTTGAAATAATTGAATAAAAAAATTGCAAAAGTTTAATTTCTTCTTACCACTAATAACTGTAGATATTTTTTTTTCCTTTACAAAATTTATCCTTCTAATGCAGATATTTAAATTAGGTCATGTGTGATTTGTCAAAATATGCGTAAGTTTTGCTTAATTTGGCATGAAATGTAGAAAAATTTTAAACTATTTGCACAAAAACGGCACAAGTTCCTATAAACTTTTCCTCGAATTGATCATTATACGTTTAAAACAACTCCGCAAATCTCATTTTTGGTGAACGCTTTATTTTCGAAAATTGCAAAAATCATTGCTATAGTAAAATAATGACAATAGTGATTCTTTCCTTAATGAAACATTATTTTAACAATTTCATCATCGAAACAGTCGTGCGCAATTTTTGTAATAAATGTTTTGAATAACGTTTCCCAAATACTTGTTTAAAGAAAAGGCCATTAATTTTTAAAAAATCTCAAAACGGACTCCAAATTTTTTTAATGTTTTTTTGGACATTTAAAAATGAAGAATTTTGGGTATGGCGCATGGTAAAATGTTCGACGAACTCTGTTTTTCCTCAAAATTTACAAACAAAAAATCAGCAATTCATAACTACAATGATGGTAGAATTTTTTTCTTTAATAAAATGTATTATTTTAAAAAAGTTTTTGATATAACGTAGTTGAGTATATGTGCTGGGTTGGTGATGTAGGGGTAATGTGAATGGCGTGCGAACCCCGAGGTCATGTGTTCGAATCCCAGTGTGGAAAAACAATTTTTGATGTTAGGAAGCACTTTTACATATGTATCGTTTGATAATACTGCGCAGCAGTTACAAATAATGCGAGAAAATTGTGGTGTTTTATCATCTTTAATTTCCCCTGGAATAAAAAAATAATATTCCGCCTCTCGATAGAACGTTCAAAGTAGCAAACTCGATAATAAAGTTGTAAGCTAAAGCTATGTAATGTTGCAAAAATGGCGTGAAAACGTTTAATGTACATATTCTAACATGAGAGTATGTAAAAACTAGTGTCTGATTGCACTGCCTCTACGAGTATGTGAGAGTATACCCAAACAAACAAAAACCTAGGAATATGTGCTAGGCGTTGACTTTCGTCTTTTTCATCGAAAAAGTCTGGAATCCGATATTACAATTGCTGAGAAAATTTCAAAAGCTACTGAAATAACGCAGATTCCTCGACAATAGTTTCTAGCACATATCCCATTTTAACAGGGAGGTGCATTCAGAAGGGTGGATGGTGAAACGGGGTCAGATGCAAGGCGACCAAGCTGTGAAAGCTCGTGTATTCTAAGAGCAATTCCATGCTCCGTGGGCACTTGAAACGATCCCATTAAAATGTACTGTGTGTGGACAAAGTGCCATCGGAGTTTACACTCTCTTCCACTTGGATGAATAGGGAAGGTTACGATCTAAAGATGGGAATATGGTTGCAGCATATAAATTAACAATGGTTGGGAGGAGTGATTAATGATCACATCGCTCAAAACATACAACAAATTGTAGCTCAGTGCATCAACTGATGCCGCTGCAGCGCCTCTGACCGGGAGGTCCTAGGTTCCCACTCCACGGCGGCAGTATTTTCGACACTAGCTTTTCAGCTGTGTCGAATTCAGTCGCTGTCTGGAGGACAATTCTAGCGGCCGGCTGCTCTGATCGGTTGTTTTCCGTGGGTTTTTTTCCGATTCATACCAGGCGAATGCCGGAGCAGTACCCTACCAAACGGGCCACGGACCACGCGCGATCTTTCCTTCATCTTCCTTGTCCTATCCTCTCCCCTTACACACACACACACACACACACTTACACTAACATGCACTACACTACCACATACACTCGAACCTAGAACCTCCCGGTCAGAGGCGCTGCAGTCCTGCTTGAACATCAATCATCTTTAGAGGTACAAAGTATTTGTTATTTTTGTTTTTCTTTCATTTACACAACCCTGTCGGTGTGTCATGGTCGCCATCCTTGGTTGAGTGCTGATCTTTATGTTTTCCCACCTTCGTTATAAACGTTCCTGCGCAGCCAGTTGGCTCGTAACGCACACATAGTACTCCTGGAATGTACTCGTAGTTCCTCAAGAAATCATTCTCCATGTTCCCGCGGCAATAAGTCAAATCCGACAGGTAGGGCGTGCTGAGAGGTAGTATGCGAAATCTCTAGTTGGTTTGCCTTTGGAAAGAGTTTTTCCTACTCTGAGAGAATATTTTAGCAATTATTGACGAAAACGCTCGTTGTTTTTGTACTCTTAATACAACTCAATGTTTATATGCAATAAAACAGAATGAGATAAAGAAATCGCCTACAAATCGGCTTTGCTCCTGTTGTACGTTACATGGTTTTTAACATTTTGTCAATTTTTTACATTTCAAAAATGTTTGTTAAATAAGTATGTAAATAATTAAACGCCTATATCTGTTGAATACGCATTTTTCATCTTTACAATAGCATAGCTCGTGGACCAATCGTACATAGTTGGGTTTGGAGAAAGGTAACCAGGCTGTACTCACATGGCGTTGAAGTTTCCATCGATGGATCTGTACTGCACATCTGACATTCACGACAGTCTCACAATTTTACTGGGGAAGGAAAACGATTCGTTGATACATTACGTACTTTGAAATGAACGCCATGCTAGAACTGAAAACGGGTCCTAGACGGAATTCCAACTCCCCAAACTCGACTTAAGTCCTCCCGCAGACCAACCGGGAGCTTGAGTTTGATCTTGCTGGGTTGGTGACCCGCTGGCGGGAGATACGTGGCTAGGGAAACCCCCACATGCCGATGTGTAAGTCAGCATCAGATCACACCATCCAATGGGTGGGGGCGAAGATCACGGCCACCGCCAACGATAATAACATAAGTCCTCCCGCCTGCCCACCGGTCGCACAACACTTAGGGAGAGGAACTAGAAACGAAGCGCCCTAAATTATTCAAGAAACAATCAAACCAAGTCCTCCCGCAAATATCACCGCACACCCACCCACACATACATGCGCAAAACACACATTTTTGATGATGATCCAATTGAGGCAAACAAAAACGAAGAATGATTATATAAAGTTATTCAATCTACACCGAAAACGCAGTGAAATGAACGTAAACGCATGCAAAGAAGAGGCGGAGACTCTCCACTACGGAGAGGGCATGTGCCAGAGAATGCTGTGCATTGATGAGCACATCCACACATCCACAGCCACCCACGCTGTTGCTCGGCACACTGCTAATAGGCTTATCATATTTCGTCGTAAAAAAGTTATTAACTATACTGTGTGGCCTCGTGCTGGATGGGAATTTTAGTTTTATACTCCGGGATTTTGAATATAAATGAGTATATTTAATGTCTTTTTGCCAAACAAGTAGAGTGAACAAAGTTGAATACAAGTGCGGCCTTTACCCGAAGCAAAGCGTAGTTCCGCAACAGCTGCAGTTTTAGTACAGTAATCTCGCTTTTGTTGTTGGACATATACAGATTGAATGCGACGCTCGATCTGAATTAATATTCAAAACTGGTAAAAAGCTTTGAACGCAAATTAAGTAATCATCATCCACTCAGAAGCTAACTACTCATACGTGAGCCTGCTGCAACATGAACTCTTGAATAATTGAATCCGCTGAAGTTTTGTATTGCCTCATCAATATGAAATATATAAAATAATGTTTATGGACGAATGTGATGGTTCTCTTTTATCAGCAACTGCAATGTTCGTGCGGTAGCAATTTTTCTACATATTTGATGAATTAAAAGAAACAGATGTGTTCTCATATTCGCATATTCATTGGGGATTTGTCTTTCAGTTCGGCATCAACACCAATTTGAATACTATCTATAATTTTCAGGATGAAAAGAATATTTTTCTTTTTATTAACAGATTTACTGCTTTTGTAATTTTAATGATTTTGGAATCTAAAGGTAGTCCATTTCATATCGATTCTCTGTAAAGGTTCTTATCATAAATTGTGTATGAAGAAATTTTCTTGTTGGTCGTTTGTGGTTTTGAGGATAACCTTTTTTAAAAATCGGTTCATTTTACAGATAACATTTCCAATTATACCATTCGAAAATATAGAATACTTGATCTGGAAGGTTTTTAATACTAATCCAGCAAAGTAGTTTCAAGCTCATTAACATTTTTAATTACAACATCTCGTTGATACTAAAATAATAACACATTTTCGTAGTACAGATTTTAATTTGCAGCGACATTTATCGTCACAAATTGGTGTGAGGACAATATATTGTAATTTTTAGCTTTTGATCGAAAATCTGTGAATAAAACGTACATTGACTTGTTTCGAATAAAATAAATATACTTCATTGCAAACTACCTCCGACATGCCCTTCATATTTTCTTCTGCAGCACACATATAATATGCACAACGCAGTCTGAATACTCTTCTGCTTGCGATCATCTATTTCGTCTTCCTTTTTCATTTACGACAGGATAAGGCTACACAAGAACTCCATGAATCAAAGCAGCCATCTTGCTCTCCGTTACCCCTCAGCAAAAATAAATTCCGAGCCGGAGCACTCAGCATTAGAAAGCGCAACATGAAATAAATGGCGTTCGTTACTTTTCCTCCAGGAATGTAGCTTCTTCGACGCAGGTGTCGTGCTTTTCATGTTTATTCCCCGCGCCATTGTGTTTTCCTCTCCGCCTTCCGCAGTCTTAGCTACCGCCCCGCCCCTGCCCCCACCCCCAGCACCCCCGACTGCTGCCCCCTCACCCCTTCCCGTCAGCCGTTCCGTCGTTTCCATTGCCATCACCATTTTCACCGTTTCCATCGCACCCACCTTCCCCTCACCGCCTCTACCTTCACCTCCACCCACGCCCCGCTCCCTAGCCCTTTGCAACGTTCCCGTTCCGCCCCGCCCTCCTCGCATCTCCGCCGCGACGCGCCTCGTCCTTGTCCGGTCTCCACCACGTCCCTGCCCTGACCCCGCCCAATCCCCCCTCCGTCACCGTCCAGTCCCCTGTTCGGTGCGCTCTGACTCGCTTCCTGACATCACTCCGTCCTGTTCCTGCCCCTCTCCTGCCCCCTTTCCTGCCCCCCTCCTGCCCCCTTCCTGCCCTCTCCCGCCCCCTCTCCCGCCCTCTCCTGCCCCCCTCCCCCCCTCCTGCCCCCTCTCCTGCCCTCTCCGCCCCCTCTCCTGCCCCCTCCTGCCCCCTCCCGCCCCCTCCTGCCCCTCTCCTGCCCTCTCCTGCCCCCTCCCTGCCTCCCCCTCTCCTGCCCCTCTCCTGCCCCTCTCCTGCCCCTCTCCCGCCCTCCTGCCCCTCCTGCCCCTCTCCCGCCCCTCTCCGCCCCCTCTCTCCTGCCCCTCTCCTGCCCCTCTCCCTGCCCCTCTCCTGCCCCTCCCTCTCCCCCCTCCTGCCCTCTCTCCTGCCCCCTCTCCTGCCCCTCCTGCCCCCTCCTCCCCTCTCCCTGCCCCTCTCCTGCCCCTCCCGCCCCTCTCCTGCCCCTCTCCCCCCCTCCTGCCCCTCCCGCCCTCCTGCCCCCTCTCCTGCCCCTCCTGCCTCCTCTCCTGCCTCCCTCTCCTGCCTCCTCCCTCTCCCTGCCTCCCTCTCCTGCCTCCCTCTCCGCCTCCTCTCCCCGCCTCCCCTCCCCGCCTCCCTCTCCGCCTCCTCTCCTGCCTCCCTCCCCGCCTCCCTCTCCTGCCTCCTCCTGCCTCCTCCCGCCTCCTCCTGCCCCCTCCCTGCCCCTCTCCCGCCCCCTCCCGCCCCCTCTCCCTGCCCCCTCTCCCTGCCCCCTCTCCTGCCCCCTCTCCTGCCCCCTCTCCTGCCCCCTCTCCTGCCCCCTCTCCTGCCCCCTCTGCCCTCCTGCCCCCTCCTGCCCCTCTCCTGCCCTCTCCTGCCCCTCTCCCCCCCTCTCCTGCCCCCTCCTGCCCCTCTCTGCCCCTCTCCTGCCCTTCTCCCGCTCCTCTTCCGCCCTGCCTGCTCCCACGCCGTTCCACCTGCTCCTGCCCCTGCCCCTGCCCAGCCCCGCCCTGCTCCTGCCCTGCTCCTGCCCTGCTCCTGCCCCTGCCCTGCCCTGCTCCTGCCCTGCCCTGCCCTGCTCCTGCCCTGCTCCTGCCCTGCTCCGCCCTGCTCCCGCCCTGCTCCCGCCCCGCTCCTGCCCTGCTCCTCGCCCTGCTCCCGCCCTGCTCCCGCCCTGCTCCGCCCTGCCTCCCGCCCTGCTCCCGCCCTGCCCTGCCCTGCCTGTCAACTATTCTAACCCAGTCTCGGCCCGGCCAGTCCCGTTCCCGCTCCGTCCCGTCCCCATCCCGACTGCGCCTTCCCGTCCCCATCTCGTCTCGTCTTGTCCCCGCCCCGTCTCGTCTTGTCCCCCCCCGTCTCGTCTTTCGCCCGTCACTTCCGCCCTTCTGCCTTCGCCCGCCCTCTTTTATTCCGCGCAACGCCTCGCTTATTTTTGCTTATTTTCGCGCGCTCTTCCCGCAGCTCGCGCCGGGTATATTATATTCGCGAGGCGAGATACTCCGGCCCTCGCGCGGGAGCCACAGTCGACGACGCCGCCGCCACCAAGATGGGGGGCGACGCAGCTGTATATTTAGTATAAGGGCAGTATGCCTGTAATTGATAATGCGTCGACACGGCCCTCGTACCTTGGCTCCAGTGACGCTACCATTCAGTTGGTTTTATATGGCTGTTAAATGCACCCGCCAAGATCGTGTGTTATGACGAGGTAGGGGAGGGGGAGCCGCGGATCTTCGCACCTCTTTCTCCCCTCTCTCTCTATTCTCGGCACCTTCGCTGCATTTACTCGCCATCTCATTCCTAACTTTATATAATATCGCCCTTAATATATTTCTGCGTTCTCTACGTAATGAAAGCAGTGCTCCGGGATTGAAATGAAAAGAAACCTCCCCGTTATGTGAGGTATGTTTAGTGGGATATAACGCATTATACAGTCGTAACTTTAACAATAATTCGTGGCCGCGAGGAGGGGGCGTGGAAACTTTTCAACAAAACACATAAACGGTGTTTGCGGCCGGTGTGTCTGTTTCACGCGCAAGACGGGAGGTCGCTGGTCTGAGGGCGAGCGGTATCGTGAAGTGCTACTTTAAGGTTTTGCGGGGTTTAACGTACCTCTGCGACAGCGTATGTATTTCGAGTGCCCTTTCTTACAAAAATATCCGTTTTGCGGTTATACAGTTTCTTTGAACTTGGCAGCTGTACCATTCCAAAAAATCTAGATTTCTTCGTTCTAGATTAATATTTAGTTCCGGAATATCGTTTTCTATGGCAACTTCCTTCTCCTTCGTTCGTTATTTATTGTTTAGTGTATTTAATAATATTTCGCCATTCTGCAGTCTTAGCGTTATTTACTGCCTCCTCAAAATATTCCCGAACAGTTTCCACAAACTGGTATTGATAGGGGTGACTCAGAACATTCACTGATATCACTTCAGTGCCTCTGACCGAGAGATCCCAGGGTGGCGGATTTTTTACACTAACTACATCGCTAGGTCGAATTCACCCGCTCGCTGTCTGGAGGGGAATTCTAGGGACCGGTTGCTCTAATCAGTGGTTTTACATGGGTTCGGCAATCAATACCAGGCGAATACCGCGAGCGATCTTTCCTTCCTCTTCCTTGTCTCATCCTCATTCCTGAGGTACATACATACACACGCATTACAGTATCACCCATACCGAGACCCCCAGTCGGGAGCTTGGAGCTTGTCTCTCTGGTGAGGGATGCCTGGAAGGAGAGATCCTTCCTTCCAAGCGGAAGTGTAGGTCGGCGCTGTATCGCTCCATCCAGAGAGTAAGAACACCTCCATCTCCCGTGATAAAAACGTGTACTACACTTACACGACTAATGACCATCAAATGACGCGCTCGAAAACACGAAATAATCATGCACTACACTAATGGGACAAATGACCAAAGCAATTGTGCCCGGAAACACGAAAAAATCAAATCAACGAAATAATCAATCAAGCCCACAAACGTTTCCTATTATACTGCGCTCTTTCCTGTGGATTTTTATGGTATTTCAACACATTTTAAGGGGTGACCTCGTTCTTTTCGTCATATTTCGGACGTAGTCAATCCTAAGGAGTGTTGTAAATTCAAATTATTAAAAGGATACAAATCATAAAAATAAATGAAACATTGAATACACTGAATAAACTCAGAAAACTAACAAAAAAACCATCACAGTCGGGAACACAAAATCTCAATATTCCTACATTAAAACTCCTAACCTCAACACTTCTGGAGATCAGGCAAACAAGATCAGGGCGGAGCCCAAAGTGGGAATGCCAAATTCGCCGAATTCTTATTTGTTTCATATGTCAGCGGCACATCTGCCACAAATATCGATGCGGTTACTCTTTCCCATTAGCATCTTCTTTTCGTCATCCACAAGTGTCAGCCACCTTAGTTTATAATGGATCCTTAATAGGACCGGTCATGTATAATAGATAATGTTTATTTTTGGACGCATCAACCACTGTTAACTGCCTCATTCTTAAATTGCAAACACCTTACAAACACGTTAACATTACATTACATTACATTATTTGGTTTTAATTGGAGGATTATATTAATCATGGAATGACTCTCAGTTCTGATTACTATAGAGGAATTTACTTCAAAACTGTTTCAGAAATTGATATATTTGGCTGTACAGGTTGATTTCATTCATTCTTTAAAAACATTTGTTATACAATTCTTACCTTTTAGCACTACGCAGTGAATTAGCTTGTATTTTACTCTGTGTGTCTCATATTTAGGCAGTGAAAATATGCTCAGATGGAAGATCAGGTTGCATCGGTCGACACATGTTTTTTTGGGGTGAGTCATTTGTGAGTCCTGATCTTGCAGGATTTATTGTCTGCCTAATGCAGATTGTTTCCGTAGTTACTTAGTCATGTTTACTGACGAAAAACTCTTGATCTGAAGACTGAAGTAATACGATAAATCAATACATTTTATTTCATTTAAGAGAGATAATGATGATGAACAAACTAGTAAAATGCTTTCTCTCCCTACAATTGCATCTTACTTGCATACATACATACATACATACATACATACATACATACATACATACATACAATATACATACATATACATACATATATACATACATATATACATACATATATACATACATATATACATACATACATACATACATGCATGCATGCATGCATACATGCATACTGTGACATACCGATATGTCACGTTAAAATAAACTAACATTTATTTGTAGACATATAGGAACATGATACGAAATATCATGAGAGCTAGAGCTTAGCAACGACCGTGAATAAACAATGTAGTTTTTTTTTTTCTAAATGCATTAAGATTTTTCTGATGCCGAAAGTAGAAAATTTGGATTGGGCGAAGAAGTTCAAAGACGATCAAAGTCAGCTACACCAAAATATAACGAACGTTGGATTGGTGGGGAGAAAGGACGGTCAAATGTTATGGAAAATGAAGGTAGTTTAATACGAAGTCTTCGAGGGATGAATCATGCAGAAAGATTTCATTCTGCTCGAAACGCGCTTCGAACTGATCGTAGATTTTTTCATGGGGAAGCAAATTGAAGTAAAAATTTGGGAACTTGTCGAGTGGTAATCGAGTTCGCCCAGTCAAGGACGAATCGACGATAATTTGATATTGAGACGAGCTTGATAGGCAGAAGAGGATTTCGGAACTTTGACTACGGCAAGTTTTCGAAAGATATTTCGACTGAGAAGTCACGAGGACATCAACGAAGAAAAGATAAAGTTCCGGTATAAATTGAAATTGAAAGAGATTGATCAAAGGCCAAAAATTGAAATTTCTCTAAATTGTTTCAAAAAGCGTAGAAATAAACTTGTTGAATTTGTTCTTAGAAAGAAAGTGATTTTCATTTAGTCAATCCAAACAGAAATGAACTAGGAATAGAATCATTAAATTCAGATTCCAGCTGCGCTGTATATCGGGGATCCTATAATCCATTATAGAGGTAATAAGGATTATAATTTTCGTACCCATGACCAGAAGCCGGACGCTTAGATCTTTAGCAGATATAAATGTAGAGAGAGGAAAATTTTTGGTATATCACAATACATACATGCATACATACATGCATACATACATGCATACATACATGCATACATACTTGCATACATACTTGCATACATACATGCATACATACATACAAAGGGTATGTGGAGAGCGGCAAACGTTGAAGTTCGTGTTTAAACGGTAACAACAGACGATCGGCGGAGTCCAAATTTATGACCCGACGTTCATTTGAGGTAAATATAAAGAACAAACGAACTTATGAGCTGAAATAAGGAAAACTCTTCTAAGTCTTCAAATATTGAGAATATTATTTTGTTACCCAAATGGGTAAAGGTGGACGACGCCTGGGATAGGCGTCAATATAGCTTTCTGTTTCGTAATCGACAGTTGCGTTAGTTTTTTTTTGTTTTTGCGTCGAAATTTTCGGTGCAATTAAACGATTGTGGTTTCGTGCTTTCGTGATGGTGCAGATCGTTGGAACACTGCAGGAAATTAACGAGGTGGGGTGAACTCACCGTTTGAATTTGCCCAGGTGTTGGTTTGTTAATAGGTTGACGTATCAAAAGTTTTTCGGGACTCTACTTAATATTGCGCATTTTCCGGTTAAACGCACAATTGGTGTATTAATTTATTTAATTTGTTTTACTACTGTATGTAATTTGTTAAAGGTTGTTTTAACATCACGTGCACGCTAAGTTCGTGGACTGATAATATTCAATTTGTGTCCTTTTTGGTAAACCTGAATTGATAATTCTGTCGACCAAAACATTCTCATTTATGCGATATCCTAGACCCCTACGTTACTCTATTAACAACTTCTTTTTTCTTCGTAATGGTAGGATAAAAATGGTTTTCTGAAAAATTATTCATAAATTAATAAGAAATTGGGGAATTTCGTTTACTCCAATCCATTAGTTTATAAATCCCATGTTGTGAGAGCATCGCTTTATCTTATATACTCTAAGAAGTGTTGTGTGACCTTGGCTTTTTTGTATAAAAACTACAAAAAAATATTATTGTAAAATATTATATTTCTATTGAAAATACTTAATTAATAATTTAACTGAAAGTATTTTGTAAAATGTTATAATGTAATCTGAGTTTATATTACCACAATCCTTATATGATAACGAGGGGCCCGCATTATCCGCTGAGTTTTGTTTATCAATTTTCCCCATTTCATAGTGCTACAAAAAATTTTTTTTTGGGAGATATTAATTCGCACACGAAGAACTTTCTGCCCGATACTTCAGCCAACGGCATGCTAATTAGACAGGAGTCACGCAAGTAGGTATGATACAAAACTTCTGTTACACCCGCATTCTTCAGAGCCGAAAATTAATCGCATATGATCCACCTCCATTATGCGCTTGTCAATAAGATCACGACACCTCAAACATATGTATCAAATTTAATCAATTTAGTTTAAAAAGAACCTGAAGACATTTTCCAGGAGACATAATCTCACCGAGCTTTTCCCAGCAAGCACACGGACGCAATACTGTAAATAAGGTGATAACCCGGCAGCCAATCAGCTTTCCATCAGCCCGTCATCATCCAGACTTCCCCCTGAAATTAGGAGTCGACAAACCAACAAGTCACCATTCACTCACCTAACTTATAATCTTCCGCACGGGGAAGATGAGGGGAGGCGGGAATGTTTACCCCGGTCTTTGACACGGCTCACGATAGAACCGTTCACGATGTGTACTTAGCAATTCATTGTTTGACGTATTAGCGACTTTCCCAACCTTCTACCAACGACGCCCTTCCCGTACAAACCCTCCTCCTCCTCCCGCCCTACCCCTCTCTTTTTTGTGCCTGTTTTCCCCCTGCCTGCTCTGTCCCTCCTCTTGTGCCTGTTTTTCTCTTTTCTGTGCTTGTCTCTCTCTCTCTGTGCTTGTCTCTCTTTTTCTCTCTGTGCTTGTCTCTCTTTTTGTGGCTTGCTCTCTCTCTCTGTGCTTGTCTCTCTCTCTGCTTTTCTCTCTGTTTGTCTCCTCTGTGCTTTCCTCTCTGTGCTTTTCTCCCTCTCTCAGCTTTTCTCCCTCTCTGTGCTTGTCTTCTCTCTCGGTGCTTGTCTCCCTCTCGGTGTTGTCTCTCTCTTGGTCCCCTTGTGTGTGTTCTCTCTCTGGTGCTTGTGTGGTCTCTCTCTCGGTGCTTGTGTGCTCTCTCGTGCTTGTGTGTGTTTTTCCCCGGTGCTTGTGTGTCTCTCTCTCGGTGCTTGGTGTGTGTTCTCTCCGGTGTTTTGGTGTGTCTCTCTCGGTGTTTGTGTGTCTCTCCCCTCGGTGCTTGTGTGTGTCTCTCTCTCGGTGCTTGTGTGTGTCTCTCTCTCTCTCGGTGCTTGTGTGTGTCTCTCTCCCCGGTGCTTGTGTGTCTCTCTCTCGGTGCTTGTGCTCTCTCTCGGTGCTTTGTGTCTCTCCCCGGTGCTTGTGTCTCTCTCACTGGTGCTTGTCTCTCTTTTTCCCGGTGCTTGTGTCTCTCTCTTTTCGGTGCTTTGTCTCTCTCCCCGGTGCTTGTGCCCTCTCTCTCCTCTTTTTTCTGTTCTCCTCGGCTTGCCCCTCTGCTCGCCGTACCTTCCTCCGATAAACACCTTCCGGATTAGCGAGGCAGGCCCCCTGCGGACTCTATGAGTCAAAAGTGGGTTCCCGCGGCCGAGTCAACAGCTACGCAAGTTTTCTTGCGTAGGAGGTGCGTTTCAGCGTTCGCCGGATGCGTGCTTCTCGCCCCAGGCTAGTGCGCACGTGGGATGGCCCAGCAGGGGAGATGGACACGAGGCAGCGACCTGTGAAGAGCAAAGCTTGTTCGGAATAGTGTAGCCAACTTTGATCACTGAGGGAAAAAATGTATTAAAAAAATTAAAAAGGCAATTTCAAAACATGGCCGCGAATAAACTAAAAAATATCTTTTACTGCACATACCGCATTTATTCTCTGTTTATCTTACATCAGCACTGCCTTCAGTGGATAAACAATAGGTTGAGTGTTCATATCGATACGGAAAGTAATGCGACTCAAGTGAAGCTTAAGTATTGTGTATACTATATTTTGTGTCTTATAAAACTTAAGCATAAATCTATTAAATTATGTACTTTTGTTATTTACTTTGGTAGGTATATTTGAAATAATTTTCAACATTGTTGGCTTCAACCCATGAATTTGGGAGAGGAATAAACCCAAATAAACTACACATGAAATAAAACTCGTAGCCTACACTGCAGAATGTCTTAATTTTAAAGTTTTGTATAGTATTATATTATTCAAGAGCTCCGTTTCTCATCAAAATGGCCCAAATCTCGATATCCTCGACCGCTCTAGGCCCCAGCGTCAACGTGAGGAATGGAGGACGGGCAACATGGCGTACGCATTGCCCTCGGGCGGTCAGGATGCTGATGGCGTCCTCAATATGCTGATTAATTGAGAAACTAGTGCGACATGCGCATAATTCTACGCGTGTAATTGGCCTGTAATACGCTCGAGATCGGCAAGGATGTACACGAAGCTTTAGAATCATGCGATTGGTCGTATTAAACGAATTACTTTTATATTAGTACATGTGAATTTGGGTGGAAATGCCGATATATCTTGTTTAACAGAAGTACTAAATGGGGGGAAAGGTCTGCAAAAAAAGTATTACTGTTATCTGCATTCTCAAATGTACTAGCATTCAATATAAATTACCATTTCAATGAATTTGGTCACTACAAATATGTAATCAAACTTTTATTTGTTTCTTGCAACACAAACAACTATTTTGTTCTGTAGTAGAAAGATACAAACCATGACTGCTGATTTATTTCACTGCAGATATAAAAATCTGCATAATATTTATTGTATTATGCATAATATTTAAATGTTTTTATTAAACTTTCTTGCTTTATTTTCCGTAGTAGCAGGGGTAAATAATACACGTCATTCGAAAATAAATGGATTCTTCTCACTCCTAAAAATTAGCTCAGTCGTTCCATGGCACCTCGGAACTACAAATCGTGGCATGTGAAGAAAATCTTGTTTAGATACCACAAATTATTACTTTTATTTTGAAAGTGTCGAAAATAACCAAATCAACCTTAGTTATTCTGTACGTAAAAATTAATGCATTTAAACATTATAAAATACGTGTGTGTACTTACTATTCCTAATTTCAAATGTTTGGAAGATAAAAATTAAACAGTTCTAAGTTTTCAACTGATTGAATTAGTAAATTCATACTCCGGCATAAAATTTCTGAATCGTATTGGGCAATAGTGCGTCCGATCAGATAAACGATTTGTTTGTGGGACCCTGCTTTGACAGCAGCAATCTTGCAGATGTAGGAGGGGAAAAACGGCTGTTCAACATTCAATGTTATGGCCACTAGCAGATTCCCTAAGCGTTCACTATGTTCATGAATACACTAAGCAAATTAACATTTTGTTTGACGAACATACACATCCATGATGAAGTTGATGATGAGGAGAAACCCCGTAATGGCTCCAGGATGACGGGAGGGGGTTTCATTCCACGTAACTGTTAAACGATCATTTAATGGTAAAGGATTTTATAGTTATGATTATGTTCGATATTTGGTTGAAATTGCATATCGTTGTAGGGTTTACGTTGTAAGTTTGCATAACTGCGTAGATCGCAGTGAACGGTGTGATTTGTTTCAACAGATCATTCAGACTTAGATTAAATTCAGATTCAGATAATTTATATCAAATAATACAATATTGGTGTTCAGAAAATAATCTAATAGTACATAGTCTACGAAAATTGGAAAAAAGTACGATATAATGGTATTGTGTACCACTATATATTTTATGGCACCTAATTCCAATTGCTTCGTGTAAATTTTCAATATCTATTTCTTTTTCTACATCTTCTTTGTATTTATCTGTATTATACTGTATGAGTGATATATTTAACGGAATCTGAATTTTGGGTATTGTATGTTTTTGTATTATAGCATGTTTTACATATTGAATGTAGTTTTAAAAAACAGTGGCGAACTCAAAGGAGAAGGGGTAGCTCAAGAGCTTCAGTCCTCGACCCCCCTGCCCCCAAGCCAAACATATATTTATAAAAAGGTTTTTACTGTTTTTATTATAGCAACGAGTGTCATTTGCTTTCTACAAATTGATAAATATAAATTAATTTTAAATTCATCATAAATAAATTTCATAAGAAAACTTCAAGTTATCTACACACTACGTCTATAGCCACACTCACGCATACAAAAACCTTTGGTTGCCTCACTGAAGAAACATTGAACGTTGAACGATATTTACAAATAAAATAGTCACTAATAACTATGATGTTGATGTTACCATAACTATGATCTTGATGATACCATAACTAATAAACTCTTAGGGAGACATTTTGTGATTTACTGGAGTTATCTTCTCGACTTTACTTTGTTAAATATGTGGTTCAGATAAAATTTTCATTATATCTCAAACTTTCCAAATTTCATTCTTTCATAAATGAGGAAAAGCAAAGGTATTGGGAAATGATGGCTTTGGCATTTCTCTCACGAAAAAAATATTATTTTGGTTTGATATTTTTTTTAATCGGTTCTGAAACTTGTCAAAAAAGAAAACGTGCATAGATTACAGAACTACATCAACAAACAAAAAAGATTTACAAATTCCCCTTTTAAACTTTTTTAAAATCTTGAGCTACCTGAGTTATGATCCTAAAATGGGTTTTCCCGACGAATAAACCTTTCTTGAAGAGAACATTGTTTCAAGTGTCTTCCCAAATCTACAAGACACTCCAACCGAAAATCTTCTTCCTTGAATACCATATGGCAGAAACCCCGTCATTCTACATGATTATTTTCAAATCCACACCTACACAAAAGCGGCTCGAAAATTTGTCGATGGAAAATAATCTCTCATCCAGCGAAGTTCTCGTCGGTCTTCGTCGCGAACCCTGACAGTGGCTTAGACAACGAGGTCGGCGCGTTAATATAAATTGCCTCAGGGGCCAGGTCCCAGACGGCTTTTTGGGCTCAAAACTCCCTTTCCTGCTTTCCCCTCCCTTCCCCCACTAGCTCTCACCCCTACCCTTCACTCACACTGATAGACCGATAAATCACAATTATCGTCCCGCCCGGTGCAACAAAAGCTCGGGGAGGGCAGCCGCCATTCTGGCTGGGCATAATAACTGTCACTGTTAGATGCAGACGTCGAAGTGGATTTACCAATAAATATTTCGGAATTGGACCAAAAACGAATATTTGCTGTGAGAACAAAGTTGTAATTTTGTCGAATACAAATTTCCTGGTTGCAAAGTATTTTCTTTTTCGCGATTTCCAATGTTCCAAATTTCCCATTTTATTCATGATGATATCGGCATAAGTATTTAAGATAATAAACATCCTATTGAATACAAAATAATCATCGCATTTTGTCTCACTACAATTAAATTAAAGATTATTGATGTGTTAATCTTTAATACCATAAACATACGTCAAGGGAAAATTGTTATCAGTTGTAGAAATACGGGAAACGTATTGTTAGTAGTTGGGTTTTGAAAGACTAAAAGTCGTGATGAGTTGTTTTGCAGTCTTCATTCTCAAAGAAAATTCAAGAAAATCTTGCTTTGGTGCTTCATTCACAATCGTATACTTCTTTAGCATTATGATCTTAACGAAATTAATCTCACTACATCAGCCAGTAGTTTTACACTCTTATAGGTTACGATACATTTTTGACTATATGTTCTACTTTAGCATTTCTTTAAATATTGCTGTCTCCCTTTGGTCTATGTTGCGTGATTCGTATAATGTTCACCTAAGCTCAGATCGGGCGAGGAAAACGAAATACGTTTGGGAATGCAGTCGTAGCTGAATGCAGCTCAGCAAAGCTGACATGACTCAAGAACTCGCTTTTTTAGTCCCGTTAAATTGAAAAACACGAACATAAAATTAAACCGATTAAAAAGCAATTTTTAATTAATTAATTGTTTCAGACCCATTCAGCAACCCATTTCATTGTTCCAATCCAGTATTAGAAAATCGTTGCTGTCAATACAGATTTTAAATCGCAATTAAACGTTATGAGATATCTTACATCGCAGTAATGCTGTTCTTCACGGTTCATTCTTGTATTGCACGACTTAATGAGTAAAATCGATGTCTTATGTTTCGAGATAATAAGCATTCACCTCCAATAAAGCACACAGCTATTTTGCTGATTCGGTGGTGTAAAGTTAGTTTTTAGACCAAGTTCGTGGGTCAAACACGATCAAACCTATGGAATTTAAAGGCAGAAAACCTTCGTAAGCCTTACTTCGGAGGGGAAGAAAGACGGCTGTCCACGTTGTAGATTTATTGCATGTAAAAGACCTCAAGATCAAATGAAGCCACCAGCAAACTTCAAAACGCTGGTTACATTGCCGAGTGATACCTTTTTTACTCAGCCAGACGCCGAAATGAGCGTAGGCGGTTTTTGGTCTGACGGAAGAGCAGGCCTATTGACCTGAGCCCCGGCACGGAAAATAAAGCATCATTGGATTTGAATTGAGAAACTGTATAGAGAGAAAAGGTTTCTCATCGTGAAAAGAATGCATTTTCAATTCAGCTTCACGTTTTGTCCGGATAGATGGGCCGCGGCCCGCGCAGGCTGCGTCGTTATGAGAGCTGTCGTAAGGTGCGGTAACACGGCGAAAGCCCCGCGGCGTTGACAAACTGCCGGCGCAAGGAGCAGGAGTAATGAGGAGCGGTGGCGCTGCGGTCGCCCACGCCTTTCCCCTACCGACATCTCCGCCCCCCCCTCGCCACCCCGAGGGCGCTAACCCCCCGCCCTTCCACACTTCCCGCGGCCCAGTCGTTCTTCTTTGTTCTTCTTCCCACCTCGATTCGCATCCCTTCCTGATTTCCTACTGCCCCTCATTCCCCGTTCTTCTTATTCTCTGCTACCATAACCCCCCATCGTCAAATATTCCGCTGCTCACTGTTAAATATCAAACTTGGCTGACCTCTTATTTAATGACAATTTATTTAATACGGTCGCCAGCTGTTGAAAACAGCACATTAACATTAATTTTTCCCTGAATTAAAAGGCAGAACATGTTCAAAGTTAATGGAATGAATTATGAAATATATGAAATGATCATAACGTGTTAAATAACTCATTCATCCATTATTATCATAGGAACGAGTAACACCCCCAGATCAACTAGGGTGGCCACTAATTTTACGTTATCTATCACATGACATTTCGTTTTTGCTAAGCACACGGAATATTATATTGTAAACATTCAAGAAACATTCTTGCTTCAACACATTCGCCTTAGTTTCACAATGTCTTTCCAATCGTTTTGGTTTCCTTTCTATTTCGTCAGGCTATTGCTGCATATTCGAGAAAAGAGTTTAACAATAGGGACCCATCTAGTGGGAAATAACCGTCTTTATCTTTGCATATTCAGAACCATTACATGATTAGACTTTTATTTGTCATCTAATGCGTCCGTCCGTCAAAATATGTCAGCAAAGTCGATAATTTACTAGAGTCTAAAGCAAACCAAGGAAGGCGACTGAAGCAATCCCTATTGCTTGCTTGATTGATTTTTTCGTGTTTCCGGGCGCGTCAACTGCTTTGGTCATTAGTCCCGTTAGTGTAGTGCATGTTTTTTCTCGGGAGATGGCGGTGATCTTCCCCCGCTGGATGGAGAGATCCGGCACCGACCTACCGTCGGTTAGTGGGGTTTCCCCCAACCAGGAATCTCCCACCAGCGGGGCATCGCCCCAGCCGGGACAAGCTCTAACCTCCCGACCGGTCTCCCGGAATATGTGGTAGTGTAGTGAATTTTAGTGTAAGTGTGTGTGTAAGGGGAGAGGATAGGACAAGGAAGAGAAAGGACAAATCGCGCGCGGTCCGTGGCCCGTTTGTTAGGGTACTGCTCCGGCATTCGCCTCGTGTTGATCGGAGAAACCGCGGAAAACTACCGATCAGAGCAGCCGTCCGCTAGAAATCTCCTCCAGACAGCGACTGAAATCGACTTAGCTGAAAAGCTAGTGTCGATAATACTGCCGCCATCAGGACTCGAACCTAGGACCTCCCGGTCAGAGGCGCTGCAGTGACATCAGTTGATGCACTGAGCTATCGCTCCCGGTATTAATTCATTAAGAAAATTAATTTTCATTGCGTGTTTGCTCTCTTTTTCTCTCGAATCCGCCATATGGACCTCCCTGGCCTTCTAGGTTTGCTTACCCTTTCCTCCATTGAAAATTGCTTTAAATATTTTCACTATCTTTTATTGTCTCCTCTACTGTCCTCCTTCACTCCATCTCTACTTATTTTTCTTTCTCCCTGCCCTCTTCTGTACCTGAAACTACCGATCAGAGCAGCCGGCCGCTAGAATTCTCCTCCAGACAGCGACTAAATTCGACCTAGCCCTATTGCTTGAATATGGTCCCATTCTACGTGAGCAGTACTAACTGGAGTGTCGTGTCGCGTTGGTGCCAGGCAGTTGCAAGGAAGCGCGATGCGGTGCGTTTTCTGGCGGCAAACGCGCGTGCGGACTCCATATTCATAAGGCGCCGTTTGGAATCCTCGCGAGAGAGCGCGTTTTAATATTTACAACGTCGCCTCCTCGGCCGAGCACCCTCCGCTCCCTTTCCCTCCCCTCCCCACTTCGTTCTGCCTTCTAGCGAAGCCGCACGCGCCCACCGCCTTCTCTTGACTCATCGCGCGGGTATCGTCCTGAACGTGCCCATTTTTGTAGCAACAAGAGCTTCATTGAGAGCTTTATTTTACATAGTTCAACCATTCAGCACTTTCAAATGTTTGTTGAACACAAAATACATCGCATAACACTGAAAGACAGGCAAGACAAATGAGTTTAACGTTGGAGGATACTCAAGCACCTCTAAATGATTTGGTGACTAAGGGATGCTTCAACGTGATGTGTGAGAAAGAGGTAGAGAGGTGGCCGTTGTTTAGTGTCGAGGTCTGTGAGATCTTGAAAATGTATGTTGTTGGGAACCTTTTGCGCGTTGAAAAAGTCCTGAGATGATGTGTATGCAGGTTGCTAATGGATTGATGAACGTGCTCTTCCGCCGTTCTCTAGCTAGGGTATGCCTGTCCTCTCGACGCCCTTGGTGGAGTGCGCGCGGGTCTTCGCGAATTGACTGATTGCTAGTAATTCCGGGCACGTCAACTATTGAGATCATTAGTTCCGTATGTGTAGTGCGTACTTTTTCATCAGGAGGTGACGGTGATCTTGGATGGCGAGATCCAGCGCCGACCTACCGACGACTAGCGATGTTTTCCCCAATCGGGGATCTTCTACTAGCGGCTACCAGCCGGTGCCGCTCTGGTAATGCCAAAGTGAACCAGCTAGTGTGAATTTTGCTGATATCGAAGATCTGTGCAAGGCAAGATGAAGTTATGATGTATGCCTTGTTAAGTTACTGATGTGCATTATCTGCGATAAAAACAAACTACCAATGATCTTCATATATTCACCAATCCATCCACAATTTTATTTGTTATTTAGTATCAGCTACATTTACTTTTTTACAGTCTCTGTTGTTTCATTGAATCAATACTTTCTTAATATTTCGATAATAGTGTTTTACTAGATAATTGCACTACTACAATGTAATACTGTAGAATTTGTTTGCAAGAACCTTTATTTATGTTCACGTGTAGCAGATTTTCGCATTTTACTCGTTTTGCATTGAGAAAATTTTGCTGCACCTGTATCTTATGGCAGCGTTTATAACCTTACGTTTGAGTAAGCTGGTTCTAATATATAACGCAAGCTAGTAGGTTTACAAAATAATATTCTCAAAACTGTGTCTGCGTGTGTCTCTGAGTATCTTAGAAAACATTAAAAAATCTGATAGGACGTTTATTTTTCAAATAACATTACCCCCCCAACTAAACAAAAAGACATAAATATAAATATTTTAATTTTAAAATAATTTCATCACGAAAGGTCTTAATATCTCTGCCTAGTAGAATGATTTCATGTAACACATGAAAGTTACTCTAAAAATTAATTTAGAATGTTTCGTTTGAATTCAAAAATAATTCTTTTGTAACAAGAAATGGATATAAAAAACATTTCAAGATAAAAACTAATTAAACGAACATTCATTAAAAAACAATTAGAACCTTGCATTAAGCCCGTGACGCCGCAATCGCCCCTTTTTTATACCTGGGGCGCGGGCAGCAACACCATCCATTGGGTCGTCGTACGAAGGATACAGATTTTGTCTTGATTTCATAAAATGGGAAATCGGGAGAAAGGGTGGGATTCGTCTTTGCGTTGCCTCTACGCTCTTCCACTAAAATAAACTCAAATGCGTTGGAGAATTTGGAGAAAAAACATAACATTTTTAATACTTGACTAAAATATACATCGATCACACATTTCTCTCGTGACATGTTAACTAATGTGGAAGGGCTTTCCCTGACCCCTCCAAAAGCAAGAAAGTAAAATTTCAAAAACACACACACAGAATGAAAAAATGTTTGCAAAAGTATAACAGTCAACATTTTATCATCTAATTATACTGATCGTGTTCATAATGAAACTTGATCTCTCATTTAATCCACGTATGGATATATTGAAGTACGTACGAAAATAACCACAAGCATAATCCCTACGCAAAACTAATATTTACAAGGAGAAACACAAAAATCATTGCTAAAATTCTTAACAACCTGGCTGTCACTTCTTCCATGTTTACAACACCCCCTTCTCCATTACAGTTCCTAGCTAACGAGGTTATATCTCGTTATCCGTAGTTCAATTGTTTTCATAAGGTTATTAAAAGTGGGATTTCAGAAACAGTCTCCGTTCGGTGCGTATCGCTTGTAGCGTCAGCAGCGAACTCCTTTACAGTGGCGCCGCAGTCGATGGCAGCGTCTTTGGATCCACCCATTGCCTTTGCAGACACCATGCAACCAAAGCCGAAAATCCCGCTGACGCCACGGGTCGCCAACTCGCCCGCGATCCTCCGACCCTCCTCCGACCTTGGCACTAGAGCTCGTAACGGCCGCAGGCAATGACGCCAGCGCCGCCCGCCGCCCTGGTGACTGACGATCCTTCGGCTCCAACGCCACTAGCACTCTTCGTCTTATCTATTTTCTCACTTCGTCCAATAATGAAGTCGCAATCCGATCACCAGAAAAGGTTTTCTACACGCGACGTTATGATCAGATGCCGAATGAGCGTTTAGCTGGCCCAGCAGTACATGAACGCACGTTTCGTTTTTTCACACTCCGCACGGAATAGAAATAGTCATTATGATTATCTGTTTATCTATTGACTTGTAATATAGAGAAAGCTGTTCTCTCTGTTCTTAGAAAAGCCAGTAATCCCATTTTCATCCCAAATATTAGATATCATGACTTAAGTCTCCTAGCTCACTCTGCCGGTGACTGCTGTAGATTCTGCGAGTCTGTGACGAATCGCATAATGTTCGTTGGAGCCGCATTAAAGGGCGCGCGATTTACTGTGATATGAAGAATTTTGGAAAATTGCGACCCACATTAATATATTGTTGTCATTGATTTAGAATTGTCAAGATTTTGGTGCATACAGTTCCAACTACGTTCCCTCACGTTATTTAAATAGTTCCAACGAAGATGAAAATAAACGACGAAACGTTGCCTAAACAGATAACTTGATAATTTTTCCAATTCAAAATGATCTATTTTTCAGATATATAATATATTTATAAGAATGAGGCCACGAAAACCAATTCCGTTTCCAAGTACGTCGTGAGACACCACAAGGTCACGAAGTAATGGAACATCACCGCTCGCAGAGTTCATCGTGCTTGTCCATCTGCTCTGTCCTCCCATCTCGGGACATCTCCGTCAGTCTGCCCGTCGTCGCCCCCATTTACATTTACATTACGACGCTCTTGGGCGCGCCGGCCTCGCCCCATCGCCAGAGCGCCCTCTCCGATGGCCCGCGGCTGCGACGCGAATCGTATTTACTTTCGATATCCTCCACGCGAAGGGCGAAGCCGCTTGCACCCGGGTCCGCGGTGTGGTCCACTTTCCAGTGCCTCGCGGAAATTCGGTTGCCGCGTCCGGACTGCCAGCATTTATTTTTATATTTTATTTATTTTTATTAATTATTTTTTATTTATTTTTATATTTATTTATTTTTTTATATTTATTTATTTATTTTTATATTTATTTATTTATTTATTTATATATATATATATATATAGAAAAAAATTGATATGTGAAGGAAGAGGTATGAAAGATCGCGCGTTGTCTGTCGCCAATTTATTAGGGTACCGCTCCGGCATTTGCCTGGTGTTGATCAGAGAAACCACGGAATTACCAAACAGAGCAGCCGCTCTTGAATTCGTCACCAGACAGCAACTGAATTCGACCTAGCTAACAAGGTAGTGTCGAAAATCTTGTCACTGTCGGGACTCAAACCTAGGACCTCCTGATCAGAGGCACTGCGGTGACAGCCACCGTTCAGAGTGGAACCCTTGGATCTGCCGGTCGGAGACCGAGCAGTGACGTCCGTCTCTGCCCTGAGCCACCTCAGCCGCTGCGGCGCCTCGCGAAAAGTGCGCTGCGGCGGGGGCGGGTGCACCGCGAGTGCCTGTAAAATATAATTGCAGAAGGAGTATAATAAATTTTCAAAATCTTACTTTAAAGATAAGAGTTGTGTTAAAGACGAGTTTTTACTGTGAAAGTAGTTTGTTAATATTGAATGGTGGTGTTATGTAATTTCAAAATAATATGATATATAAAACCATTTTATTTCATTATTAGTTGTATTTGGCCTATTATGGAATTTCAGAAAAAAATAGAAATGAAATATTTATACTTCATGCATTGTGAAGCCATAAATGAAATAATATTAATACAAAAAGGAGTGCAAAACATTTTGAAAACGGATATTAATAAGCTTTAAAAATATCACGATGAACACATAACATGCCATTTCCAACCCAACCAAATTGTTGAAAAGTTTTAGTTCAATCAGACTTTTGCAAGAAATTAGTACAGTATGGAACAGTAGATGTCAAGATAAAACTCACTTTATTCATTGAGTCATCTGCACGAGCAATTAAAAATACGAGAATCTCCGCCGAAAGAGATGACGAGAGGATCACTAAACATCCGAAATCGACCGCTAGCGGTAGTTCAGTGCATCAGCTGATGTTCCTGCAGCGCCTCTGACCGGGAGAGCCTAGGTTCCTGTCGGCGGCGGGATTTTCGATACTAGCTTTTCAGCTAGGTCGAATTCAGAGCGCTGTCTGGAGGAGAATGCTGGCGGCCGGCTGCGCTGATCGGTAGTTTGCCGTGGCTTCTCCTATCAACACCAGGCGAATGCCGGGCAGTACCCTAACAAACGGGCCACGGACCGCGCGCGATCTGTCCTTCCTCTTCCTTGTCATCCTCTCCTTAGCACACTTACACTAGCATGCCTACACCACATTCCGAAACCGGTCGGGAGTTTAGAGCTTGCCGCTGGTGGAGAGTCCTGGTTACGGGAAACTCCACTAGCCGACGGTAAGTCGGCGGCGGATCTGATTCAGCGGGAAGATCTACAGCCAATCGAGAAAAAGCATGCACTACACTACGGGACTAATGACCGAAGCAGTTGACGCGCAGGAAACAGAAAAAACAAACCAAACCAAATGAGCACTTAACATGTCATTTTACACCCAGCAAATTAAAGAAGTTTTAGTTCAATCAAATTTTGCTAGAGAAATTAAGTACGGTATGGAACAGCAGATGTGACGTAAAACTCACTTTATTAACTGAGTCATCTGCACGAGCAATTCAAAAATACGAAATCTCCGCCGAAAGAGATGACACGAGGATCACCAAACATCGAGAAATCGGAAGGAATTTCTCTGCGAGAGCCGTCGGAAGGAGGACGATCGCGCCACAAAACAATTAGGGCCGCCATTTCGCAAATGAACGAGGGCGAGAGGAAAAGAGGGGCGAAGCAATGAGGGAGCGAACTGCGGGCAGGCGACGCAGGGAGGAAGGCGGGAGCGGTGGAAATACTGGCAAACGAAGGGAAGGGCGGCACGGACGCTGTGTCAGACAGGGAGAATGAGGATGCTCCGGAATGGGTGGCGTGGAGTAGAAGTTTGGGTGGCCACACGAATGAAATAGTATGTTGAGCGAGGGTGTGCACGGACAAATTGAGATGAGTACAATGAGACAGTGTGGCCAGGAACGGAACGCTACACACTTACTGGAATGTGTTGAACAGACTCGGAAATGAAGTACACAGCACGAAATGTTTAATTCATGAAAATATTGTCACAGATTACTAGAAAACTGTGACAAATTATTGAATATTATTGATCATTTAAATCCTTTTCTATTATGCTCAGTATTATTTGTCTAATTTATGCTGTCTTCTTTCTCTCTATGCTTTCGGGTCATTAAAACGAATCATTTTTCTACCTCTTCATGGGACTACTGAGTAATCCTCTTTGTTTTGCTATTTTGCCCCTTACATTCTTCACAATTTGTTCCATTTTTTTCTGCAATGTTGCGTACACTTAATGATAGTAATTACTTGTATTGTTCTCATGTATCGTTGCTCCTCATACGATTCCCTCCTTGAAACCCTCATTATTGGCTCTTTTCCATCTCTGCAACCCTCAGATTTTTGTTGTCCTCGTTGCATTCTGTTTAATTTCTGCAGCGTAAATGAATATTGAATAGACTGCAGATTAATAGATTCTTACTTGGATTCAATAAATAAAATTTCTGCCTTATTATATTGCATTATTCATTATTTCCATGATTATTGTCTATTTTGTTTGAAATTGTTGAGGAGAAGACGACCTGAAATATTAGACACTTTGTCATAAACGACAAAACAGAGATAATAATGAACCCACCCCATGAAAATTCCATCATTGGATGCCGCATATCAAATAAATTCTCATTGAGAATTGGGGCTTCTTCAAAGAACCAAACAAGCCCAAAATTCAATATTTTGATATATTTCACCAAGTTTTTCCCAACAACTGATAATATCTGCTGGGACATTTCCTTTGGCAAGTGCCAAACGGATTGAAAGATAAAAGGCAGTAAAAGTCATTAATTCATTACTATACGCGCCTACGCTACAAAGTTTTAGGTGCCTCTTGAAAAATCTCAAATTTCCACTACTTTGGTTCTTGGAAGAATCCCTTCAATTGTACTGTATTGAGATATCCCAAAAATTTTTCCCTTTTTCTCTACATTTATATCTGCCAAATCTTAACGTCCGGGTTGCTGGGTCAATGGGTCACGATATAATTATAATCCTTATTACCTCTGTAATGGATTTAGGATCCTCAAACTATACAGCGCAGCTGGGAATCTGAAATAGAATGATTCTATTCTAGTTCATTTCTGTTTGGATTATTTAAAAGAAAGATCACTTTCTTTTCTAAAAAACAAAATTTAACAAAGTTTATTTTACTTTTTTTTCAAAAAAATTTAATGATTTTAAATTAGGCCTTTGATCATGATCTCTTTCAATTTACAATTTTTCACCGCGTTAACTTATCTTTTCTTCGTTGATGTCCCTCGTAGACTTCTCAGTCGAAATATCTTGCGATCTTGCCGTAGTCCCAAAATTCCAACGAAAACCTCTTCTTCCCCTATCAAGCTGTTCTCAAACTATCAAAATTACCAGTCGATTACGTCTATGACATGTCCCGAACTTGATTACCACTCCCGACAAGTTCAATTTATACTTCAATATTGCTTCCACATGAAAATATCTACGAACAGTTCAGAAGCGCGTTTCAGAGCAGAAAGAAATCTTTCTGCATGATTCATCCCTCGAAGACTTCGTATTAAACTACCTTCATTTTTTCATAACATTTGACCTCTAAACTTCTCCCAATAAGTTTCTACTTTCGCATCAACCCATCTCTTAATGCATTTAGAAAAAAACAAAACATTGTTTATTCACGGTCGTTGCTATGCTCAGCTCGTGATATTTCGTAATGCATGTTCCACCTAATTGTCTCCAAATAAATGTTAATTTATTTTAACGTGACATATCGGTATGTCACAGTATTTCAAATGACTTCAGTAAACTTAAATCTCATAATTCGCGCGCACCATCACTGCCTCCAGAAGTCCACTGTATTTTCCTTTTACTATTTTATTTCCACATATAACGCCCAAAATCGTTTTAGAAACTAAATCTTTGCCGTGGAAGCTGTAGAACCAAAAAAGAGCAGTCGATCTGAGCACACATGACAGCATTTTACTTCACACTTATTTTCATCCTCAAATATATTTATTTTTGATCCATAATTTGTAGGTGTGTGGTTTGATTCACATTGTGTAGGTCTACAGAGTATCTGAAAATCTGGAGTGACCTGACGGTGGAGAAGATGGAGTTGGGAGATGGGGTGGGGGATGGGGGTGGCGAGGGCGGGAGAGCGACGGCGGAGGAAGAGGCGAAGAAAATGAGGAAGGAATAACGGATAAGGGTTGACCCCCGACGCTACAGTACAAGCGATAATGTGGCGACGCCAGTCGCCTTAGGCGAGAAATCGGAAGAGGTCGCGCTGTGAGGTGCGCGGAGGAGGAGGGAGGAGGAGGCGAAGGTGAAGGAGAGCAGGGGCACACACTGGGGCCAGAAAGGTGAATAGTTGGCAAAAGTATTTTTAAGCGTTTTCAGGAACTTTTGGCCATTAAAACATTTTATTTTTAAATAAGACTTATTTAATTGTTTAACCATTAAATATTTATTTATTAACCTCAAGTCAGAACTTCAGAACTTTCTTAGTGTCTCTTCTTCTAAAAGTAAATTTGTACTTGAAGCCATTAACATTGAGTTGTAACTTCTAGATCAGATGCCTTGTGATAATTTTCTCTATTCAATTGTGAAATCATGGGTTAGAAGCAATTAACAGCCTGAGATGCACTTCTTTCTTCTTCTTCTTCTTCTTCTTCTTATACTTCTTTTCTTCTCATTTGCATCGAAAACACACCTCTCTTCTTCTGCGCGAAGAATTCACTGCGCATCCTTGTCAGAGTTCACTGCGCTGCAAGAGTGCGTAATTCCCTTTCCTTTCTGATCGGAATGACAGAAGGACACATTTGCTACCCCTTCCAAATGAAATGGAACTGAGGATATTTTGATTTTGGACTTTTGCCATTTCCCTCCTGTGGTCCCACTGTGGCGCATGAAGGACCCGCAGCAGCCTCAGCGCGGGCGACGCGTGGCGGGAGGATGGCATTGGCGAACAATGGGCGGAAAATCTAGTTAGGCGAAGGGCGAGGAGCCCTTGGCGGGAGCGAAGGTCGTGGGGTGGACGCGACAATGAAGGGCGAAGGAATTTCCAGCAGCCACCTCCTCAGGAGACGATTGGAAATGATGTAGTGAAAAGGCGCGGTGGGAAAAAAGTAATTCTATAGTCCTCTGAAACTGGCGTGAAGTCTGTGTCTTCACATGTTTTACATCCATTGATTTGTAGGTAGAAAGGTATGAGACAACCTTTTTGAAATATCGATCCATGTTATATTAATCAGACAATAGATATCTCTCGTCAATGAATATTCTATTTTGATGGATTTCCTTAAGTCTTTACAGGTACTGTGCAGCTGACCTTTCGCTCTCCCTAGGATGGTCAATGCATTGATAAGTAGATGATAATGATGATGGGGCGCTGTTGAGACAAAGAGGGAGACGCAAAGAGCCCTGGGAAAACCCAACACGCCCTCATTATCATCATGAATTTTAGGTGGCTTGGTATTAGCAAGCGCTGATGCATGCATTGGTATATTTCCCCGTGAACGCATCATGAATTCATTTTCTATCTGTTCAATCTGTCCTTAATGTCCGACATATATTTCCCAGATTCAGATTCATGCACCATTTCAATGTTTCTAAGTCCCTCCGGTATTCGTTTTCTAATTTACAATCCGAATTAACTAATTTAGATTCTATGTTTTCAATTGTTTCCTGCCATGTTGAAGTTGACATTGCGTTTAAATTATCTTACACGCGATCTGACGATTATTAACTTTTTCGCATTGTTGATAAATGTCCTAATGTCACAATGTTTTCCTGTGAATCATTAACTTGGAATTAATTTTGCTGCTGATTTCTTTTAATTCCTCTGCATTTGGTCGATTTGATTATTAAAAGACTCAATTTTTGCGTTCATTTCGCTAATATCAAGAATTAAATTATTAGGGTCCATATTTCTAACGGCAGCCATTATTTCCTTTCTTGTGGTTCAATCCTTAATAATTTCACGCGAAATTTCCCCGGGGTTAGTATTAGCAAACGCCATATCATCTACATTAACATTCTCCGTACCAATTTTCTGTCTAGTATCCATTTTGAATTTAATACAATTAAAAATTTCTGTTAAATTATTTAAAATCACACCAATGAAATGTCTGGCCCTTTCTTATAATTAACAATTAATTTCAAATGTCAATCCATAAATTCTGGGATTCCTTTGATCACTTTATTATAATTTATAAGACTAATTTTATCCGTGTCACCAATTGTTATAAATTATAACAAATTATGCATCACGTTTGAGGCGCCATTTTGAGATATACCAAATTTTCCCTCTCTCTACATCTATATTCAAAGATCTTAGCGTCCGGCTTGCTGGGTCAATGGTCACGATATAATTATAATCCTATTACTCTATAAAGGATTATAGGATCCGCCGACTATACAGCGCAGCTGGGAATCTGAAATAGAATGATTCTATTCCTAGTTCATTACTGTTTGGATTGACTAAATGAAAGATCACTTTCTTTTCTATAGAACAAAATTTAACAAAGTTTATTTTTACTTTTTTATCAAACAATTTAATGAATTTAATTTAGGCCTTTGATCATGATCTCTTTCAATTTACAATTTTACACCGCGGTTAACTTATCTTTTCTTCGTTGATGTCCCTCGTAGACTTCTCAGTCGAAATATTCTATGATCTGCTGGGAATCCGTGTTCCAACGAAATCCTCTTCTGCCCTATCCAAGCTGGTCTCAAACTAATAAAATTACTAGTCCCGATTACGTCCTATGACATAAGTCCCGAACTTGGATTACCACTCCCGATTCCAATTATACTTCAATATTGCTTCCACATGAAAATATCTACGAACAGTTCAGAAGGCGTTTCAGAGCAGAATGAAATTTTCTGCATGATTCATCCCTCGAAGACTTCTGTATTAAACTACCTTCATTTTTTCATAACATTTGACCGTCCTCTGCCCAGCCAATCCATACGTTCGCTATATTTTGGTGTAGCTGACCTCTAATGCCTTTTACAAAAACAAAACTATATTGTTTATTCACGGTCGTTGCTAAGCTCTAGCTCTCGTGATATTTCGTAATGCCTGTTCCACCATATTGTCTACAAATAAATGTTAGTTTATTTTAACGTGACATATCGGTATGTCACAATATAGACTGAACATTTTAATAAACGTTTCTTGATGAAGCATGTTCACATTTCCGAATCTCCCTATTATTATTTAAAAATTGCTGTTTTTTCACATTCTTATTGCATTGAAATAGATAAAACAATATTGCGTTCATAAAGTTGTCAATTGTAATTTACTGACAGCAAATATAATGGGAAAATATATTACTGAGCTGAAAGAGCAGAAATTGAACTGTGTTGATAGACATCAATTTTCGCAAAATCTAATCCAACTCTTGAACGTTTAACTGAGTTCCTTTAGAAGAATAATACCATGCACTGCAGACCTCCCCTTAATTAAGTTTTACAGATTATTATTTATATGGATACAGTAACCGTTGTTGTGGCCAAAACATAATTAAGAAAAAATTGTCGAACTTAATATACTCGTAAATGTAAAACATTAAGTGCAATCGAGAACGAAGTTCAGAGAACATTTTTTATAACGGGCCTAAAAGAGTTGAAGAATGGCCTCAATTACGTAGACAATACTTCCAGAATATGTGGTTATCATTGTTGTGATTTGCGTTTACTTTTATTACAATTAAAAGGTAGTTCTACAGATACTGCTATAACGATTCTTGCCAGAACTGCCACTACCACATTGCTGCTGAGAGACATTGCTATTGCACTTCACAATAACCTTCAGTTACATCTTCCAAAACAATTGACGGGGCACGTGGCCGTTGGTTTAAGGTTAAACTTCACGATCGGCCAGTTGCTTTTAGCGTATTGGATTGAATTGAAAACTTTCAAAGAAAACTTAAAACCCGCATTAAAATACAAATTGTGGGAATGGGAACGTGTTGGTGACGGCAAAGTTCTTTCTAAAATGAATTAAACAGAAAGAGATAAAACACCAATTATCAATAAGTTTTCTTAGTCCAATTCTAATGACAGCTTAACACTTGAAAGAAAACGGTGAGGAATATTATTTCATAAGAAAAGCTGCTAATGTACGGATAAACGATAAATATTTGGCAATGCACATTTCTTTTTGAGCAGTGACAATATTTCTTGCTAGATAGTTCGCACATGAAGCAAACTCGTGCGTTTCTAATCTTTGGGAGATATTGTTGGCTGTTGCCCAGAGTAAGATCGAATTATCTTTGGAAGAAGATATTGCTGCAAAAAGACAGTGACTTTGGTCACTTGCCTAACATTATATCATATCAGTAGTATATATACTTTTTGCGGCTCTCATACGCCACCAAGCTTTATAAATGAGGTAAACAAAGAGAATTTCACGAAGACGTCACGAATTGCACTTTGACTTTAAACTATCAAGGAATTGTTTAAAAATATACTAGACTTTATGGTATGGAAATGGAAAACAAGGGAAGAGGGTGAGGTTAAACGTGCAAGAGTTCTTAGCACGGTTAAGCTAGAAACCTTTTAATACACACACACACACACACACACACACACACACACACACACACACACACACACACACACACATTATATAGCATTGAAATAAGCATTTTTCGTAAAACAATTATATTCAATACAAGATAATTATGTACAAGTAAATATTCTAAATAGATTAAATTAGTGAAAATAGAACATCTCAAATATTTCGTCTGGAAGAGATTAATTGCAGTCATGATCGTTAATTTTTGAGGTTAAAATTTAAATTATCAAAACCAACAGATATTTTAAAACGTTTTGTTGGTATTAATTGTTACAATTTATTATAAAAGAACATTTATATGTTGAGACTTCAATCTAATTGGGAGTATTTAAAAAAATGTAATCAAGAAATAGAAAATAGTGTGAAAATAGCATTTATTAAACGCAAAAATGCACGAAACCTAATCACAATTTCGAAACGTTGTACAAGACCTTCATTCGTTGATCTATCTTTGAACAACAGACTTTATTAGAAAATATTTTCAAAATTGCAGTTTTTTGTAGTAGTTTTGATAAAATATGAATCGTTTGTAATTTCTTAAAATTCAGAGATTAATGAAAATTAGACCTCCACCATTTTAAGCGTATTTATGCGATCCGAGGGCAAAGTTAAGCAACAAAATTTGGAGCATTTTTTTTAAATAAATATAATCCAGGCTTCTTGTAAAGAACCCCAAAAATCAATGTGTGTTTCAAATTCGCAGATCTTGGAGTTCGTTTGGTCGGATACGGGAATATCAATCTTGGAAAAATCGTCTGAACGGTTTACGCGTCCAGGTGTTAAGAGAAAGTAATTTACTACATATATGAACTACTACATATATTTATCCACTTATACGTTAGAACGGTCCGACAATAAGAGTTTTTTCCGATTTTTACAGTCAGTACCTTTACAATACTTTCTCTTTAATACGTACGTAGCAAAGCGAGAAAGTAAAAATATTCCCGTACAATTTATTAAGGAAATTGAATTCACATTATTACGAATTATAAAGGTATAATTGTATATAATTGTTTGATAATATGTAATAATTGTTTATAAAATATTCATCGTGTGATGACACGAAATAATTTATGGCAATAAGTAAAGAAAGGTTAACCAAAAAAATCAAAATGTTTCGTTGCCATGTACATTGAGAATGAACTAATCGCTGTATTGGTGCCAACGCAAGGGCGAGTTTTATATTATATTCCGCAATAAAGAATCAGTGCTACACGTACTTTCTTATTGATAATTGATAATACCCTGAGAAGAGGTATCACTATTTCATTACTTCCGATTAGGAAGAGCTATTCCCTAAAATTAAAGTTAATTGTTGATATGAGAGGAAAACGTTTAGTGTGGAAAATGCGTTTTATTGTGTTCAGAATCTCACATTACAAAAATACTTTTCTAATATCTTCAAGCGTTGATATTCACAAAGAAATAGCAGATCCAGTTTTTTCGACTGCCGCGCATAGCAGATATCAGCTTTCCATTGAGGCGGGGGTTGCATCATGTCTCCGCGTTTTCACTGAAATTATCCAGTGAGGCAAACATCGTTTGTTGCACACTCGAGTACTACAATACTATGACGTGTTTTATGTGTACTATTGATTTCATCTATTAGATCTACGTAAAATGATTTTTAGTTTTAAATTATAGCCACGGTTTGTAACGGCGTAACACTGAACACGACCCAAGAGTTATGGAAATTAACAAAACTCTTGGAATACTTAATTTTTTTTGTAAATTTTCAGTTAGAAGGAATGCATTACCTTAAATGGTGGTTTTGCCAGCTGCGTTTTCCAGCCAAAAATGTTCGCGCATTAAAAAAAATGTTTATTGATTATTTCTGAGCTCGCAGTTTGATCTGATCCTTTCGCCAGTTTCATTTTGTGAAGCCGCAGATCAAACATTACAGAATAATTCTCCTAAGAATGAGCCGAAATGACAGTTTTCTAAACAAGTAAACATCACATGCAATTCAGAGAAATATCCCTCGGTCGCGACAGCCACGCCGGCTCCCGTGAATACATTACTATGCCGAGGTCTAAGAGTTTCGCTGAGGTATATGCACGTACGCGAGTCCTAAAAACATTGAAATTTAATTATTTAGTTGGAAACATCTCTTAACATGCACTCATATTCAGTAAAAGAAATCTGCCTCGTAGTAAATGCAGCTAGCCACCTTACAGCACAGGCGCCGGAAACCCATTAACCAGCAAGCATCTCACTTTCAAGACTCGGTTTTAAAATAAACATAATACTTATCACACAAAAAGTAAATTTAATGTAATGTTTATAAAATATTTTTTTACAGAAGAGCACATAGCACTGCACTTCCTAATTTCACTATTTCTGGTGGCGCACTATTTTCTTTCCAGTTAATGAGGACATCACAATAGAAAGCCTCGTTGCCATTTACAAGTTAGCCAACTGCAAACAAATGAATGGAGGAAGGAGAATCTAATGAGCTCAAGGACAACGATCACAGAACTTTCAGTTATGTTACCAGCACTGTTAGAATGGTCCTTTCTTATAAAAATTGCTCTATACTTGGGCAATCTTAGCGATACACATCTGGGAGCATAATCAATCGATCCTAGGCACTGTTTGTGATTAATTACGGTAATATGGCAATTACAAAATACTTTACTAATAAATTGTTGGTACAAAAGAGAAACCAATATATGGAAAATGCTTTTTTTAAATATCTAATGCTCTGTCGTGTCAAGATTTGTATCGAAACGTAAACAGACAATTGAATTGCTATTTCCAAACACTGTTCAATTAAAAAAATGACTCGCATTAAATATATGTAGCGTTGTAGGTGCAACGCTAGAGAAACAGCCAGATAAAGTGAAATTCCCAAAGCTGCTGTTTACGTACTTCAATGAATTTATGCATTATCTCAAGACTTAGGGGACAGTGTCATGCGTTCTTCTCGCCTACGGAACAGGAAAAAGAATGTCAGAATACACATTTATCTGCAGTAACTCTTTGCGGGGTTCTGAAAGCCATTATTGCGATGTCCTTGTCTGACGATCGTGAAGCGTGTTTTACAAACACAGTACCTATCAAGATACATTGCTACCAGAAGCAAACGTTCGTTACATCATTTCATCTTTAAGCAATAAAAAGTAATTTCCCGAGGTTGTTTTAAAGAAAGATCGTTACCAATGATCCCCATATTTTTATTTGACGAATCTCTGGGGAGCGATTTCCAATCAGGAGCAGACTATCGTTAGCTCTAGCCACAAAAATGAATCAAGCGGAAGCATCAATCCAAACTGCGATGTTAGCGCACAATCAATAAACTCAATATTTTAATGAACGAACATTTCAGCTGTATGTGTCATGATATTACGGAAAGAAACTTCAAGCAACTATCGTTTATCCTGTGTGGCATTCTAAAGCACATGACGTTTTTACACTGAAGGTATGCAAAAAAATCAAGTATTCCAGAAGTTGTGTTAATTTTGATAAGGCTTGGTTTGTGTCCAGCAGTTCATTGTTATGCCGCTGCATACCGTGGTTATTCTTTACAACAAAAGGGCATTTCCGTGGATTTAGCTGGTTAAATTAATAGTTATCATAAAACCCGTTATTATTAAAGTACTCTAGTGTGCTCGACGAGTCACTCGGCAGATTCACCAAAACGCGGAGAGTTTACGCTACGCCCAGCCTCGTTGGCAGAAGCTGTAACGGTGTCTGCTACGACGCGGCAGCCAGTTTAAACTTCTGCGCCCGGAAGTAACATTAATCAATTTTTGGAATTTTAAAATTGTTTATGACATTCTTCATGAAAGAACAAGACATTTTTTGTAACTGGAGCTTCTGGACACGCCAGATGCAAGTATTACTTTGAAGCAAAAAAGGCGCTGGATACTCTACGCACACTTCATCTTATAGAGAATGCGCATCTCTCTATATTCACGTTCTTTTTATACGAAAATATGCCTACGTAGGATAAAGTCCAAGTATATCGTACTACGAAAGACGTAAAGAAACAACGACAAAATGTTTCTAAATGACCAGGAAACGTATGAGAAGAAGAAAATATGAAAGAAAAGAACGTACGAGAAGAAAATAATGTAAAATGGACGTTGTATTTTCCAGAGGGATTGAAATAACGAAATAACACAAAGTAGGAACGTAGGGAAAGTTGGTGGAGCTACAACAACTTAATTTGTCGCAATATTGTCAATGTTTATGTAATATTATAAAGTGACAATTTCTGTCTTACAGTTCAGCTACCATTTGCAAGATTCTTAAACGAGGCGCGAAAAATACATACATTTTTTAAAATCCAAATGCTTGGTACCATTGAATTGGGTGTGTTCATGTTTTTCGTGTATGTATGTATGTATGTATGTATCAACAACGTCCGGGCACATTTAGCTGTAAATAAAATTATTAATTTACGAAACTCGCCTTCGGCCTGAACCCGCCACTGGCAGGCTGGCGCCGTTTTGCTTTCAAAATTAACTATTGCTATCATTTGTTTCATTGCTATTTTTTTTCTTTAATGAATCAAATTCACTAATAACAAACAGAAAGATCCATTTATTTGTTTCAAGGCCGATGATTCAACAGCATAAACTGTAGGTTTGAATGATGATAACATACATTTTGATTAAATTTAAAAACATTTCCAAATTTCAAATCAGAACCAAACATTTATTCACAATTTTAAACAATATGAAATAAAAAAAGAAACTTTGCACATTTAAAACTAGAGGAAAAACAAACCTAATCCTAACAGTCCCTTGAATATATTTATTTATTATCCCTTGAGTTCATTTCTCCCAATATACACCTTTTTGCTCACTTCCACAAGTCATCAAAACATCATCTGCACTCCCGGATCTTCAGGATTCTTCATCAATCTTTGTGCGAGTTAGCTAGTCGCACTAGTCGTTTCTAGCGAGCTAGAAAGTCTCTTTATACCAGCTCCTACTGATCATTTCCGCGTGATTTTCTTCTCAACATTGACCTTTTGTATTAAATATTCATAATCACGTGTTCCGTTAACGAGTAGTACTAGTAAACAAAATTTTCATGATATTTCCTTTTTGCTTTGTAAAGCGTCCTTCACTATCTCCACGGCAAAATATTGAACGACGTCTGAAGTTTTGTTTTTCTGTCACTGATGCTTTTTCTTTTCACTTTACTTTCGTATCCTTCTTTCTCTTTGTTCTTTTTTCTTCCTTATCCTGTTTCTGAGATTCGTTGTCCGCGTCCCGGCAGCGTAAGTGCCATGTTGATGTCAACGTTTCCCGTTAGATAATATCTTCCGATAAGTTGTAAATATGATAGTTTTTTCAACGAACGCCCATTGTTGTATCGATAAAAATTGTTCTGTATTCCAAGAGTATTATATTTGTATATTTATTTCTTTTTAAACGCGAAGTACTCCAAAAAAGAACAAAAAACTCCTGATATACAAAAATTGAAACATAAAAGTATCAATATAGAAATAAAAAATATTGCAAACGAGCCGTTAAATACAAAACTACAAAATACGAAAAAGTCGGAATCGGAAAAGGTAGAAGCCATTGTTATATTACTCGGCTAAATTTAAGCTGTGAAACTCGACCTTGAGAGGTACAAGGATTGGGCTTTATTTTTCATATTTTTTCCGGAGAAATTCAATAAAAATAGATGTTCAGGCGTTCCGTGGTAAAGTATTCCAGGCCTAAGCATTCTTTATTTTTCGTTTATTTTTATTTTTTATTATTATAATTCTATGAATATCATTGTCTTTCAATGACGTTTCAACATAAGCGAAACTAAAAACTGTTGCATCCCATCATTTAGTAAATTTGATATGCCAGATTCTGAGCGAAGAATATTGCTTTTCGAAGCGTATAAAACTTTTCTGAAAAAACAAAAACAAAAAAACTAACTCTCATTTCATACATCACTTGTTTCTGATTCATTTCATCTCTCTGTCGCTTTATTTAACTTTGTTTCACATTTCATTTCATCTTATTCATTGCATTGTACGACAGACAATGGAACCCTCAAGAGCGTGGGTGACTCGAACTGAATGCCACGCAAATGGATTATATCAAAAACGTTCTGGAAATAAAAAGAGCTTGGCAATTAATTTGTAAAAATAGTAAAAATATATAAAAATACAACGCAGAAAACTGAATTTAAAAATTGCACTGAAACATTTACCCGGAATTTTGGCCTCCACAAACGACTTTGAACTTTTCCATTTATAGTTCAAGTTTGAAACGCATAGAAACCGTGTTATATCACTACGTTCGCTATAACCGTGTGTCTTTACATCTGAAAACAAATCCTCTGACATTTGACGTGCGTCAAACGCGGACGTGTCTTTCGGAGCGTATCTAGAGCTCTGCGCGGCGCAGTTTTTGCCGCGAGGGAAAACGCCGGCCGAGCGTGGAGCGTGGGCGACGTGGGACGGGGTCACGCACATGACGAGGTCAAAGTTGACGACGCACGTGCGTCAGTGCGCGGCGCGCGCGCGGATGTTTCCGGCAGAGGAGGTCGCCAGCAGCGCGGGGCAGCACTGCCGCGGCCTGGCTGTACAGCGCTGCGGAGGGGACGGCGATTCAACGCCGCAATCAAATGAGAGTATGTGGAGCCTAACCGTTGGAGAATTAATGAATCGCAGCGACGGCGACGCGACGCGACGCGAATAAATTAATAAATTAGTAAATTAATAAAGTAATAAATAAATAAATAAATAAATAAATAAATAAATAAATAAATAAATAAATAAATAAATAAATAAATAAATAAATAAATAAATAAATAAATAAAAATAAATATAAATAAATAAATAAATAAATAAAAATAAATAAATAAATAAATAAAATAAATAAATAAATAAATAAATAAATAAATAAATAAATAAATAAATAAATAAATAAATAAATAAATAAATAAATAAATAAATAAATAAATAAATAAATAAATAAATAAATAAATAAATAAATAAATAAATAAAATAAATAAATAAATAAAAATAAATTCAAAGAAACTCGGTTGAGTGACTATGGGGGGAGGGGGAACAGAAAATTCTTGAGCCGGCAGGGACAATAGACATACATTTCCGGTTTTTGAGATCTCTACACATCTTTCTGGTTTACCAACAATTACGCAATAACTATAATTCCATTTAAAAGAACAATTTTTAACAATTTAATCATTTAATTTTCTCCATTTTTCCCTATTAGAACTCAATCTTCTTTTCCATCCTTCTCTTTCAAGAATATTTATAATTTCTTGATTCCATGACATATGGTCTTCGTTCCTTACCTTTCCAAATCGTTCCTTATAAAATTCTAATTGAGGTAATCTACAATATTTCATCCTCTTTATACGTGCAAAACAGGTTATTCGTTTTAATGTACATAATTTATTTTATTTTTTTTTCAATTTATCATTTTCTTTGATGATATTTACAGAGCTCAGTTACATTAACTCTACACATGTTTGTTGACTTACTAACTCAACTAAAATTTAGCATTGCAGTCGAGGAAACCTAATGGTCACCTCTAATCAATGTCCATTTCGGAAAATTGTTGTAGGAATATATGGAAAGGGTACTTATTTTTCATTTTTGTGGAATATATGAGGTTTCTGGCTAGGTTGAATCCGGTTAAATTTGGTATCTCATTAGGTTGGAGGAGAATTTGGGGGTGGATAGGTATAGAATGTGCTGGGTTATGGGTTGGAGATTGGATTCATTTTCAGGCTGGCATTACATATGAACCATGGTTGGTTATTGTCCTTAGGAACTGATTTTGGATAATTTGGATTTTGTTCACATTCGTCAGCTGTATTTGCATATTGAGCATGCGTATAGTAGGAGGTCTATTAGTATTTTATATTTGCGAGTGCAGTGTCATTGAGGTGGCCGTTTCTGTTGATTAATGGTTTTAATTGTAATAGTTTGTTTTTTTGCATTGCTTATTGTCAGTTGATGTTTCCATTTTAGTTTTGTATCAATTTTTAGACCTAAGTATTTTATTGGCTTGCTTGATGGGTACAATATATAATCTATAATAGAATGAATATTATATTGTGTCTTTTAAGTTTCTTCGCAATAGCCCTAGTGACTGGTGAGAGTGCTAACAACAGAAATTGTGTTAGTAATTTGAACTGCAGATTGTAACAAATGAATACATAAATTGCCTACTCACTACCATGGAGCTATGTATACATGGAGGTGTAGTCACCATTGGCTTCGTGTTCAGAATAAAGATCCTCCATATCGGTGGGTCCAAAATTCGTCTGTCAAACCAATACTTTATGTTACTACAGGCCTAATAATACGTCATTAGTTTCTTGTTACGTAGGAGTATGTATCTGTTTCTCATGATTTTGACATTCATCATGTGATTTCTCACAAACTAAAATCTGAAAGAACATATAATGCACAAATTACAATGAAATAATCTTAGAATTGTTTGATGATGGGAGACTACTTCTACATTCGTACCGGGACAGAGAAATTTAAAAAGTGTGTCGCCATACGTGTTACATCGGAACCGCAAGTGCACAAATTGTGCATTAAATATATTTCCTTGTCATACTTCAAAAACTAAAAAATATTTTAACGCAAACGCATTTTAACGATATTTTGGCGCTATATTGGCTAATATTGTAAATAATGACTACAAACTTGTCGTCTTGTAGCATTTAAGTTTTCTTCTGAACATTTAGCAATCATAATGGAACGATGGCGATCATAAATACGATCGCATGACAATGGACTTCTGCGGACGCTTCTCAAAAGCCGTGTCTGGACAGCACCTAGCCAGTGTCTGTTGAAAGATCCTAATCATTTAGATTTATCTACGAAAACTTTAAAATGTATTTTGTAACTCCTTAAAATACATCCGCAAAATGTAGTGTATCATTGTAAAAGTGAGTTTTTCTTTATATTTTAACCAAACTACGACTCAGACTACGCCTTTGTAATAATGTTTGATACAGGACGCCGTTGTAATCTAGTGCTAAGCCCCATAATGTTGGTGTTGGTGCTGGAGCGAACGCTTGGAGTTATACAGTTCGCTAGGAAAGTCTCTCCGCAGAGGGACCTTGCTAGTGAGACTGCTCGCAACGGAAATTATGTTGGAGCACGAGCGGCGGCTTGTAGCAAACGAAACGTAAATTGCGACCACAGTCATAACAAATGCTGAAAATGCTATCCTTCACTCGTTTCTCCGTGATCTGGTTGCTACCAATATAAGTGAAATTTTTAAAACGAGGCCCTCATTCGGCTCGGTATGGAGAGAGTTTCCTGGTGCACTGTAGTTTAATGATAGTCACGGTATTGTGTTTGTAATGGAGTAAGTACTGAAGATGTATGGGATGCAATCAGAGAAGGCGTGAATGGTAGAAGGACGAAGGCGTTCTGTAGTAATGGTGATGGGGTTGGTGGTGATTATCCTCTGAGAATGAATATTCATTTTTAATCGATGATCATGGAGACAGTTGCGGTATCAATTTTTGTGTCTTGATACGGTTGATATCAACTGTGATGTGAGTTTTTGTCTTGATAATGACAAAGAGGACAGTCATAATCCCGCAGACTATCGCCTCTGTCGCGGCACTTGGTTACAGTAAGCAAACAGACGTTGCGGAAAGTTTTGCCGACGGTCGCAACAGTCGGCGGTGAAGGTAGGAGTAAGAATATTATGTTTTTATAATAACGAAAACATCAATTCTATCTACTATTGCAGTGGTAGGAACACGTCAAAAACATTTTGAATTCTTCAATTTAATTTTTTAACCGGAATTAAAAAAATTCCTTTTGGAAAAAATCTAGGAAGCCACGAACATCATTTCTTTAAGCGTCCTTTACTCTATCAGACTGTGGAAATTGAAAGGATAAAATGTTGAGCCATTTTGGAGAAAATCTGGAATATATTGAGGCTTTATGTAAAATACTCCCAAACTCAAATGATCAGTTTCGAATTGAAGGATCTGCCACATGAGTCACATCGATCGGGGAATATCAATTTTGGTGAAATCCTCCTTATCGTTTATCAGATAGTGTTGTTCAGGGAGAAACGGACAGACAGATGGACGGATGGACGTTTTGGCGGACGGACGGACGTTTTGGCGTAATCTAATTTTTTGGGGTCAAGGACCCACCGTACGTAGATTCTGACTACATATGATCGAGAAAGTACAATTAGAAATACGATTTATTCATTGCTCGGTTACCAGGACTCGACAATACAGGCTTTTTTTCAAAACTCGCATTCCATCCAATCTTTCTATCGTCCGGGAAAAAGTTTGAGAAAGTAAACGGGCCTTTGTGAAGGTGACGGCGTTATTCTAGCGTAACATGGCAACGGCGTCTCTTCCACATGGGCGTTGGTGACTGCGGCTGGAGTTGGGATGAGGTTCGCAGAGCTGAGGACGAAAGCGGTCGGCCAAGCGTCCGCAGGACATCCAACACGACAAACTCACGGGCGCGGCGGATTATCATCAGGAATTATGCCTGCGGGCTGGGCAAGAATGTCAGTCTTTGTGCGGACCCGCTGCCGCCGCCGCCAGTGTTGCCAACGTGGCCACCACCTCAGGACCTACCTCTGCCGCTACAGGTACCACCATTACTACAGTCCTCACCGTCACCACCGCGCTCGTCTTGCACTGAATCGGCGGCCATCAGCGTCTCCCTCACCAACACCATCGACTGCACCGCTGCCATCTCCGCCTTCATCACAACCGTTGCGACACCCCCCCCATATCAAGCTACCACCCTGCTCTGGTAGGCCAATCACCGTCTCCCCAAATCATTCTTCGCCCCCATCATCGCCGTCGCCTATTTGCCCTCCACTGCCGCCTTAGCTGCACAGTTGCTGTCTCGGACAGTCTCCATTCCCACTGCCATCTTCTTCTTATATGCCACCTGCTGTCCTGGCCACCTCGCCTTTTTCTTCCACCAAATCCCCCCCGCCCGACCGCACCCCTATCGCCTCACCGCTTCCTCCACGTCCTACTTCGCCCTCGCCGCCACCCTCACGCTCCTCGCTATCCCCCCCTCTCCCCCTCATCGCCTCCACCGTCGCCGCCGCTGCCGTCGCCACCGCCGCCGCCGCCACGAACTCCACCGCCACCGCCACCGCTCCACCGCCGCCACCGTCTCCACCGCCGCCACCGCCTCCACCGCCGTCACCGCCGCCTCCGCCTCCACCGCTTCCACCGCTTCCACCGCCGTCACCGCCGCCTCCACCACCGCCGCCGCCGCCGCCGCCTTCACCACTGCCGCCGCCGCCGCCTCCACCGCCGCCGCCGCCGCCGCCCCACCACCGCCGCCGCTGGCTTTGATGTGGCCGCGGCGGCTTGTGCGCCGGGGATTTATTGCGTGGGTGGGGGTGACGGGGTGGTCGGAGGCGGCGGCGGCGCCGGGCCGCGCGCTCGAAATACGGAACTTAATACACTTTTTTTCGTGTTCATTACTGCGACACAGCCCCCGGGCAGCGGCGGGCAGCGGGCGCAGGACGGGGAGGGGGAGGGGCACCCGCAGGTGTCCTCTGGCGACGCAACGGGGAAGCAGCCTGCGTTGCAAAGAGCGCGCAAAATGGACTGAAGCCGCGGGGAGCGGCGGCTGCCAGGGTAAGAGGGGGCTGATTGACAGTACGGAGTAAAAAGAACGGATCTGTGTCTGGGTGCATACTCCAGGGGCGCTAGTCGATATGTCAGATTCGAAGAGGGAATGTTCTGCGGTAAAGAGAATGAAGCGGTTGAGATTTTTTCTTCAAAACTACATTTTGATAATAAATATAGAAACTATACCACTAAGATGAGAAAAAGTAAATAGCGATTTGATATTGTGTTTATGATCGTCAGTAAATGTAAATTATGCAATTGTTCAATGTGTGACATGGAAACGTCTGTAAGTATTGTAATTTGGTATGTGATTGACTATTCGCTACTTAACACGTGGCCTACGATGTTAGAAAGGACTTACCTCACTTCATTTTATTGACCAATACACTTGAACCGAAAGCAAAATGCCGAAATACATGATGATGAATATGTTGTTTTTCCACCTGTCATATTGTAGAATGGTATTTAACTACCTTCCTCTTCGTGTACAATTGGTCTCAACCGGCAAATAACTGACAAGAAAAGTAACTGACTTTTAAGGGGCTAAAGATAATAGTTTTTTTTAATGTACTATGCAAGTTAATCAAAGTAACAAGTTTCATGTAATATTTCAATAAAAGAATTTTAATCTCAAATTTTCAACAATTATTGTCTCGTGTAGTCTATATCCATATAAAACAATCATTTTGACTTTATTAAACTATTACTGATCATTTAATTTTAGAAGACAAGTAACGCACAGTTACCTAGAATAATGAATTAAAAATACGTTATTATTAGTAATTGAACTTTAATCCGATTTGAAAATACATAAAAAGTGTATGAGCGTATCAGATACATTTATCACAAAGTTGTAAATTCCGAAATTACACTTCAATGTTTAGTCACTGTAAGAGATGGACTGTTCAAAAGAAAATGGAGTGATATAGTATCGGTGATACATGCGAAGTACAGCGGTGAAAGTAAAATTGACAATTTGGTGTATGGTTTCGGCGAAGTCGTAACTAGTCTAGAGGTGGATGGGGGATGTGGATTCTGTGGAAGCGAAACACCCGGGTTTGACGATTCCGGTCCGCGACGTCCAATCAACGCGATCGCCCAGTCTCTCCTTCCACTCTGATGCCGCACATGTATCAGTGGAAGAGACATATCTCCGCAAACGACTTTCCCGTGTTGCTGCCGCTGTTACCACCCCCACAATCACAGCGTCCAGAACGACTTCTTCCAACAGAACTACATCTATCTTCTACTTCTGCTTCTTCCACTGTTTAGCCACTAGCATTGCCATTATTACGAGTATTAAATCTGCAATTATTAGTTCAATTTAGCAGTACAAATATCACATTCACTACTATTACTACAACTACTACTTCAACTAACAATACCCTTTAACTACCATTTCAACAACCAATTCAACTGACATTACCATTGCAACTAGCATTACCACTGCTGGCAGCGAAACCATCATCGCCAGTGGTGTGTAAACCTCCTCTACCACTAAAATCGTTTCTACGAGCTCATTTTCACAACTACCAGTTCTACCAACATGATTTGAGCTAAGGCAAGGTTCCCTAGGCCGCCACTCTGCCAGCACAACCTCCTCTCCAGTAATTTACTACCATCACAGTTATTATATTGTTTTGAAATACAGAAAATTCAAATCTGCAGCTCCTTTATCGTTGCAAATAGTTTTCTATAACTCGGAACGAAAAGTCTAGTTTTCAAATGTTAATTTCGCTTTTCTAATTTATTATTATTATTATTATTATTATTATTATTATTATTATTATTATTATTATTGTTTATTTTATTATAGTTGTTGTTTAACTTTCACTATTTATCGTTAAAATGTTGGATGGATTCTGGTACTTATGAAAACGTGCGCAATTTCTTCTCCCCATACATCATATACAGTTTTACTGTTCTTTTACTCAAATAAATCAAATCAAATGAATCAGCTGCTGCCTCTGCCACAATCGCTAACACCACTACCCACACAAATGTCACCACCAGCGCAAAGAATTGGAGTTTTTCGCCCTCATTAACAAATTTGCAATAATATCGCCAGCAGTCTCCACTTCATTCGCTAAAAATATAATTTGGGAAAGACTATCACTTTCAGGTCGTTCAGGATGAGTGATTGATGTTTCTCGACACGTCAATTGCTGTGGCCAGTGATTCCGTTTAAGTGGTGAAAATATGTTTTCGTAAGGGGGCAATGTTCTTCCCCCGATGCATGGTGAGATCCTACGCAAACCTAAACGTCGGCTTTTGGAGTATTCACCCCTCTAGGTATATCCTCCAGATGGGTATTTCCACAGCCGCGACACGGTCTAAACGCAAGCTGATTTTCCCGACATGTGTGATCTTAGTGCATGAAAGTGAAAGGTAATGTGCAGGTAGGGAAATAACAGGACGAGGAAGATGAAGAAAACCCGTCAGCGGTCGGTGGCCCTTTCAGCTCAAGGCGACTCTGGGGCGACTCTGACCTGATGGTCTAGGGTCGTGTTCCGACAACTTTTGAAACTAGTTAGATAGCTAGATCGAGGTCAGCCGCTGTCTGGAGGAGATTTCTAGCGGCCAGATGCACTGTTGGTAGTTTTTCGGGGGTTTCTCTGATCAACACCAGGCGAATATTGGAGCAGTACCCTAACAAACGGGCCACGGACCGCGCGCGATCTTTCATTCCTCTTCCTTGTCCTATCCTCCCTTACACACATTTACACTAACTGCACTACACTACCACAGATGCCGGGGACCGGTTGGGAGCTTAGAGCTCGTTAGGTCTGAGGCGGTGTCCACAGGTGGGAGATACCTGGTTTGGAGAACCCCATTAGCCGATGGTAGGTCGGTGCCGAATTTCACTATTCAGTGGGGGAAGATCACCGACACATCTCGCAGAAAACATTTGCACTACACTTACTGGACTCATGACCTTAGCATTCGATGCGCCCGGAATCACTAATCAATCAATCCACCAACACATCCCCACCAGCTCCAGACCGTGAGCGGTAGCTCAGTGCATCAACCGATGTCACTGCAGCGCCTCGGACCAGGAGGTCCTAGTTTCGAATCCTGACGGTGGCAGGATTTTCGACACTAGCTTTTTGCTAGGTCTAATTCAGTCGCTGTCTGAAGGAGCATTCTAGCGGCCGGCTGCTGTGATCGGTAGTTTTCCGTGGTTTCTCCAATCAACACCAGGCGAATGCCGGAGCAGTACCCTACCAAACGAGCCAGGGACCGCGCGCGATCTTTCCTTCCTCTTCCTTGTCCTGTGCTATCCTCTCCTCCTACACACACACTTCCACTAACATACACTACTCTACCACATATTCCGGGAGACCCGTCGGGATCTTAGAGCTTGTTCCGGCTGGGGCGGTGCCCCGCTGGTAGGAGAGTCCTGATAAGGGGTAACCCCACTAGCCGACAGTAGGTCGGCGCCGGATCTCGCGGGGGAAATTACCGCCATCTCCCGAGAGAAAGAACATGCACTGCACTAACGGCACTAAATGACCAAAGCCGTGGTCGCGCCCGAAACACGAAAAAATCAATCCATCAATCAAATCCACCAGTTCCGGAACCATCACCATCACCACGGCCATCACCGCAGGAACGCACGGCGTCCTTTTCAACTGACGATTGCCGACGCAGGATGACGCTCTGCAAACATCGACTCGCACTGGCTCCAGGCGGCTTGATTCGTCAGGTTCGTTCGCCTGACCTCGAGCAATGCGGCTCTCGTTTATCCAGCCGGGAATATTCTCTACAGAAGCGCAAATACTTTTTTTAGACTCGTCTGTCTCAAATACACCTCCCGCAATGTTTATTCAAACGGGATTTGCGGACGAGAAAATATTTACCCGCGAAAATAATTATTGGATTTTGCTTCATACGTTTCAGATACAATTTGCAATTTGCCCTTGCGGCATTATTACAATTACACAAATGACGTGTGTGTTTTTATTTTATAATTTAATGTTTTTTTATTGAGCTTGAGGACTCCCTGTTATGTGCGCTACCTGGTACATTTTCACAATGCTGATAAATCACATTTTAAATTACATAATGTTGTTTTTTTATACCGGGATGTGTCTGAGATTTATAAGTGAATTGAGAATTAATTCTAAAATTTTCAAGAATAATTTGTAATTTTAGCATAATATCCTTATTTGAGCCATAATCTAAATTTAGCCTAATCATTGGTACTCACGGGTGGTGTGTTCTGAGATTCTTGAAATTTCTCTCAATTTTTGTAGTTTCTTCGGGACAAACAGAGTTGTTAAAATGCATAAGTCACATCGTAAGATAGTTAATCATTAATAATGTGTTTAGTGTATAATTAATTCCATAATATTCAATATTATGGAATTATCACAACAAGGGTGATAATTGGAACATTATTGTGTACAATCTAAATACAATTTTTGACATACGAGTCTCCAGGAATTTGCCGTTTAAACGAACGGCGCGTCAGCATGCGGCAAAGTAAGGATGAATTAACTTTATTGTTAAATAAGAGAAAACTGGAGTGCAGATAAATTAAATTAAATTAATATTAGAAAGATTAAAACATATCTCAACACCCTGAGTACTACTAGACAGGATCAGGGGCTGAATTCCGATCTGAAAGAAGTCAAGACACCTATTAGATTGATTAGTATGTTATTTGTCACGACAAGAATTCACTATTCCCACCATGTCAATCAGTTTTACCATTTAAGTGTCCCAAAAGATTTGTTTCGAAATAAATAAAGGAAACAAACTACTGTGTTGCGCAAAAAATGTGTTAGCAGACCTGATGCAATGTGTCAACATTGATTCCTGATGATTCCACGAACTACTTCATTGACATTCTATTAGTATTCTTGAAGGGAATAATCAATTCATAGCGACTGATGAAAAATCGTAATTTAGTGCTCGGTGGGATTAGAAATATATTGAAGTCAGTGAGAATGGTTTCCTAGAGACCTCTCACCGGGATGTCCTACGTTCGAGTCCTGACGGTAGCAGGATTTTCGACCTAGCTTTTCGTTAGGTCGAATTCAGTCCTATCTGGAGGAGAATTCTACGGCCGACTGCTCTGATCGGTATTTTCCGTGGTTTCTCCGATCAACACCAGACGAATGCCGGAGCAGTACCCTACCAAACGGGCCACGGACCGCGCGCGACCTGCCCTTCCTCTTCCTTGTCCTATCATCTCCCCTTACACACACACACCTACACTAACATGCACTACACTCGCACATATTCCGGGAGACCGGTCGGGAGCTTAGAGCTTGTCCCGTCTGGGGTGGTGCCCTGCTGGTGGGAGAGTCCTGGTTAGGGGGAAACCCCACTAGCCGACGGTAGGTCGGTACCGGATCTCGCCATCCAGCAGGGGAAGATTACCGTCATCTCCCGAGAAAAAATACATGCACTACACTAACGGTACTAATGACCAAAACAGTTGACGCGCCCGAAAACATGAAAAAATAAATCAATGAATCAATTTCCTTGAGACCTATTAGTTTGAATGGAGTGCTGCAAAGTAGAGAATTCAAAATCGAACAAAAATAATTATTGCAAGAAGTATTTTTGAAAGTATTATAAACTATGGTGGAGACAGTTGTGCCTTGACAGAAAATCAAAAACAGAAAGTATGATCAGTAGAAAAGGATGTATTAAGAAAGAGTTGCGGAATTTTTGGAAACGAGAAAATTAGATAAAAGAGATTTTGGATCGGATGCGGGAAAAGTTATTGTAAACGAAATAGACTACAATGGTATGGTCATGTGAGATGAATGATAAAGTGGCCGAAGACTGTCTGTGATTGACCTCCTCAAGGAAGAATAAATCAAACTATTAGCAAAACCTGAACTTTGGGATAATAGAAGCCGATCTTTGGACGAAGAGACAAGGCTGAAACCAGAAAATATGGACAACCTCTTACAAGTATGATCGCCGACAAAGATAAATGTGACTATTGGGGTATATTGCTTAAAGGTAAACAATGTACCCCCCTCTTCTTACCCAAGAGTCAGAAATGGCCGTCACCGCCTGAGAGTGTCGGGATTATCTCGAGGGACTTGTCCGCGGCCGTATTCGAAGCTGAAGCTAACAAGTGCACTTGCGGCGTTCGAACCAGATCGCTATCACATGACTCATTCCACCCGCACCTCCCTCGCCTTGGCCACGCTCTGGCTCCAACATTAACTCTCTTTTGGCCTTTTGCTTCGCCCTCGCCACCTCTCTGTTTTCTCTATTTATTCAAGGACAAAGAAGGAGTAAAACTGTATAACGTATGATGGGGAGAAGTACCATGGAAGAACAAAATTTACTCAGAATCGATGGAGCTTTTTTGTTTTGAAAATGTCCAAGGGGTTTCTTGTAAAGTATCCCTCCAAAATTAAAACATCTGTTTCAAATTCAAGGGACCTTGACATCGGCCAGATCTATTGAGAAATATCAATTTTGGAGAATGTCGGCTGAACGGTTTAGCCACTAGCGTTGTTCACAAACGGACGGACAGGCACACGTTTTGCTGACATTCGATTTTTGGTATCAAGGTCCCACACAACATTGATTCTGGGTACACCACGTGTTAGAAGATCTTTTTTCTAAATTTAGCAACTGGATTTATCCACTTTTTCGTAACAAGAGCCCGGCAATATTAGTTTGGCAGACAATATCAAATATTTTCATTTGTCTGACAATATCGGAAGTGTTTTGTTTTTCCAAATTTTTTACTATCTAATGAAACCACAGCTCTTAAGGAGAGGTTGTACACGTTATAGCCCAACATTTTCATTTTCGTTTTTTGTACATTTCGAAACTTTAATATTCACTTAACCTATTGAAATATACTTTTTTGAGATATTATGTTCCTAAAGGCTTTTAAATGACATTTAAATATCTAGCCACGTCAAGTGTCACGTGTATTTTTACGTCACCTGCCGGTTTGAACCCTTTTTTTAGTGACATTTCTTTTGTGGTCGCATTTAAAGTAGTGTGACATAACTGCTTTGCGGTAGTAATTTGTTTCCTGAAATTTTCTTTCGTATTCTTTACGTAAATATTTTGAGTTTTATTTCGTATATTGTGAGTGGTTTTGTAGTGTCTTAGTACAAAATACTACTATACAACAATACTACTTAGTCACAGAGTAAAAAAGGCAGATGTGATGGTAGAAAAACTTGAAAAATAAGGAAAAGTTCAGAGAATGAGGAGGAAGCTGCTGATGAGCCAGAATAACACCAGGATAGTGTAGATGTTTTGAACATTTAAAATAAGTTGTCAAGAGTTACAAAATCAAGTGTGAAAAGAAATAACATTGCTATAAAATTGTGGGTAAGATTTCAAGATTCATTATAAAATAGTTTTAGAAATAGTTACATAAACATATAGATAGACATACAACTCTAAAGTCGGAGTTGCATAGGTGTCTTTCAATTTCATATATAAAATAAGATTGATTTACATTATTATATTTTTTAAAAATTAAATTGATTAGTTCATAGTACACATGATAATTTCAATATGTATTAATATATCAATATGTATTTTATTCTTTTTTTTCTTCTCAATGAAACCTTTAATATTAATTTACTCACTTCATTCTTTCAAATATTAGTTTTCACAAACATCTTTCTTAAACCTGTACAAGTTATGTTAATTTCAGCTATTGGATTCGTTTACATTAGGAAATGTTTAGTATAAAACACTACAATTTAAGCGGCTCATTTTGACTCTCTTGCAATGTACGGTGCGAAGCGAACGAGCGAAAGATTTAATCGAGCAATAGGTCGCAGAAATTAAATATTCCCCTACACTTCAGTATTGTACCAAAGATCCTTTCACAACCGAGGCAGTGAATGCTCAACCCTATATACACTGTGACCTACAGTTCTAAGACACGACAACTACGAACCCGCTTGTCAACGTAACGGTCGGACCACAGGTTCCACCTATTCACAGTCCGCGTCGAGGTATATGAAGGAACAAGTTCCGAGCAGCAGCAAAGCCACGAAAAGTAATCCCTTATCGCGACCATCACGTGGTATACTGCACTTGGCCGAGGCGCAGACCGTGTTCGCGGCGCCGTCACCCCATCCGCCGAGGGCCAGCGGCGATTGTCCGACGGCAGCTAAACACGACAGCAGCGCCCAGACGCGATAGCGGCGCCGGCCGTCTTCTGGCGACCGCCGCTAACAAACGACGCGCGCCACCCGACGCAGTCGCTCCTCTCTCGCCCCCAGACGACCGTCGCTAACAAGCGGCCGGCCAAAGGACGGAGCCAGGCGCGGAAGGACTCTGGCACGTTGGCAGGCGAGGCGAAGGGAGGTGGGGAGAAGGGAAGGGGGGAGGGAAGAGGGGCGAGGAGGGGGTGGTTATGAAGAACGGTCAGGGATGCATAAGGGTCTTGGAATGGAGGCGGGGCGGTAACGGAGACCGGAAGAAGATGGAAGTATTATTATTAATACTATTAATAATAATAATAATAATAATAATAATAATAATAATAAAAATAATGTCTTTATTACTGGCGAGGCTCGGGCCGTAAGGCCTGCTCCTACGACTAACCACTTAAATATTTACATTTACATAATTACAATTGAGGCGTTCAGGCGGAAATAGCGATAACTAAGATTTTACGTTACTTACGAAATGGCAACGATCGTGTTAGTGGAAGTGTGCTACACATAACTAATGAAACATAAATTGTGAATGTATTTTCATTGTAAATTTTCTGGATTCTAAAGCTAACATGATATAAAGAGAACCAATGTTTCTTATATACAAGAGAGTCGTGGTAAGCCAATAATTTTAAAAAGAAATTCTCGTAACCGAATGCTCAATTGTGAACAAATTTAAAGAATAAAGAGGGCATATTTTACATTTAGGAAGTAGGAAAGAGTTACAGGCGGGTAAGGGTAGATTATTGATTTTTATTGATTGATTAGCGATTCTAATTCCATTGCTAAGTCGTTAGTCCTTGTGGTTTCATGTTGTTAATGCTGGTGGTTACATCGGGAGATGGCGGTGACCTTCCCCCACCGTATGGTGAGTTCTTGCGTCGACCTTCACGTCGACTAGCGGGGTTTTCCTCAACCAGGCATCTCCCATCTACGGGGCATCGGCCCAGATCGGACAAACTCTAAGCTCCCGACCTGTCCATGTCACGTTTGTTGGGGTTCTGCTCCAGTTGGGCGGGCATGGAGGCAGGGCGTGAATGACATTGCGCTGAAGGTGGTGGGCGGAATTAATGTGAAGAAGGGGTGGAGTGGTCGTTCATATCTATGGAAAAGCAAAACGGCGGGGAATGGGAGGCAGGTGATAAGGGGAGGGGGGTGTTACAGGAGCTGGATGACAGAATGTGTAAAAGTGGTAGGTAAGAGGTGTAAGTAATAATGACATACTTATGATGAGGCGTTGGTGATGCAATACCTGACGTGTTATTTTCAATTGTTTGAGAGGCGTAACTAAGAAAAAATTGCGAGATGTGATAATGGCCTGTATTCTAATTTATTTGTCTTCGCAGTAAAAGCGTAGTATGCTCGACAAGAAACGTTAGACGTTCAGTGACGCAGTGAAACGCTGAGTGGCGGGGGATGCGGGGCGGGAGATGAGCAAACATTTGGGACTCGAGTGAGCGCCAGCACGACACGGGTGGACGGAGCAAGCGAGAGGTGAGCAAAGCGTTGGGGCTCGTAGCTGGTGCGCCGGCGGACACGGGTGAATGGGGCGGAGTAGAGGTGAGCAAAGAGTTGGAGATTTGGAAGTGGAGCGCCGGCGGACACGGGAAGATGGGGCGTAGTAGAGAGGTGAGCAAAGGGTTGGAGATTTGGAAGTGGAGCGCCGGCGGGACACGGGTGGATGGGGCGGAGTAGAGGTGAGCAAAGAGTTGGAGATTTGGAAGTGGAGCGCCGGCGGGACACGGGTGAATGGGGCGGAGTAGAGAGGTGAGCAAAGGGTTGGAGATTTGAAAGTGGAGCGGCGGTGGGACACGGGTGGATGGGCGGGGCGGGGAGGTGAGCAAAACGTTCGGGGCTCGGAGGTGGAGCGCCGGTTGGACACGGGTTGCTCGGAAGTCGGAACAGCAGTGTCCACCAGGCGCAGCGGCAGGAGCGAGGAGGGTGGGGCCGTGATAAAGTCTAGGGGGCGGTGCTCGGCGCCCGATAAGAACAGCTTAGGGCGTCTTCAGGGTTTCCGGGCGACGCGCGCGGGTTCAATTCGAGACAGGGAATCGATGCCCGGACCTTTTGTTCGAGCGCGGCTTAGCCCCTGCTCAATAGACGGGCACCGGGCTGCACGCGAGGTCGCCTGGCGGCGAACGGGGCCCTCTTTCTCTATTTCTCTCCGTCTCTCTTTTCCCTCTCTGCCTCATTGCCCTACACGCGGCGTCTCCGTTCTGAGGTCTCCGTTTGTCGCGGTCCTGCTCCTCATGCGAGATCAAGTTATTTTCACCGCTTCGACGCGCTACTTTTATGTTTTTCTTTTTACAGATCGGCCAAAGTCACAATGTTATTCACGTGCGATCTCCATTGAATGAATGCAATTCATTGCCAGAAGCAATTGACTAGTTCCCTTCTTTTTCACCTGTTCACCCGGTTCTCATCTTGTGTTTCATTGGCTCCGATGCCTTTGCTTCTCAAATTTATAATTTCATATTTTAGATTAAACGAACATACATGTAGAGTATGTATGAAATAAAGGAAATTTACTAAAGTTGCGGAGAATATATTTCTACACGTAGGATATTTTAAGAAATTAATGTTCCCCCATCGATCTAGCCCTATAGGAAGCTCTGCCATTTAAAAAAAATTAATTTTGAGGATACTTCACACGAATCCTCTGGGATATTTTCCACATTTTCTCTATAATGGCTCAACATTTTTAAATTAAATTTCTAGAGGAATGGAATTAAAAAACGAAGATGATTTAACCTTATTTTCATTGTCAACCCTGAATTTCGACAAAAAATTTGGAATATTTTTGAACCCGGTAGAACATATTATTGAATACGAAATTTATTCTTGAAGATTATTTAATGAAAACGAATTTTTTCTTCACATTTTCCTTACATAATTTCATATAATTTATATCAAATATTAATAGTTAGTGCGCAATTTTGAGTAAAGAATAGGAATTTTCTCAAAAATGGAATCAATGTTTGCTTGATTTTTTGTACAGATAGAACTAAATGAACTAATGAACTAAATAGCATAATATCATCCTTATTTTGAGTTATTCTTTTTGTTTATCAAAAATATACAAATGAATTTTAATATCTCCCATGTCGTTAATATTTTAATTATGGGCGTGATTTATATATTATTAGATTTCAAAGTACAAATGCTTATAATTATTTCTGATGAAGTTTCTAAAAAACTTACAACGTTTCTGAACATGAGATCAAAATCGAGCATTATCTGAAACGCTCAATTGGCATTTTGTTAAAAACGATTTCAAAACTCAGTTTGCATAGACAAGTCCTTTTTTGAATAATATTTAGTCATACTTCAATTCTACTTTTGGGGGTCAAAAATTGAAAAAAGAATTACAAAAAATTCTTCTCTGTTTTTTCATCAGTTCACCTCTCATGGCTTCTCCTTACACTATCCAAGTGCACACCTCTGACGCCACATCACATAGCTATATTCGTCTTTCCCGACCATCCACTTTCTTCTATACCCTCGCACCGGGAGCGGTAGCTCAGTGCATCAACTGATGTCACTGCAGCGCCTTTGACGGGGAGGTCGAGTCCTGACGGCGGCAGGATTTTCGACACTAGCTGTTCAGCTAGGTCGAATTCAGTCGCTGTCTGGAGGAGAATTCTAGCGGCCGGCTGCTCTGGTCGGTAGTTTTCCGTGGTTTCTCAGATCAACACCAGGCGAATGCCGGAGCAGTACCCTACCAAACGGGCCACGGACCGCGCGCGATCTGTCCTTCCTCTTCCTTGTCCTATCCTCTACCCTTACACACACTTACACTATCATGCACTACACTACCACATATTCCGGGAGACCGGTCGGGAGCTTACGTGTCCCGGCTGGGGCGTTGCCCCGCTGGTGGGAGAGTCCAGGTTAGGGGGAAACCCCGCTAGCCGACGGTAAGTCGGCGCCGGGTCTTGCCATCCAGCGGGGGAAGATACCACCATCTTTCGAGGAAAAACATGCACTACACTAACAGGACCAATGACCAAAGCAGTTGACGCGCCCGGAAACACGAAAAAATCAATCAATCAATCAATTCTATACCCTCACCATCCTATTCCCCTCTCGCCCATTTCCATCCTGGACGAGACCTCCGGCTTACGGAGCAGGGAGCGGATTGCTGGCTCATGTTCGTGTCCTCTTTCCAGAGATGTTGCTGAGACGCCCCTCTGCGACCGCCGTACGCGAGGGTGTTATCTTCCTGCGATCCCCGTGCTCGGGTAAGCGCTCTCCTTCGAATAATCACCACTCTTTCTCACAAGTTTGAGCCGCTATCTAAATTACAAGAGCTGTCTGCAAACTCTTTCGCAAGCGGAGTACACAATCCCTGTTATAACTAGGATCATGGCTGTGAGAGCGACGTTAAATATTTCGTAAGTAGGAAATTCCTAGATGACATTATAATCCGCTATTGAAACTTAACAAGACTGGGATATTTCAAAGTTTTCAGCTACATATCTTGAATATAAGATTCGAATTTTGTGATAAAAACTTCTAAATGCATTTAATATTTAGGTACTTATTTTATTTCTCCATTTCATATAAGAAACTTTCGATTTTATTAACTGGTGGTATTTCGTTTGCATATAATTATTTAATACTGATATTATTTATTTAAATTCATTTATTTATTCTATTTATAATTCTTTTTAAAAATCGTCTAACTGGAAATTAAACGTACAAATGAAGAAAAACCCATATGTTTTCCAAGGAATATTTGAAGTATGGGTTTTAGAATTTTTTTCAACAAAAATATAAGCTTAGTCATAAACGTTAATTTAAAAAAAAAATCTAAAATTTTTAAAGAGACTTAAAAACGCAAATACTTTTTTGAAGAAATAATAAAAGTGTTTTCACGTTGGCAGTAGGTTCGATATTGTGAAAAATAATGTAAGCATGGCAATATTTCAATGTCTTTCATTTTGTATTTTTCCTTTCTCGTCTTACTGCAAACTTACGTAGTAAAAATGAAGTACTCTAAAGCTGCGACAGAAATAGACGATTTATGTGATCGTTGTATCGAAATATTGGATAAATTTTGGTCCTATGTGTAGTGCATAACTTCCTCCAATATATTGTACGACCAGAATCCGCGATACGTAAAGCATTGATATCGAAAAGTGAATTGATGCCTAAACTTCTGTGTCCCTAATTCTGTCCGTCTGTCTTTCTGTCCGTTTCTCTGTCTATATTTCCGTCTGTCTGTTCTTCTGGCTGTCCGTCTGTTCGCCCTTATGTTAATTTTTTACATTTTGGAGTGTTTTTTGCAAGTAGCCTTAACAATATCTTCCAAATTTGCTCAATAATCGTTTGGATTTTTTATTAAACTTTCGGTACAGATAGCGCAAAGAACTTAAAACAATTGCGCAGATCTCCTTTAACACGAAAACGACAACTTTTCGGCAGAAAAAATCATATTGTAAATCCTTAAATTTAAAAAGTGAATATTTATTGTTCCTACATATGGTAATTTACTTCCTCTGAACAAGTTTGAGGTCAGAAAACTGGATTTTAGGGTTATTGATACCGAATAATTGAATTATGACAAAACGTCTTTGCGTCTGTTCGTCTGTCCGTCCATCCGTCCGTCTGTGAACACGGTAATGGCTAAATCGTAAGCAGAATTTTCACCAAAATTGATGTTCCTCAATAGATCTGGCTGATGTTGAGGGCCCCTTGAGTTTGAAATCGATGTTTTAATTTTTGGTGATACTTCTTACAAAGCTTCAAGAACATGTTCAAATTTTTTCTCACAAATGGCTCCAAATTTGTTGATTAAACGTGTTCTCCAATAGCATGTTGGAAACTTAAAAGTGGCACAGGTCTCACTCTCGTTGAAATATTTTTTTTAAATTGCAATAGTTCAATTTTTTCAAAATTACATCTATGTATTTTTTTAATATTACTCACGTTGTTAATTTTTACTTTAAGAGTATTTTTATACGTTATTTAATTTGTTAATACAAATCCATCAAATAATTTCCTATGAAGCTTCTCGAAATTTTTCAGGAAAAACGGATTTAAAATTGCGCATTTTTAGAAATACTATTAAAACATTTTCTCAATTACGGCTCCAAATTATTCTTAAATTTTTTGTAAGGATTTTATAAATATACTAAATTACATGGCATATAAGTCATTTTGATGTTTTCTTATAATAAAAAAACTTCACAAAAATATTTTTTTAAATAACTCTCAAATTGTTAACATTTACACTGCGGTCATTTTCTAGTGAATTTACAATTGTATTTATGAACACAAATGTTTCAAACTATTTTCGACGAAGGTAGTGGATAATCAAAACTTTTCTGTGAAAATGAGCTCAAAATTACGCATTTCAGAAATCAAAAACGGCATTTTCTCAAGATATACTCTGATATTTCCTTTAAAATTTTTTATTATTAGAGACCAAAATACTTACATAATAGAACAAAATGTTTTCGCGAAGATGGGTAGGAGACAAATAGGAAGGGGAAGGGTCAATACCGAAAATCTAGCCTAGACTAAAGAGATTGGAGAAATATTTTTAGAAAGTCTGTGCCATTCGCAGCAGCAGTAAGTTTATTCATAAAATCTGATCTTCAAAGAAAAATCTTAAAATATGGTCAAGTTCCTTTTTTCGAAAATATGAGCATTTTTCGCTCAACTCTGCGTTTACAGGCAATTTTTTAGCTTTTATTTTTCCGAAATTACTACATTTTTTTTGTTTGAATTTATTCTTAGTTTACAGCATTAGACGTTGAAAAAATGGCGCAGATCCCATTTGTGTGATATGTCTTTGTTTTAGATTTTCGAAAAATTAACACGCAAAAACAAGAAATATTTTCCTTAATGAAATCTATTTCAATAAAATTTAAAAGAATATTTGCGTAGTTCTAGTAGAAAATTTTTTCCTCCATTTTTTCTTTAGCATAGAACAAGAACGCTTAAATAATGGCTGCAACCTCGAATTTTCGAAAATTACAAAAGTAGAAATAATGCCAAAAAGTAATTATTGTGTACACTATTGGTTTTTGATTTATAGCTGTCCTTTGTACCATCCTAAATGTTACGCTAATGTAATAAAGAAAGTTAAAAATATTAAATTATCAACAAAATATAGAGAAATGAGCGTGTAAAAATGCGTCACCGTAAATAGAATAAAGAAAAAGAAACCCAGCCTGATATCGTGAGTCTGAATAGAAAAGACATTTCTTACAAGTTTTGTGATACCAAGAAATTGAATCAAGAAAGAGATGACGGCTTAATGTTCGCCCACGCTGTAAGGGAATTGCCGTCCACGACCCACTTGTGTCTGCGTCATTGTGGCTGCAGGACTTACTGACAAACTCTTTTCTAAGGTAACCGCAAAGAATTTTCAAAGGCACACCTGTGTTCGCTTTTCTTGCTAGGCAAAATGTACAATTGTAAGATGGAGATATCGGTTTGGCTCTCTTCTAAGGATGTTCAACACGGTGCCTCTGTGTTTTAATTTACTGTGCGTCTTGACACTGTACTGTACAAATATTAAAAATACTGACTTCCCGTAGTGATATTCCAGTGTAGATAGCTGCTTAGAAGTATTTTTTTAGAACAACTCCAATATAAATAACATTACTTGAAGCTCAATATAAAATAGTTTCGGAGTCTTTCGGTTTACTCAATAGCATTTTGTTTCATTATTTAAGTAAATCCGTAATTAATTTCGTTTTGGAAATGTTATTGAACATACCATGGATTGAAAGGAAAAAGTAACATTACTGAATTAAGGAATTTAATAATTCGCAATGGGACATGCGAATCAGATCATATCATTTTCGTATACTTTATTGCGTGACTTGAACATTCAAACAACAATCTAACATTAATAATACAGCCATAAATACTCTTAGCATAACATTGTACTACATTTCATAAAATATTTATTAATGTTATGCGTGTAAAAGTCATATTCTCTTTGCGAGTAGGAAAGGTTGAGACAGACGGCAACTTGGCCAAGTGCCGCAATCCTAAGAGCAAAATAAAATCACTTTTACATCGCTATTTTTTAAGAAGTTCATACTGGCTTTCGTTTTATTTCAATTCAAGAATACAAATCACTTAATTATGTATTAATGCCAGCAGTAGTTGATGCGGTCAGGCGAAGGTTATTTAGTTTTCTTTGATGCATTCGTAGATTCATCTGAAAACTTGAGCACTGTGTCACTTTCACCATTAGTTCTATAAAAAAAAATTTTTTTCGCGTGCAAAGCATGTTCTGAAAAAAATTCTTTTACTAATGGATGTTTAAAAAATACTTTTCATATTCTAACATTTTATCGAAGATATATCTTAATTAATTTATAGGTCTGATTTTAAAATTATTATTTTTTGTTTAATTATATTTGAAAAAATTAACATCATCATAGCAGTAAACAAATCAACACAAATTATTTATTCCTAATACAACCTTAGAGAGGGCGCCGATTAAACTTAGGAAAGAGGATACAATCTTCTTCGGACTAAAAAAGGAAAGCCAATGACAAGTTGAATTGGAACAGGTTTTCCTCTTAAATATTTGTCCCGAAAGTCACCTTTGATTTAAGATTAAACTTTTTATGGCACATAAACAAAGTAAGTAATGTGAAATGTTAACTTTGGAAAAGTAAGTGATTAGTTTACTACCCTTTTTCAAAATATCAAAATGAACATTCTAAATAACAACTGCTAGAATTTGATAGCCAAATCCAGGAAAGAGGTATAATTAAAAAAATAAATAATGCACTCTCAATTTATTGTTCTCGCAAATGTATCCCTTTTAGTTTCTCGCTTACTACATGTGTTGTACAGGGTAAAGTTACGTAATGCAGCAAAGAAAAAGGGCGATTTTTCTTGCGCCTTTCTTACTCCGCCTTGTTGGACGAGTGGACTATGTGGACTCACATAATAAATATTTCCGAATACAGTAAGACGGAGAGAGTTGGCAATACAGTTTGAAAACAGGCATTTCACGTAAACACAAACCGCCATACTTCCTTTCTAACAAGCTAAGCGTTGAGATGCACACATAGTAGTAGTGACTTACACACAGTCTGTATACTGACGTCAAGCTCGTTGCTTCGAGTACATGGAGGCCACCATAACATTCCTTCCGCCCCATTAACTCGCGTTGCTCTCAGTGACCCGCCTCTTCACGACGACACATCCCCTTGTTCTCGCCGCTGCACACGCGGGCCCATCTCCCTCGCCCTCGCCCCCGCCCCCGCCGCCTCTGACGTGTGGCAGCCGTCGGGAATATTAATAGTTGTGGCGGGGGCGGAGGTCTCAACCTGCGCCAGGCACTCCGCAGGGCGACTGCCTGGGGCCGCCGTTGGGGCCTCCCTGCTGGGAGCGGGTCGCCCGCGGCCTTCGGGACGTTGGAGCTGGCGTACCCCAGGGCTTTGTCAGCCACACCAGTGCCACAGTTCCAGCCTTGGTATTCATCCTAAAGGAACGTCCAATTTGTTGTGAGATCACTCTTCTGGTTCCCGACATTTTTTGTTTAGATCTTTTCTAGATCAAAGAATATTCACAAATTTTGCCCAACCTCGGTGGCGTAGGGTCTTGAAGACAATAAGTGGACATAAATCCTGGGTTCATATACAACGCATGGTGTGGGTGCTTTCATCATGTGATTGTGGCGTGGTTCGAATCTCAAAATATCAGGATCGCATTTAAACCACCACCTAAGTCAAAAGAAACTGCAGACAATATAAATGATGTTGTAGGTGGTCTTAGAGAAAATAAATAACGAGGAATCTTTATAGAAAATAAAGTGAAAAACCACCTGGAAAGAAATGCAGAAGTTTTCCAGCTGAAACGTTTGGGCAAGGGACAGGAAGTCTGAAGGTGGAAAGAAGAAGGAACGCGGGAAAATAGAGCAAAGTTGATCATGACATTAACAGAAACCAAGCAGAATAGAAAACTGAATATACAAGACGTTTCTTGAAAAAATCGATGGAAAATAGGATGGGGAAAATGGCAATGGTCTGTAAAGAATGCATAATTGTTAATTTAATGAGTGAACCAGTACTTGCCCTTGCTGGACCCTCATGAAGTGTGAAGAGTGATTTAAATATTATGAGATACTGTGACCATCCGTTTGCCGAGGTCTCGGAAAACGGAGCACATCAATATTCAAGAATAAGATGAGCTGTTTGAACGCGCGCCAACGCGCATGAATACAATCCGAAAATGAAAACTACGAACTATATCCGTAAGGGAGCGTCTCGGTAGAGTATGCGACACCGAGAGTCGGGAGAAAGAAAGCTTTCTTTTCTGAAGTAACAGCTGGAGAGTGAGGACCTACCGATCACGAGAAGGCGGCACCTCATACTGCTACGGACTTCAGGACTGCATCTACGATAAAAACTCTTCAAGACATTCGAGGAGGTAATTATCATATTACAAGGCATTAAAACAATTCATCAGGAAAAGGATGAAAGTATAAGTGACGCATTTAAAATCTTTGTAAGAGAGAGGAGTGAATAGCATGAAACTAACGAGGCCATTCATTTCTTTTCTTTGCAGTTTTTTTATTTTTATATTTATTCTTCTTATACGATAGACTCAGTTGTCGTATTGTAGATTCTTTTAAATATGGAATAAAAAGCTAGTTACATTCTATAAAAGAATACGAAAAGAGTATCAACGGAAAACGAGACGGAGGCCACATCGTGAGTTGAACAACGGTACTGGAAAGGGCGACCGTGCGGTTCTGCAGAGGGGCGGCTTTGCTCCCGACCGAGCTGCAAGGACAAGGACACCGAGCGACTGGAAGAGTCGACGCCGTAGATTTCTCTACGCCGTGAAAAGACACAGTAAGGTCGTGCCAACTTGAACAATTTGTAGATATTAGAAGGAATAATTTGTTTCGGAAAGAAAGTATTAGTACAGGTTCTTTATACCGATATTCTGTAAAAATAGAATCAATCTTTTCTTTCAAGAAAACTTAGCTAATTGTAAAGTTGCAACTAGGGAATTTACGACTGGAATGATTAGGCAAAGTTTTAAGTATTCTTTGAAATTGATTTAAATGAGAGAAAGGAAACAGTGTAGTTAATTATTGAGAGTGTAAGTTGTTTTCTTTTTCAGCAAGACAAAATTCTTGTATATGTAAAGTGTTTTATGTTCATTGACTGTAACAGCAATTTAATTAGAATATACTTAAGTAAGTGGAAAGTGATTCGACTTGAGTTTCTGTGTAAATGCATTCAATCCACAACGGCCCACATGACCCTGATCCCCGCTATTCTAATTGTATTTTTTATTTTGCGCCCACCTTGAAAACCCATTCTGAGCTAGCCGGCGGAGGGGTGGGTCGCAATACATTGTGGATTTTTTGCATTCCATACTACAAACGCAAAGCGAAACATTTCTGACGAACGTATGATTTCAAACCAGCATTCCTTGGTCAACGGTTTCTAATGACGCAAATCCTGAACAGAAGAACATAACAGACTTTTAAGAATTTGACATTTTTTTCCAACTGAAATATGATCATTATTTTAAAATTTAATTTAATTTACTTACAGAGTATTTAATCAGGATGAATACTTGTAATTAAATTCTTTTAATTTACCACACTTGGCACATGCGTTTTATAAATGTAAAAAAGTCACGTCCATTAAGAGAAAGTTTATTTAAATTTTAGTATGTTTGCTTGTATTATATCAGTAGTTACGTTTATTTACTGTTTGTTGCACACACGTGCATATTAAAATTCACATAAATGTTCGGAGAAAAATCTGCTTCATATAATAAAAAAATGGGAGAAATATGTACTTTGGTTCCCGTTAAGGTAAAATCCCGCCGCGTTCAATGAATAATAAGCATGATCATTACATTTAAAACCCAAAATAATTAATGCACAATAGTTTCTTTTTTCATACACATTTGTTTTAAAATCACATGATTTTTAAAACGGTGTTCAATAATTTTTATTTCGTCGAATATAATTATATTAAGTTACTAATACACTATACTTTTACCACAACCTAACAACTTTCGTTCTTAAATATACCTGAATTGATACATTTCCAATGACACTTTCGTTGTTTTATCAATGCACATCAATAACCTTTGAATCTCGATTCTACCATCCATACAACACTCACTACTTGTATGCATATTATGCATTGTGAGATTTTCATCAATTTAAGGAAGGTCGTTATTATCACTATCAACATTCTGTTTTATTGCAAAGAAAATATCTAAAGTAAAAATATTCGTTTTTACATTCTCATTCAAATGTTTAAGAAGACAATGTTATGTAATGCACTAAAAAGGCGAATTTTTGCCCCAAAACTCTTTTTAAACGACCCTAACAACGAAAAAGTGGATAAATCCAGTTACTAAATTTAGAAAAAAAATATCTAACACGTGGTGTAGTCAGAGTCTATGTTCTGTGGGTCCTTGATACTGAAAAATCGATGGACGGTAAAACGTCTGTCCGGCTCTGAACAGCGCTAGCAGCTAAACCGTTCTTCTGATTGTCTCCAAAACTGCTATTCCTCGACTGAACTGGCTGTTGTCGCGGTCCCTTAAATTTGAAATCGATATTTTAATTTTGAGGGGTACTTTCTCTGAAGTCCATGGGACATTTACAAAAGTTTCAAATGAATGGCGACTTCGATTTTGATTAAATTTTGTTGTTGAATTGTCTGAAGGACGTTTGAGGGAAAGTCGGAGGTCTCATGTTGGTTGAAAACCCTGATTTTTCGAAAATTAAAAAATTCAAAATTGTTTCGGTATCTTCCTACTGTTACAATTAGGAAGATACATATTTTTCTTAATGAAATGTGTTCATCAAAAATAGATCTTCAAATATGATCACGTTGAATTTTTCGAAAATATGAGTATTTTGAGTAATTGGACGTGAAAGTTAATCGCTCGGTCTGCAAATCATGTGATTGTAATTGTATGTGTTGGTTTGAGGCAGTTGTACGCTACATAAGTTAGAATATGTATATTATTTCATATTTCTTTGTTCGTTTCTTACATTGGAGCTTTTGTTATACGTTTAAAAATTAATCTTTTAGAAATTATTTAAAACTTATTTAAAATAAATATGAAATAAAGTTTGCTAGCCTTTAGTCGCCCGCTCCCAATTTACGCATTTGGATTCTACATAAGTTAGAATTTGTATATTATTTTATATTTATTTTATTATAATTTATTATATTTATATTTACGTTATTTCATCTTAAATTGCGTCCCTTAATTTTCTTAAATGTGAAAACGAATAAATGAGCGATCATTGTTGGTTGTTGTAACACGCACTGATAATAGAAGGAGATAACGACACAGAATACAATTTATTTAAATTGTAAGTCAATTAAAGTGGTTAGGCGGAAGAGTGGACTTCAAGGTTGAGCCTCGCCACAAATAAAGACAATTTTATTATTATTATTATTATTATTATTATTATTATTATTATTATTATTATTATTATTATTATTATTGTTATTATTTTTATAACAACGATTGATATTCGTTCGCGATAATATAAGCCAATACTTTTATATATTTGTAGAATATTGCAATACCATAGTGTTTAATAATTACTGTTATATAAATTTTACTATTATATGCTTCCTCACTCTACCAGTATCGCATTATTTATTAATTTTTAATTATTTTACTTTCGCAACAACCCCTTAATAAAAAATTTTAAAATATATTTTCTTTTAAAGTTTTGAATAAAAAAATATTTTTCTTGAAAGTAATTACTTTTACACCAAATGTTCTGCGATTTTTTAGGAATTTTACAAAAAATGACTGTGATTTATTAATTCAGAGTGATTCTGGTATAAATAGTATTACATAACCATTAGTAATGGCGAGAAAGTACGTGCTGTCTTGCACCAGTAGTTCCTCTTGGTAACTGAGTTGCTTCAACATCTGATACGAATTCCTACATTTCCCGATTTCTTCCTTGCAAGCCGTCATCGACTTCGCCGTCAATTCTCGAGTCGCCGGTGGCGCAGTGTCCCGTGCCTGCAGGTACCCTTCCCCGCCCCGCCACCGTCCTCACTCCGTGCCTTGCGTGCCGCCGGGGACTGGGGGGGGCGCCCTTGACCCGGGCTTTCTTGCGGCTGCCCCGTGATGAAGATGATGTCATGTTGCGGGGAGACTCCAAATGAAGCCATCTCCCGCCTGACAGAAGCGAAATGCCTGCGGGTTTCGGGAGGCAGCGCGCTGCCAGGCCACGCGCTCCAGCCACACACTCCGGCGCCGGCGCGCCTGTCCCTGGCTGACCCCGGGCACTGCGTTCGCCCACCGCCCCACCGCACCGCCACCCCCACCGCCACCGCCCACCGCCTCGCCCGCCGCCCCGCACCGCCTGCACGCCCCCGCCCGCCCGCCCGCCCGCCCGCCGCCTGCCGCCCGCCGCCTGCAACGCCCACCCACCCACCCACCTGCCCTGCCCGCCCACACCGCCCTTCACCCACTTCACCACACCACCTCACTCACACACACTCTCACCTACACACACTCTCACCCACACTCACCCACGCACCTCACCCACACACTCTCACCCACCCACACTCTCACCCACCTACCACTCTCACCCAACCACACTCTCACCCACACACTCATCCACCCACCTCACCACCACACCTCACCACCACACTCTCACCCACCACACTCTCACCACACACACTCTCACCCACCACACTCTCACCCACCACACCTCACCCACCACACTCACCCATCCCACACTCACCCACCACACTCTCACCCACCCACTCCACACACTGACCCACCAGCCGCCCAGTCCCACCCACCCACCCACCCATCCACCACTCGACCCACCGCATCTCACCCACACCACCCACATAACCACCCACCTCACCTACCACCACCACTCACCCACACTCCCATTCCACCGCCACTAACACCACTCCATCCACCCACCCCACCCACCACTGCTCACCACCCACCTACCCAACCCCAACTATCCACCTGCCCACCCACTCACACACACAACACCACACACCTCTGAACACCTGCCTGTTCACCCACACACCCATTCATATTCATATATTCAGATATATGGTAACCAATACATTAAATATAATTGTTACAATCAATATTATTGATTGTAATGAAGATGATCTCTATTTGTATAGAAACAGTTATGAAGCAAATAATATTTTACTTTTCATTTATTCTTGTGTTCCGGTTTCAATCGTTTAATGTCTTCTTGCAATGTGTTGTAAAACATGTCTGTGAGTTGTGTGTGAATTTTGTTGTAATGAGATGATAGAGACAGAGATGATCATGAATATTACGTCGAGTGCGATAGACACCAATAAATCGCTGTTCCGACCGTTTTACGGAGCCCCTTCTGATTCATAAATCACGAAGAAGTGCAATATAATTCCTAGCTTCATAGGATTTTTCATGTATGAATTAAATATTTACATGTGTTCAATTATAACTTCAAAAGCGGTGTTCATTATCTACTTGTGATGAAATATATATTTTTATAAAAGAAAAATGTTACTTAAAATAAATATACCTTTTGTTAATTGTTTGATATGTTTCAAGAGTTTGAAAATGAATTTCAAAAACATTCTAGGCTTTAAAGTTATTTCATCAATATAGTCCTTGAAAATCCTATTATTGAAAAGCAAAAAAAATATAGGAAAATTAATAGAACTAGTGAATAACACACTGCGCGATACATAATTATTTTCTACGTATCGATACAGAAAACGTTTATCATGCATTGTTCGGAAATAGAGTGACGAAACTTATCTGAATATTCACAAAGGTAAACCGCATAACTGACTAGAGAAAATTGAAAATATGTAGTGGGTTTTTCCAATCGCCGTGAACGGCATGATATTCGTTTTACCCCAGTGATTTGTAGGCTTGTTATGACGGATTGCTTAGAGCCTCATAAAGATGTGTTTTTGTAATAAACTTAATTAGTCGTAAGATTTACGGGCATACCAATGAAGCAAATGGCGTCGGATGGGCTGCAGTTAATTGTGTATTCGCCTTTATGCCTCTCGGTAAAGTGTTAAAATAAGGCTGTTAAGATGCAAAATGAGAATCAATATATATTATCTTCGAGGATCACAAAAGGTATTCTAGCGTTTCAAGCTATATAAGAAAAACAATTACAGTAATCGTTTCATCGACAAATGACCTTGGGTAAGAAATTGAAACAAGATATTTTTACACAACTTCGTTCCTCTTATCGAAACTTTCGTAAGGTCTAAGGTACATGCCAAATACTGCATAACCAAACTAAAACTCAATAAAGTTGATTGAACTTCATATTTCCTGATAAAAAATTGGAAAAAAAAATTGGAATGAGCGGTAATTATTTCAAATAATTTGACCAAAATTGGGAAAAATTTAACAAATAAATAAAGTGTCGCTAATAAATAAGGCAACACACGGTGTGTGTTCATTCACCAATCATTCCTTCAGTAATTTTAATAATTGTAGTGACTTTGAGAAGCTTCTCGCACCTTCCATTCAAAATTGTCAGAAGTAAATGCAGAAGACGACTTCTTCAATATTGAAAATTACGACTGATGGGGGGAGCCCTGCTAATCGAATTCAGAAAACACGGTAAAGTGTGGTTTAGGTTTTATATATAATTAAATTCCATTCCGAACGCCTTGTTAGGTTCTGGCGTGATTTTTCACGAGTGAACTTTAGATGTTACAACCAAATTATCAATTTAATTAATATTAAGTACAAGAATATCAAAACATTTTCGTCGTGTTCACCTTCAAAATACGTCGACAAAGCCACTTCAAACTTAGTACACCCTCTTCTTCGTGTACCTTTCAACATTCCATTTTCATTCTCATATTGCTCCAATTTGAATTCATTGTAGAAAAAGAGTTTTTATACTCGTAAAGCATCTGTGAATATTCATTTTTGTTTCCGGAATACGTAAAGCAACTTTCTTCTTGCCCTACAACGCGTCCAGCAGCTGCTCCTTTTTATCATCATTCTCTGAGAGCTCCATCTTGACTCGTCGACTTTCGCACAGCAGGCTGAAATAGACTGAAAACCGCACGAAGGTAGAAAAACATTAATGAATAAACGTAATAATAATAATAATAATAATAATAATAAATTATTATTATTATTATTATTATTATTTACGTTCAAAAGGATTTTTCATCCGAATTAAGGAGGGGATGTACACGTCATAGGAGGAAAATATTCGATTTTGGTTTTTTGTGTCATTTTCAATCTTTAATATACACTTAATACGGTGCAATATACATTTTGGAGATATTTGGCCCCTAAACGGTTGAAAATGCCTTTTAACAGTCTATCCGTAGAAAGAGTTACGCCCATTTTTACGTCCCCTGTCACTTTATAACTACTTTTTTATGTTTTCAAAGTTCTATTTTGAGAAATTTCATTCATGGTTGATTTTACAGTGTTGTAACAACACTGCCTCGCGATTTTCATTTGTTTCCGGCAGTTTTGGCGGCATTGTTTACGTTAATATATGCGTTGTGGTCTGTTTCTAGTTCGTCTTAGTGACTACTACACTACAATACTACCTAGTCACAGGGTCAAAAAGGCCGAAGAGGAGGCAGAAAAAATGTTGAAAGGAAGTAAGATTATAGGAACAAAGGGGAAATTTCTGAGAATAATGAAGAATATGCTGAAGAGCAAGAATATACACCAGGGTTGTCTTAGAGTTATGATGTCACAAAAACTGGATTTTCCGAAAATTATTATTTTTTGTCTTCATGTACCCATTTTCTCAGAAACCATTGCTCATAAAGCTATGAAATTCTCACCACTTATGTATCATGTATTTGCGGGGATTCGTTGTTTTTTGTAGAAGAAATCAATTATTCAAAACTCAGATATGTGTGTATTTACAAAAAATTTTCGAAAAATAGTATGTTGGGAAAAATTATTAAACAATGAAAATGATGCTGAATCGTTACACAAAAAACACTGTGTGTGAAGAACTTTTAAATAAAATAGTGTGTACATTTCATAGAGCTTCTTAAAAAAGTTATAGAGATAAACATTCATAAACATAACACAGTTAACATTAAAGAGGCTGTACAACCTCCCCTTAAAGCGTTTTATCAACTTTATAAGATAGAGCGTACAAAGAACAGGTAAAACTTAATCAAATTGATTTGTATATAATTTCAATGAGAAATTAAGTTCACAAATATTGTAACTTTTTTAGAAACTGCGTTTTTAAAATTAAAATTTTTAAAATTAACTAATTCATTTAAATTTAACTAAATAACTAAATGTAATGATAAATTACTGCTGCAATACTTGCAACTGTAAAAAGACGTTTGAAAAACTGAAAGTCCTTTCATTTTCCTTAACAATTAGATATTTCAAATCGCCACTGAAAACAGAAAAAATTTAATACACTGAAAATAATTAAATATAAATGTGGCTCCATTTGACGAGTGCTACGAAAATTAATTGCCATCAATTCTTCGATTCGTCACTTTCAATTTAGATATGTGATTCCTCAACTTTTTGCACGCCTTATTCAACATAAATGCGTGAACTGGTGGCAGCAAATGGCAAAACTCTTACTGCTGTAGCATAAGAGTGTTGAGAGAACTCGGGATCGATTCCCGCCAGGTGCTGGAAATTTGTGTGAATGTTCAGCATCGGTATGACTGTGGCGCCTGCGGAAATGAATTCGTTGGCAACTGCTCATCAGTGGTTTCCCTCATCCTTCCTGCAAATCGGAGCCCAACTGGTCATGGATGCGCGGGACTTTCCATCCTGTACTATCATTATCATCATGTCTAGTTTCCTGAATTTGGGGAACTGCGGAAATGAATTCGTTGGCTAACTGCTCAATGGTTTCAGTGGTTTCCCTCATCTTGGGGCGCTGTGAAGGAGTGTGATGAGTCACCCTCGGAGTTGACTGGCTTCAGCGTATTCCTAAGGGGACTCGTCACTTTGAGTACTGCGATTGATTAGGTGACTTACGGAAAGTTGAGGAGGGGGAGGCGGCTTACTCAGAAGACGTTTTCCAATAGCAATGTACCATTTATTAATAACTAAAGGAGGGACGGGAAAGATGGGTTGAAGGAGGTGCTTGGGAGTCGAATTACTGATAGCGGACTCTCCCATCTCCCCGTGGACCAGGCGTTACGGCGGGGCGGCAACAGCAGCGGCAGCACCCTGGGCGTGTCGTCATCATCCGGAGAGAGATTCGTCCGGAGTCTGGATCAGTAGTCGGAGGAACGAGCCCGTTCTTCCGCACGTCACTGCTCGTCACTGCTCGTCACTCTGCTTGCCACTCTGTCAGTGCTCGTCACTCTCCGCCACTCTCTGCTACTGCTACTGCTGACTCTGTCAGTGCTGCTACTCTCCGCCACTCTCTGCTACTGCTACTGCCCTCTGGCTCTGCCGGCCCGTTTATATTGGCCCGACTTGCATTCGGCAGCGTTTTTTGGAGGCCGCTGCCGGAATGTTTTGAGACGCTGCGTGCCGCTTGCCTTGCGCGTTTTCCTGGCGCGGGGTGATGTGGTAATGGCGGTTCGCCACATGGCTCCCATGCCTTCCAGAAAAACATAGCCATATGGCTGTGTTTTTCGATATCAGCGTGCTAAGCCGAAGTGTCTCGACAGGGTGGGAGTGGTTATCTTGGGATTGGTAAAAGGGTAGTATATACACAAGAGACTATTTACATAAATTATACATGATAGCTATACAATTTTTGAGTGCTTCACAGAATCACATAGTTGCTGAAAATGTTGCCTACTTAAAATTCAAAAACTGTATTATTTACATTTCTTGTCTGTTTGACTGTTCTTTTGAAGAGTGTATCAGTCTAGTTTGTCACGATGATGGCGAATTGGTGGTGGAAGAACTCACTTGCCAGGTTCAGGAACTCAGGATACGGCGTCGAGATGTCACAGGTGTCCTTTGGTGGCGGTTGTGGCCATCCGGTCGAGGCAGGGATAGATGATCTGGACTGGAGCTGTGCTGCTGACCATGCCCATGGCCGTCTGTCCCGTGGAGAAGTGGGTTTCAGAGTTCCTGGAGGCCGTTGCTTCTTGTCTCGACAGGGAGGAAGTGGTGTATATCGTTGGTGGGTTCGTGGTTTCTTCGGGGACATGGAAGGGGCCAATTTATTTGGGGGTGGTCTGTGCGTTTGGTGATGGGTTTTTGGGAGGTTATTCTTTTGGGAAACTTTCCTGATTGGTTTGTAACAGGAATAAACAGATGCGGCACATATTGCAGTTATGAGGAAGTGCAAAATTTGATTTTTTTAAGGGACTGGATAGTTGGGTTTTCAAGTGATTTTTGGTTTCGTCGATTGATCGTAGTTTGCTTATGAGTCAGAAGTTATGTAATTAATGTTTGTTCCAGAGCCTATATTCATATTTCCTTTTTCTTCGCGATCGTTACCTATAGTCTGTAGAAATTCCGTGTTCTTTGCACTGATTGTTATTCTGAGGATCAAAGGATGCGCAATTTGATTCCTTTTCTTATTCACTTACATTATTCTTATTCCTATTATAATTATTCCTATTCTTATTCCTATTCTTCTTATTAATATTATTGTTATTATTTCTATTCTTATAATTATTGCAATTGCTCTCATCATTATTATATAAATTCCTTTCTTTGTTATCAATATCATTATTATCATCATTATCATTATTATCATCATCATTATTATCATCTTTATTATTATCACTATTACTATCATTATTATCCGTATTCTGATTGTTCACGAGTTCATATAAGGTATCGTGATTCCTCTCTCAGGAAGAATTAAATTTATCATTGGTTGTCATCTTGTCTCTGCAAGGATAACCTAACGATGTTTCAGACGGACTGAGTTGTGCCAGAATTGTGTTCCGGGGAACGGTGATGGGCGCGGAAGTGACATTAATTAAACGCGTAGGTATGTTCGTTTTATTAATGATTTTCACTAGTAGTCGCGCGGATAAAATACCGTGGAGGTACGTGTTTTGAGGCTCGAGAACCGCTAAAGTTGAGGGGATGTAATCTATATTTGCCCTGCAAATGAGTTCACTACGGGGTGGGATAATCGTTGTTTCTGAAAGGCGCACGGGAGGGTACGATTTTTCTGGGTCACTGGATGTGGGCTGGAGGTGTGCCGACGCGTCATCCCGAAAGCTGTTTGAAGGCAGCGTATTCTCGAGGACGAGCGGCTGTGTGGGAATGGAATTGCTGACGCCAGTAGACGCCTGCGAGGGCGGTGCGGCGGCGCTGAGTCGGTGCTCTGCTTAGCGGTGCGGGGGGAGGGCTGTTCTGGCCTTGGCGAGTTGAACGTACTTGGAGGGGAGGTGGTGGTGGGGAAATGTTTGCGTAGCGGTTGAATGAATGTGTTTTTGTTGTGATGTGGGATTGAGGGTAGTCAGCAGAATTTAAGAGAGTTTTCTTTCGAATGGTTCCTTAACATCTGTTGGCGTGTGCACTGAGGCAGCTTTAGGAGAAGCGTATTGTCTCTTAGTGGTAACGTCACAGTTCAATTTGTAAACAAGCTGTGTTAAAGTCAAAATTGCTTGTTTTGAAAGTAAGAAATCAATGCCAAATATACCGTGTGTTTGAATATGGGGCGGTCGTTTGGATATAGTGAAATTGTGCGACAGAGGAGGAGTAGGTGGGAAGATAATTTTTGTAGTTATGGATCCAATGATTGAAAGGGGGTGACCGGTGACAGATTGTAAATTGCGATGGGGTGCATCATCAAATTTAGTGTTGTCGGGAATGAATTCTTCAAATAAGATAGATGCTTGAGCACCACTGTCTACGAGAAGTAAAGGTTCTTGCCGAAAGGTCTGTACGAATGCATGGAATTGGAGTTAACGTTTTGTTCTGAAAAAGTGTGTATTGTGGCCCTGTGTATTGCTGTCGATTAAAGTCGTAGGGAGTAAAAGAAACCCAACTATTCAGAGAAATTTTGAAAATCAGTCACAGTACTCGTGAAAAATATTCAACGCAATCGTTTTTAGCGATGTAAGCGTGGATTCGTTGCGCCAGGGGTGAATCTGACGCTGACCGCTGCCACAGATGTGATGAGCCACCCTCGGAGCTGACTGGCTTCAGCGTATTCCTAAGGTGACTCGTCACTTTGAGTACTGCGATTGATTAGGTGACTTACGGAAAGTTGAGGAGAGGGGGGAGGGCGGCTTACTCAGAAGACGTTTTCCAATAGCAATGTACCATTTATTAATAACTAAAGGAGAGACGGGGAAAGATGGGTTGAAGGGAGGTGCTTGGGAGTCGAGATTACTGATAGCGGACTCTTACCCCATCTCCCCGTGGACCGGGCGTTACGGCGGGGCGGCAACAGCAGCGGCAGCACCTGGGAGCGTGTCGTCATCATCCGAGAGAGAGATTCGTCGGAGTCTGGATCAGTAGTCGGAGGAACGAGCCCGTTCTTCCGCACGTCACTGCTCGTCACTGCTCGTCACTCTGCTTGCCACTCTCGTCAGTGCTCGTCACTCTCCGCCACTCTCTGCTACTGCTACTGCTGCTACTCTGTCAGTGCTGCTACTCTCCGCCCTCTGCTACTGCTACTGCCCTCTGGCTCTGCCGGGCCGTTTATATTGGCCCGACTTGCATTCGGCAGCGGTTTTTGGAGGCCGCTGCCGGAATGTTTTGAGACGCTGCGTGCCGCTTGCCTTGCGCGTTTTCCTGGCGCGGGGTGATGTGGTAATGGCGGTTCGCCACAGGAGATTGTCCCATCCAAACCCACCCTAACATACCGGCATTCACCGGCAGCAACCGGTAGCGGTAGCTCAATGCATCAACTGATCACTGCAGCGCCTCTAACCGGGAGGTCGTAGGTTCGAGTCCTGACGGCGGCAAGATTTTCGACACTAGCTTTTCAGCTAGGTCGAGTTCAGCTGCTGTCTGGAGGAGAATTCTAGCTGCCGGCTGCTCTGATCGGTAGTTTTCCGTGTTTCTCCGATCAACACCAGGCGAATGCCGGAGCAGTACCCTAACAAACGGGCCAAGTTCCGCGCGCGATCTTTCCTTCCTCTTCCTTGTCCTACCCTGACCCATTACACACATACTGACATTAACATGCACTTCATTGCCACATATTCCGGGAGTCCGGTCGGGGACTTAAAACTTGTCCCGGCTGGGGCGGTGCCCGACTGGTGGGAAGTACGTGGTTGAAGGAAAACCCTGTTAGCCGACGGTAGGTCGGTGCCGGCTCTGGCTATCCAGTGGGGGACGATCACCACCGCCTCCCGACGAAAAATATGCACTACACTTACTGGACTAATGACTTCAGTTCTTGTCGTCCCCGGAATCACTAATCAATGAACCAATGAAAAACCAATCCCTTCAAATTTCCCATCCTCCTCCTGAACGGCTCGGCCTTCCATTTGCCCTCTATTTTTCTCACCAATCCCTCCACCGTCTGCTCCCGGCCCGCTCACCATTCGACCACCACCTCACGCTCACCGCCGCCACAAGAGTCACAAAGTCATACACCGAGAAACAGCAAAGGACGAGTGTTCTCTTAAATTAAGCACCGGTTTCTGTTACATAGCCGTTCCTCCACTGAAAAAGGAGGAAAATGGGCGGTTCTTCCGTCCGCCACCAGTCTCCAACGTTCCAGTGGTGAGTTCGCCTAAAAGACGTGTAAAGCACAGAGATGACGTGATATTTTAATAGACAATGTGAGGTTCCGGCACCCTCAGATGAAGAAAAAGTGTGCTACCTTGCGTGGCGCGCCTTCATCGTAAAGTACTTCTTTATTATTATTTTTTTTTCTTTTCTTTTTCCCAAAGTGACGTAAGAATGACGCTGCGTGGTTTGGTTAACAAACTAATCTGCTGTATTCCCTTTGTGAGAGCTCACAATGCGTGCTTCAGTTGCAAACGCAGTCACTTAACGCGGGGCAAAGTGCATGTTATTTACATAAATTACTTCGGGGAGGAAAATGATACATTGCAAAGTCACGTGAGAGGGACGCCGTTGAAAGCAAATTCTTTGGAATATTCCTTTGATATCTAATTGAAGAGCAACGTCCTTCTTTCCACGAGCGCGCATTAGAGAAAAATTAATATAGATAGTCCGTCGTAAAAATATATAGGACCATAAATTAAAGAATGTCTTGATAGAATCTCGAAACTCGGCAGTAGGATGCGACTCCACAATGTTATTCATAGATATGATTCATAGGTAACCCATCATCGAACTGCGGAGTTGTATTTCTTGTAAAGCAGCTGCCTGTGTGACTGCTGAAGAGAACCCTTTGTGGTCCCGCACTGTAATTAAATGCTGTGATGTAGTCGTACACAGCCGCATAAATTAACGATTTGACGTTTTATATGGGTTGCAAGGAAATAATTTTAAGGAAAGGAATTTCAATACAAACCGTAGTATTGAAATAAACTGACCAAACGTTAGGCATCTTGTTGTCAGCTCTTTTCTTGTCATTCCATAAATATTTACTGGCCTTGATTTTGTTTTGCTATCTTCATAATAAAGGGACGTTACAAGGATACCAATTAACTCTGAGCGGTAAATATCTTTTCGAGGTATTCGACGCATTATCATGTATCTAAATTATGCTAACTAGTCGAATGTCATCTCCAGCATGTCAATTTATTGTTTGGAATTATTTTGTAGCTTGTCACGATTTATGGGTAGAGCCCAATAAAAACACTGGCTTCTGTTTGTTCACCTGTTTTCGAACATTCATTTGGACCGGACCTTGTTAATTTATTTTCATCTGACAGATCAGTTACCATGTAACGTTTGTATTAGCGAAATTCAAGTATGAAGAGGGGATGTAGGAGCACTACTAAAACCATGTATGTAATTTGTTCGAGAGTAAATGTGGATGCTATTGTCATGTGAATTGACATAGACGAGAGAGGTTGCGTAGGAATTTTCCAATTTTTCAATATCATCACAGAAACAGGAAAATGAGAACAGGACGTACAAATTCTGATAAAATGTAGCTTGTGCAAACTTTTACATTAATAAATCATTTCTCTCCCTCTTTTAAATATTTGAATACTCAATAAAATACACTAGTTTCTTTAGACACATTTGTAACCTTCGTTTTAATACGAAACGTCCTCACAATAGGAAAAAACAAATGCAAGCATGGAAACTTAGCGTGGCAAGATTAGCAACAAAATGGATGAAGACAAGGTTTAGTCTTCAAATTTCATTCAATAATCATTAGTTGTAGTTTGTTTTGAGTAAATGCTCGACGACAAACATTAAAATTTCCTTCATCATTAATTAATTAAATTATAATTTATCTCTAAATACCTCTTGACATTCCTCTTCATACCTTTATGCTAATATTTTACGCGTCAGATTCATCCCTACGCTCCAGCTCACTCTGAAAATACGCAAATACAAACAAATTGAAATGAATTAACATCGATAAATATTTGTAGTATCGGAAAAACAAATATGTCCTGGGAGGATCCGGCAACAAGAACTAGGTGGTTGAGAGTTTCTGCAAGGAGAGTCACTTAAGTGAAAGCGACCTTTTGAGTCTTTGGTACTAGTATTTTTTGGAATTTGATGAATCATATTACCGAATGTAATCAAAACACACTATAACAATTGACATGAATTACGATAAATGTCACTGCAACACCTCTGACAGGGAGGTTCTAAGGTTCAGTTCCGACAGTGGCAGCGATTTTGACACTAGTTATATAGCTCTGACTAATTGAGACGATGTCTGGAGGTAAATTCTACCGGCAGGCTGCTCTGATCGGTAGTTACCCGTGGTCTGTCCGATCAACACTAGGTGAAATCCGGAGCAGTACACTAACTCTCGAGCTACGGATAGCGTACGATGTTTCCTTCCTCTTCCTTGTCCTATCCTCATCTCTTACGTATACACACCTCTCTTACTTATACATCTCTTACATGCACTACACTATCACAAATACTGGGAGACCAGTTGGGAGCGTACGGCTTGTCCCAGCTGGGCGGTATCCCGCTGGTGGGAGATATATGGCTAGGGAAAACCCCGCAAGCCGGCCGAGAGTTCAGCGCCGGATCTCCCCATCCAGCGGAGTAAGATCACCGCCGCCTTCCGCGATAAAAGCATATAATGCACTTAAGGGGCTAATGACCTTAAGAGCCCGGAATCACTAACCAAACAATGAATCACCGAGAGAGGTAGCTCAGCGCATCAACTGATGTCACTGTAGTGCCTCTGATTCAGTGCGCAGTGCTTGTCAGGTAGGTCGAATTCAGTCGCGGTCTAGAGGAGAATTCTAGCGGCCAGCTGCTCTGATCGGAAGACCCGTGGTTTCTTCGATCAACACCAGGAGAGCGCCGGAGCAGTACCCTAAAAAACGGGCCACGGACCGCGCGCGACCTTTTCCTTCCTCTTATTTGTCCTATCCTCACCTCTTACATACACACACACACACACACACACTTACATGCACTACACGACTACACGTGGCGGAAGACCGGTCGGGAGCTTAGAGCTTATCCTGGCTGGAGCGGTGCCTCACTGGTGGGAGATACCTGGTTGGGGTGTACCTTTCTAGCCAACGGTAGATCGGCGCCGGATCTCGCCATCCAGAAGGGGAAGATCACCGCCATCTCCCGAGGAGAGAAAAACGTTTACTACATTTATGGGACTTACATTCAGTAGTTGTCGGCCGGAATCACTGTCAACGAACCAGCCAACCAATCAATGATTCAATCGATATATTTGTAGAAAAATTAAGTTTTCAATTTGGTTAAAATAGAAATAAAAATCATAAAAATACATATTCGTGGAAATTTTCTTAGAAATGTAGGCTATAAAATTACTGAATATTCGCAAGGGAAAAAAACAATGCAAAAACCAAAAGCAAAAAGTTTCAAAAAATCTGCCCCATTCATTCTGAGTCTACCTTCAAAGCGATTATTGAACATATTTACATAGTTTAAGCATAATCAACGCGACGTTGTGACCCAAGACTCACTCGTTCATTTCTTGATTTCGGAACCCCCAGACCTCAAAAGTGTCACAAGCATCACTAACTGCAGCTACGCCAATGGTCACATGGTGCGACCTCTGACAGTTAAGGGAGATGAAGGTAGAAATTGCCATGTCATGTCCTCGCACTTCTGAAGACTGCCGAAATTTATGATGGTCGTAAAACGTTGTTTCGTTCTTCTCAATTAAAATTAAGCGGACAGACTCTGTGATGCGCCTTTGTTCTGGTGCCGCTGCAGAAGCGTTGGTCGCACAAAGAGTTGGGAGGCCCGGACCGCGATCTGACGTCAGGGCTGCACAATGGCAGCTCTACTTCATTTAAACAAGGCGGGCCGTTTTGGCTTTTAAATTGGACACTATTGGACTGCACGGTTTGGGTGGCTCAGGGCTCAATTGATGTGCAGCGCCTCTGAACGGCAGGTCCTCCGGTTCGAATTCCGACGGTGGCAGGATTTTCGTTACTAGCCAGATAGGTTGAGTACTGCTTCTGTCTGGAAGAGAATTCAAGCGGCCGGTAGCTGTTAACGGTGGTTTTCTGTGGTTTCTCCGATCAACAATAGGTGAATGCCGGAGCAGAACCCAAGCCGAACCAGGATCCTGCGCGATCTTTCCTTCCTCTTCCTTGTCCTTTCCTCACCTTCTTACATAATCACACTCACACTTATGACAATTATCTGTAGGTGAAAAGATAAATAAGACACGTTTTTCCAGATGTAAATAATACGAGTATGTATGTATGTATGTATATATATATATATATATATATATATATATATATATATATATATATATATTCTTTGATATTATATCGTACATATATATTCTTTGATTGCTCAACATGTCATACCGTTTCACTAGATTCAATGCTCATTGCATCATCTCCACAAAACACCCAAGTCTACCAATTCACAACACACAATAAAAAGTTACTAATCGATGAGCTGAGGGTGAAACGAAGTTCATTCTCGCTAGTGAATGAGAAAGTATGCTCCTGGGAAAGGTTTCTTTTCCAGGTTCCTTTATTTGAACATTCAAAGAGTAGACATCATAAATGAAAATCGTTCTTTATTAACACTTTTCCAGCAAGAAACACCATCGAAGTGACATAGTTCGTTGTCTTGATCTGTTTTTGAATCATTTTGCGGACAATCGCCACTCAACGAATCGAGCAATAGATATGTCTTGTATCACTTGGTATTATACACCGTCGTGTCTAGTTTCTTGTCTTATCTAATTTCGCACGACTTCCGAGGCAACACAGCGTATTCAATCGCATCATTTCACGAAGCATGACATGTATCACTCGCGAGATCTCACTATATTTAGTTTCCTTACTTCGATTGGAGTCACATTACGTTGCATCACATCGCATTGCATCACCCAGGTTCTGCCGCGACTGATGGATTGTCTGTAGATTCGATGACTTCGTGTGACTTCACGTCATGATGCATCACCTCTTGTGAAGCAACTCATCTATATTTACTTTCTCTTTACTTTGAGTTCCATCCCATCTGTCTCACCCAAGGTCCTGTGCGACTGATCTGATTGTAGATTTGTATGACATCAAGTGACCCACTCTGTGTATCACCTTTGGAAGCATCTCATTATATTTAGTTTTCCTCACTTTGAGTGGGCTCACATTACGTCGCATCGCATCTCTCTGTCTCACCCAAGGTGTCGCCACTGATCTGATTGTAGATTCGTAGACATCACGTGATGTCACATCGCCTCTCCCGAAGCATTCATCTTTACCTACCTTTTTGACTTTGAGTCCCCGGCGGGGAGGTGATGTCCACCGCCCCGTGCGTTCCCGCCCCCTGTCCCCGCCCCGTCCCCGCCCTCACCACGTCCACGTGCGCGGGCGTCCGCGGGGGCGAAGGGCGACACATCCATCGCGCGCTGACAGTAACGCGTCGCCCGCCAAGTAATCTCCAGTAATTACGCTTCGCCCGTTAACAAATTACTACCCCTTTGACGAATGCCTGGCGCTCGCCCCGGCGCGGCGGGACGCAAGGCCAGCCAACTGCACATGAATGATTCCTTTTTTTATCAGGCGGCCCGCGCGGGCCTGCCCGGTGTCAATATACGCGGCTAATGGATCCGTGGAGACCGCGGTATTGCTATTGTAATCCCATTACCGGCCGACAAAACCCTCTCCGACAGTGACATACGGCCAGGGGTGTGGAACGCACGGCCGGCGATAAAAACGAGCCGGACAAGTAATCTCGAAATCTCTTGGTCAAATTCCGAGGCATCGATCGGGTGACGTTTGCAAGCTGCTCCCGGCTCGGTGGGTTTATCGTGTGTCAGTGGATGGTGGTATCGGGTGATCAACTCGTGACCGGGGAAGAACTTCGGTGATGGGGACCCACACGACTGTGGATGTCGATTGGTGAGGTAGGCTTTTCAAGGTGAGCGACCGGAAAGGAAGATTTTTCTCCATAAATCCTTCAGTGGGAAGATAGTAATGGCTTAGGAATGCCTACTTGCGGAGATATATTAGCTGTTTGAAATGCTAGAATTACAGCGGGCTTTTCACGTGTCAGCTCGTGCGTGGTTTGAGTGTTTTATTAATTTTGCGTAGAGATATTATTACATATGTTAATAATGCTAACATATTCCTGTTATTTCAATTCGCATATCTTCATATTTCCTGCAATATGCTGGTGAACGTCGAAAATTTACCGTGGCATGTAGCCAGATTTCATCATTCCGTCACTTACTGCCGTATATTAATTTATATCATGATTCGCAATGGTATTGTAAATTTGTGCAGCTTCAAACTGTCACTCGGTCGACCTTCAATGTGTGAAAAATATTTCTCCCTTGAACTACACTTTCGCACAAAATATAATATACGTATAATACGTAACTTTTTTTTCTTTCTGTCGAAATTAGAAGTTAGTGAGCCCAGAATCTTATGAAATCTACACGTACCTCCTTACTGCCTCATTATATTTCCTATATGTTTTATAACTCGTTCATCAGAAGTTAACACCTGTTTCCTCGAATGATCTGTCCAATTGTTTTCCCGGATATTCCCGCAAACGTTTCCCCAAACATTACTCTAATTGTTCACCCAATTGTTTCTCTAAATGTTACTTTGATTATTCCTTGAATTGTTCTCCCAAATATTCCCACAAATGCTCTAGCAAATGTTCCCCCAAATGTACATTCAAATGTATCCTTCGATATTCCTTCAAATCTTCCTCATATGTTCACAGCATATTCCAGTATCCGCACTTGTTTAAATAGAAATTAAACTGGAAATTCAAAACATTTAAGTGGTTAATTATTACTAACTTATTTTGTAAACTTTACGGCGTCCTATAGTGCAGTGTCTTCCCTACGGGATGAAACAGATTGATCTGGATAGCTACAGTATCCTGAAGAGAGAAAACCCCCCAATAAAGTAACAGAAGAGCTCCATAGATTTTTAGCAAGAGAATGCAATTAAAAAACAGAACGATTAAAACTTGTTGAACGATTGTTTTAAAAGTGAAAATAGCTTCAAACATTAGAACATAACATTCAGCATGCTTAGATATGCTGTAAAGAAACCACCAAATATGTTATAGAACGCTAAAAAAAATATATTTTCTAGATAAATGCCTAGAAAACTCAACTTGTCCCTTGAAGAGAAACAAGAACTAATTTTAAGGCACCAGAAAATCAATTCTTAGTTACGGACGATTGTAAAGTGTTATACTGGGTTATTTGTGCGCCTGATAATCCAAATAAACCATAATATGCGAACGTCTTTGTTTTTCCTCTTAAATATGGTTGATGCATCCCTGGCAAATATTCTCTACTCATAATATTTTAATAAAAAGTAGTCGAAAATCATTTGATATTTAAGAAGGCGCTGAATGTTGTCCAAGAAGTAAGGTCTCCCCGAGATATGTTTAAACACGTATTATCAATAGACTAATTTTATGCTCAATGAGGAATATAACTAATAAGTGTCTAGTATTCAGAACTCTGTAAGTATTCAGTACTCTACTTGTATATGACGCTAAGAGTTAAATCTGTGTGGTAATGATTACAAAACACTGAACCAGAAATATTTTCTGTGCATTGTCAGAATATCGAACTTTCTTTAGTTGGATTTCTTCACTTCTTTACTTTGTGAATTTGCATATTTTCTCATCTTCTGAAAATTGACATTTTCTGCACTTGGATGTCACACCGCTGCAACATTTTTGTCAACTTCAAGGAAACCACTGAATTACAGAGTTCCAGATGTGGCAGGTTTCTTATTCAAATGTTCCTTCTGTGTTCTTTGTGTTTATTAACGGGTTTCTGAAATGTTAAGGAATGTGATCGAAGACGTCCCTCTGATTAAGGACTTGCCCCGCAGGAATGAAGTCAAAGCTAATTTAAAACGGAGTTCTTCGAGAGAAGTTCGAACTCATCCAGTGGAAATTTTTGTGATCCCATTGAAATGATAACGTATTCCGGAGGCTGATCGTACATTTCGTCCGAACTAGTTTTGCAAGATACGTTCTGCTTCGGCTAGCAAGATCGTTCCTCATTCTCGGACTCCTAACATCCAAGGCCTGAAATGTTCTTAATGTGTTCTCTTCTCTTTTTAGAATGCGGATGTAATTTGAGAGTATCGATCGTCGTATCGATCATGTCATCTGTATTAAAATTCCAACAATACACTCCGATTTCTTGATTTTTCTACATACATTAGGATTTCAACAAGGAAATGTTTCGTTCATTTTTAATTCGCATTTTAAGATTTTTTGTCAATAGTGATGATGTTCCACGACATTAGGGCAAAATATGAAGCAAAAATTAATATTTGGAATGATTCCAAATGTACGCAGTTCACTATACAGAAAGAAAAATATTTAATTATTATTTTAATAATTAGATATTTTTATACCATACATAAAGCAAAATTTAAAACACGTTTCTGGTAAACATTTTTGTTTGTATTACTATAATTTTCAAAAAATCTACATGACCTTTATAAAACAACAGTTATGGACAACAAATTTTATTTGAAGAAAAAATCTGTCTTCAATATGTAGTTGTAGAGAGACGTCGAAAAAAATCAAACTACTGCAATTTTCGAAAATTCATAGTTAATTAAACAAATGTATTTTTTTAATACCTCTCACGCCATTCATATGCACATATCCTACGATTTGTATACATTACTGCATTTGTGAGTGGAAGTGCTTGAAATGTCTTTACATTAAGTATTTCGAAATAGATTCCTGTGAAAAAAGCCTCAACTTTCACATTTACAGTAATCTTAATCGCCATTTTCTTAAAAACAGCTTCAAGATTTTCAATGAAAATATGTATTTAGTACGAGCTTTTACTCTACTTTAATATTCTTAAAGTAATATTTCATTTTACTATGAGGGAATCGTAAAGTTGCGAAAATGTCAAAAATGTACTTTAGGCGACGTTAGATGACAGCTGGCATTAGAATGGGGCAAGCCTGCAAAACCAATTTACACCTAGGAAATTAGAAAACTTTACTGCGAGAAAGTCTGTGCCATTCTGTTGCACCACTAATTTTAATAAAACTTTTCTACGAATGTTTTGGAAGGAAAGTCCTCCAACTCCAACAACAATGAATTGAAATGAATAATACACTTCTTAACTTCACTACAAAACTTCATTAATTTAGTAAGTTGGATTATTATATCAGTTATTATTTGATTATTATTGATAGTTTTATTGCTATTATTATTGTGTTAATTACTATTAAATGCGTTCCTGTTCTAAATATATAATTATATTCAAAGTAGTATTGTATTGAAGTGTGGTGACGTGTTGTGCAGTGTAGTGCAATATAGAAGTAGAAAGAAGTGAATTGTAAATGTTGTGAAGTGAAGTGTAATTAAAAAGTCGCGTAATCTTGTATTTAATAGTTTAAAATAACTGTGCAGGTCAACCATAAAATGTAGTTAATGCTATTATTGTTAGCATATTATTATTATTATTATTATTATTATTATTATTATTATTATTATTATGTCTTTAAATAATTTAAAGTTACGTTGTTAAGTAATTTAAAGTTAATATTAGTAATATGTAATATGTAAATATAAATATCTATCTAATAAAAATAAAACAATGCAATCATTAGGTAATGCATCTCATTACGCGTGTTACTAAAAATCTTTCGGCAATAACGTCTGGTATAAACCGTAATATTATAAAAGTACCAAGCTGCAAGAAAAACTCAAGAAAGGTAGCACAATCCATGCGCAAAGAAGAGAAGTTCCAGAGGCATGCGTGTCAAGCGCGAGGATCATTTATTCAACAACTTCGTTTCTCGGCGGATTCACTTCTCTTAAATTCAATACAACCCCGCCGCAGAAACACTTGTTACGCGCCGCCTGGTGCCAACTCTCAAAATGACACCCCCGGGACGCACCAGCGCGAGCAATGAAAGCGAAAGAAACAGTAAACGGCGCTTCCAAAGAGCAGAATGCCTGTGCGTGAACCACCATGTGTTTTAACGTACGAAGAGTAAGTTAAAGAGAGGACGTCAAGAAGAAATATTGGGAATTGAATACAAATGAGTAAATAGGTTGAATTTTTATTGTTAGTTTTAATATAATAATAATTATTGTTATCATTAATATTAATAATTGATTTTTGAATGCCAAGTTTATTAGTAGTGAAACGCGTGCAATTCTAGGTGCTGCGGGAATCATTAACAATGCTACAAAGAATCCGAAACTGCACGTTTAAAAATGTTTCCTCAAGGATGAAGAACACATTACAAAATTTAACAATTCTTAATATTATTATAAAATGTATATTCTATAAAATATATGTAAATAATTCATGCATATTCTGCTGGGGTTTTACTGTTTCTTGCAAATGCTTTGATCAACTGTCTTACAGAGTACTTCACCACTCTAATCAATTAACATTGAAAACTAGCTTTACATGAACACGTAGATATAGATGTATTTTTTTTGTTTTGGTTGGGGAGGACAAAATAGACATATTGTTTAAGGCAATGTGTGGATTATGCTATCTTCACTCCTCTGACATAATAGAAATTACTAGTGAGATTTTATGAATTGTTTCAACAATTTTATACCATTATTTTTGGATCATGAGACGTCTTCTCACCCAGCATGAATTTCATGTAATTGTGATTGTCTTCTCATAATACTCCGCCTTTTAAAAAAAGTTCTACAGCACTGCTTCGACATAAAATATTACTTTAAAATCCAGAGAAATATCTTTTCTTCCCATTGTTCATTCATATTAACAGAACTGCAACGTACAACAAGGCGCGAGCTGCCAGAACAAAACAAACTCATTTCCTCTTGGCCGTCGGAGGCGGCTGGTTGTTGCTGTGGCGGCGGCGCGGGTTGGCTTGAGCCCAAAGGTGGGGAGCGACGTTAGGCGCAAGAAATGAGCGTCGGAGAGGTGGAATTATTGATGAATGGGCAAGCGCTTTCCGCGCGCCGCACGTGGAAGTGGACGTCCTCGCTTCATCCACCACGCCGCCGCCCCAACGCCAGCCCACCACTGACGCCTGCTCCTGGCCTCCAGTTCCCTGGAAGTTCGCCACGCCTGCATTCCAACGCCTCAAACTCTTCGGTCCTCGCTGCTCCTGACAGACCCCACCGCTGCCGCCTTCCTCGCTTTCCTCATCATTGTCCCTACCCTGCCCGCCTCCGTCTCGTCCTGCCCTACCTCCTGACCCACCGTCCGCGTCCTCGTCCTTCCGTCCTTCGTCCGTCCTCTCCGCCGTCCTCCGTCCGCCGTCCGTCCGTCCGTCCTCCTCCGTCTCGTCCTGTCTCCTGTCCGTCCAGTCCTCCGTCCTGTCCTGTCCGTCCTGTCCTGTCCGTCCGTCCTGTCCTGTCCGTCCTGTCCTGTCCGTCCTGTCCTGTCCTGTCCGTCCGTCCTTCCTTCCTGTCCATGCCTGTCTCCTTCCAGTCCTCCTGTCCTCCTGTCCGTCCTGTCCTTCCTGTCTCCTGTCCTGTCCAGTTCCTGTCCGTCCGTCCGTCTCTGTCCGTCGTCTCTTCCGTCTCCAGTCCTGTCCGTCCAGCCTGTCCCGTCCTGTCCTGTCTCAGTGTCCTGTCTCGTCCGTCCGTCTCACTGTCTCGCCGTCCGTCCTGTCCTGTCCGTCCGTCCTGTCCTTCCTGTCCTGTTCTCCTGTCCGTCCGTCCTGTCCGTCTCGTCCTGTCCGTCCTGTCCTGTCTCCTGTCTCGTCCTGTCCGTCCGTCCGTCCGTCCTGTCCGTCCCGTCCGTCTCTGTCCTGCCGTACCGCCTCACCACTCGCACAATCCCTTTGGCCCTGTGCTCCAGACATCCCTGCCATCCATGCTAGCCATACCAGAGCCGCCCCTCCTCCTCGCTTTCCTCGCCTGTTCATAGCCGCTTCGCCCAACATCTCCTGCCGTCCTCACCACTCCTACAATCCATGTGGTCCTCGCTGGCCCCGCTGCGACCGCCTTCCTTGTTCCCCCGCCGCCGTCCCACTATCCCCGCCCTGCCAGTCCAGCCGTCCTTACCCCTCCCGCAATTCGTGTGGTCTCCTCTGCCCTGACCTCGCCACTGCCGCCTTTCTCGTCCCAGCCACGCACCCTCCCCGCCTCTCTGACACTCCACCACCTCCACCTCCACCTCCACCTCCACCTCCACCTCCACCTCCACCACCGTCGCTCCCTCGACCTCCTCTCCCGCTTATTTCCCCTTTCGCTGCCACCCCTCTCGGAATCAGCCTCTCGGAATCGGCAGTCGAGAGGTAGAAATACCAGGAAAGGAAGAACCAAGAAGAATAGTTACGATGTGGTAGAGGGCGGCGGGGGCGGCGGGGGCGGCGGGTACGGCGGGGCGGCGGGGCGGGGCGGCGGGGGCGGGGGGCGGCGGGGGCGGCGGGGGCGGCGGGGCGGCGGGGCGGCGGGGCGGCGGGGCGGGGCGGCGGGGGCGGCGGGGCGGCAGGGCGGCGGGGCGGCGGGGAGATGAGGCGGGGCTTTCGGGGGCTGGAGCAATAGAGTTGGTGAAGCAATGAGGCGGTAAGGTGGCGGAGTGAGAGCCGCGAAGCCTGGTGGTTGCAGGGCCGGGGTGGAGGAGAACGTAGACGGGAGTGGCGGGGGCGGAGGAACCGGCGGGGCGGGCAGTTCCCGCGTGATGGATGCTGTTCTTAAAGGAGCGCCCCTACCGCCGCGCGGCCGCGTCCGTGCACGGGCCGCTGGTTCGTGCCTCCGGAGGCCCTAATTGAAACGTACAGCGCCGCCGCTGGCCGCGCGCGGGTCGGAGGTCAAGCCGCCGCTTCGTATTCGGGTGGTCTCGGCTTTGAATCCCGGTTCGACCGGTCCGCCTGGCCTGGGCAGGAGTTGCTCGGCGTTGTGGGTGCAGACCTCACCAAACTCTGTTCGTACGCCTTGCTTTCTTTGGAGAACTCGGTAATTACGGTGCTTAATGGGACTTCCTTCACGAGGAAAAAGGTAGTTGTTGGGAAAATGGGGGTCGGTTTTCGACCTCGTTAGCATGATCAATAGCAATATCAGTGTGTGTCGGAACTCTGCTCGTGTTGGTGAAAGAAAATGACGTCAGTTAGTGCCTCTTTCGGACTTTCTTTTGAAATGTTGAGGTTTTAATGTTGAGCATAATTTTACTTTCTAATCGTACTACGTAAGAAGAGAAAATATTGCAATCTAGGACCTAAAATCGGTGAGTTTTCAACAGAAGAATACTTATTGCCGGAGCCTTCTTACAATTAGGTGGATAATACACATACCTATGTGCTGTAAATTATTCCAATAACACATCGTGCAGTCAGAATTCATGTGTTGTGGGCCTCGACACCGAAAAACCGAACGATGGCAGAACGTCTTTATGTTCCGGCCTGTCTGTATGTATGTATGTATTCCATCCGTCTTCTGTTCATACTAGCGCCTTAATCGTTCAGATGATTTTCTCCTAAATTTGATAATCTCCGATCGATCCAAGAAATTTCGAGGCCCTGCGAGTTTGAAACGTTTTTATTTTGTAAGTATGTGAGTGTATATTTATATATATGTACGGTCGTATGTATGCATGTCCTGTAGTAATGCTAGCGCCTAAGTGGTTCAGATGGTTTTCTCCAAAATAAAATTCCTCTAACGATCTAAACGAATTCGAGACCCTGCGAGTTTTAAACGGTTGGATTTTTTGGGATTTAATTGGAAACTAAATATTTTCAAAATTTTCTCAAAATTGCTTTTAATTACACTTTGCCCCGGACGGCGTAAGAGAATTTAAAAACTGTCATACGTCTTATTTCCGATTTTTTCGGAAAATTCCTGAATTTTCAGAAATTGTAAGTGAAATGTAGTTTACAAAAACCAAATTTTGGTCTTGTTTGGGTGTTGTAAGACACGCCTCAAATGTTTACATTTTTTCCGAATCACCTACAATTTTGAAAATAAAGGTTTTTTAATGAAATCTGTTTTTCCTAAACTTACCTTTAAATCCGGTGGTGTTCAATTTTTTAAATTTAGTATTTTTTGTTAATTTTACACGAACTAGAGGTAATGTTTAAACAATTTATTTCTCAAAAGAGGCTCCAAATATAGCTCCAAAACTTTTCCTCGCGTTGTGCAAAGGTAGTTTAAAAATGGTGTAAGCCTAATTTTCGTTAAACTCTCTGTATATAAGTACGATATTCATGATAGAGATTTTTCTTAAAGAAAATCTGTTCTAAAAAATCGGATCTTTAAATAAGATCTGTGACAACGTTTTGAAAAAACGAAGTTTTCTCGTAATTTCTGCTTGAACTTACTGCAATTTATAAACATTTTTCTTAAAAACAGCTCCAATTTTTTTTCAGGATGGAGTAAAGGATATTTAAAAATGGTGTAGGTCTCGTTTTCGTTAAATTTTTAAAATGTTCGAAAATTGCAAGTTATAGAAATATTGCGAGAAAGTATGTGCAGTTATAGCACCGCTAGTGTCGTATATATTCTTTCTCAATCTCATTCTTTCCTCCTCACCCTATTTTTTTATTATGTGAAAATACAAGTGAAAGCTTGTCATTAGATGTCTCATTAATGTAATTATTTTATGTGCTCCGTTTTCCCTACTCTGTTTTCGTTTTCTTTTTCACAAAAAGAACCCTAATTATAGCCTTAAGATCTTCTCAAATGAATCGTTACATATGTTTATTGCAACTCCTGCTCCAAGAATTTAATAATGAAAAGAACAAATACATTTTGCATAAATCATAGAAAGGCAGTTGTACAGAATAACCTGTTATATATTTTCATTGTGATTTTAAATTTACAAATGAAAACACTGAGATGTGCATGCGTCAAAAGTTACATCATTGATCGGAATCCCAGATCATCGAGGGTTGTTTCAGTTCGCTATTCTGTCAGAATGTTGTAAATTTAAATATTTGACATAAAACACGTCGAAAATTATGGGTTGCACAGACTGAAGGTTGCATCGCTGCCGTCATTCGGCAAGTTGAACTCACGTCGAGGCCCCAAACGTAGTAGTAACGTTATGTATGACATTAGCTTCAATGACACCATGTCTCTGTGTAGTATGTCTACTCCCTTATGCAGGGTAAAATATGAACCAAATCAAAAATGTTTACGCCACATAAATCAGTTTTTGTGATATTCTGATGAACTCCGTTAAAGATGGCGTTTTTTAATGGTTTTTATTATCCTTGTTCGACATTATTATGTCTTCCAAGGGTTTTTCTGATACATAGTATATACAATTTTTTAAGTACATTTCATCATACATATACAATGCTTGAAGACAATAATATGACAATATAAAATAATAATAATAAAAATAATAATAATAATAATATAATAATAATATATGATTAAAAAGATTGACTGATTTACCTAGTGTGTACAAAGGAGTGGCTGGGCAAGATCAGAGAAAAGAGTAGAAATTGGAAGAAAGTTTTAAAATCTAAGTTTTCAGAGGTTCTATAGATAATTCTTTTAAAAAGACGACGCTGATTTCAGGCGAATCGCACCTGACCTTGGCTTCCTAGCGTCGGCGGACGGAGTCGGGCGGGACGGAGTCGGGCGGGACGGAGTCGGCGGACGGAGTCGGGCGGGACGGAGTCCCGGGGGGGACGGAGCGGCGGACGGAGTCGGGCGGACGGAGTCGGGCGGGACGGAGTCGGGCGGACGAGTCGGGCGGACGGAGTCGGGCGGGACGGAGTCGGCGGGACGGAGTCGGCGGACGAGTCGGACGGACGGAGTCGGCGGACGGAGTCGGGCGGGACGGAGTCGGCGGACGGAGTCGGCGGACGGTCGGCGGACGGAGTCGGCGGACGGAGTCGGGCGGACGAGTCGGGCGGACGGAGTCGGGACGGAGTCGGGCGACGGAGTCGGGCAGGACGGAGTCGGGCAGGACGGAGTCGGGCAGGACGGAGTCGGCAGGACGGTTCGGCAGGACGGAGTGGTGTCCGCCCTACGGCCGGCGTGGCGCGATGCGCGCGCAGATACTGTCACCAGCGCCCGCGCGATCGGCCCAGGCGCGCCTTCCAACGCGCGCGTAATTTATTCGCATCTCCCCCCTCCACTGCGATAAGTAAACAAATGTCCATTGTGCTTAGGCGGGCGCCAACGCTGTAATTATGGATGAGGCCCTGGGCTGCCGAAGCTATCGCCGCCATCTTCGTCCCGAAAGCTGGCATGCACGTGACATTCGCGGCGTTCCCCAAGGTTCCCTCCTCAAATTCACACCCGCGCGGCCTTCGTGTCGTCTTCGTCGTGCTGGGATTTCTCTCCCGAGCGAGTTGCTTTGTGAAGGAGGTGTAACACTATGAGATGCTTTGTCGGCAATTTTCGGGACGATTTGTGGAGGGTGGAGTGCATGTTATTCTAGGTTGAATCGTGTTTTTAAGTTCTCTTTCGTATCTTCGTTTCGATCAGGCGACCAACAAAGGAACACGAAGCGAAGGTCCCACTTGCCGCTGCGGAGGGCTATGGTGACTCGTGAGTGCTTTGGGGACGAGCGCTGTTGACAGGCATTTGTCATTGGACTCGAGTCGTGACTGAAGTGCGTGTTAGTCGTGTTGGGTGTATTGTGACAGCACTTCATTCATGCATAATGATGCATAATACGTGTTTATACCACAAACATGTTATTTAAGCAAAATGCAAGCGTTGCGGTGTGAGTGGAAGATAGTGTGAAATAGATTCAAGAGTCCTTGATAGACTCATCATTTCCAGGATGTTCTCATAACATAACAATTAGTAACAATATAATTTATTTCTGTAATGCCATTATGTGCATGCTCTTTGCTCCCAATCTTGATTATTAATTAAATTTTAATAATTAACTTCATTTGTACTTCATACAGAAATTAGATTGATCTGTACCTGTAAACTTCTTCAGTCAAAAATGCAAAATAAATTTTGCGATCAAATTTTTCCTATATGTGAAGGGAGGTATCCCTAATCTAATTGAGTTTGGAGCTAAATCGAATGATGAGGGATCGATAGCGCAGATCTCGAACGAGACGCACGCGTGGATGTTGAAAAAGTTATTGATTCAGACATATGACAATCACGACATAAGGTCGCAAAGATAAGAAGCTTTATCAAGAAACTGCAAATTGAATAATAACATTGAATGTTGTTTCTTTGTTATTGCAGGTAAGATTAATGATTAGAATAAATGATTGTGTTATCCCTTTTTTGTATGAAGCAATAAAAGAATCTTTGTTATTGCAGAGCAACAAATTCTGTTATTATTTCTAACTAATAGAAAACAGATACATTACAAAACAACATTCTCGTTGGAATTCACAAAATCTCACAATGGACAAACCCTCGCTTCAACTTCATAGTTGGTAGCAAAGAAGATGGAAAAACAAATTATAATATGCATAACCTCAATTGGCAACCCTGGATGGCCGTGAGTACTCTATTCCAGAAAATTATCAAGCAATAGGTACCCACACAGCTATTATGAAGACCTCAGCATATGCTAAAGTATAAAAAACATTTGTAACAAGACATCAAATAAGAAAGGTATGGATTAATTTAAATGAAGAGTTGTCTGAAACATACTTGGGCAAAGGAGAAAATTTACAATTCGCTGATATCTACTTAGAGGAAATAATTGACACATCACAAAGTACTAAGGTTCAGTCTGACGTCTCAGAACAACCACTAATAAAAATGATAGAAAAATTACTTCAAAAAATCAAGAACTATCCAGGTAAAAATCTTGGTAAAATTGCCAAAGAATTTACAATCGAAAAATTTAATGGAAAAATTCAAATGCCAATCAATGGATCACTAGCTTTGAAGAAGAATGTGAACGATTTAATATAACTGAAGATGAAAAGAGAATTGAAATTTAAAATCATTTATGGATAAAGGTGCCATAGATTGGTATGGTTACATTATTAAAACTCACTATTGAAGCAGAATGGACAGAATGGAAAAAAATTTTGCGATACATTCGCCAGTAAAGGTTGGTCTCAATAAGATATGCACTGTCATTTAAATATCAAACAGGTTCATTACTAGATTATACTAAAAAGAAAACTCTTACTGAAGTGAGAAGATCCATTGATAATGGAACACTAATAGACCTAATTGCTACTGGCTTACCAAATTTTGTAGCCGATAGAATTGATAGAGAATATTGGAAGGAACCGAAGACTATATAATGAAATAGGTAAATTAGAACACTTAGTTTACAAAAAATCAGAACAAAACAAATACATCAGCTAACAAAGACAAAATTGAAAAGACACCTTGCAATTTTGCAAAGTTAAAGCAAAGGCACACGCTTCCATTCTGAAGCCGAATGCTGGTTTAAAGATACAGACAAAAATAAAACATGTCAACAATTCAATATTGAGGTGGAATTGAACAACAATGATCCAAAAACTGTAGTTCCACCATTAATTAGACTCAAGGTAACATTAAATGACACTTTAGATGTCTCTGCCATTTATGACCCAGGCTCAAATGTTACATTAATAAATTCAAAATTAATACATGTGAAGTCGAAAAGAGATAATATTATGCAAAAAGCTGACTTGAGAACAATTAATGGTGTACATAAAACAGATGGATTGATAACTCTCAAAGCAAGAATATTAAATGCAGAGGAATTTATTCATGTTTTCATAATTGATAATGAAAATTTTAAATATGACTTTCTAGTGGGATTAATGCATAAAACATTCAAATTAATACAAAATGAAAAATTAGAGATAGAGAGAAAATCTCTGATTTTCCAGAGAAACAAAATATCGAATTAATTTTAATGAACATGTTAACTTAGACGATTTTGAAATCTTAACAAATCACTTAAATCATCATGAAGAAATTATTATAAACAATCTCGTAGATAAATATAAAATGATATTTGCAAAAGATAAATATGACATAGTACAGTAAAAGATTATGAAGCTAGAATAGATCTTAAAATAGATAAATACTGTTGTAAAAGACCTTACAGATGCACAATTGAAGACAAAAAAGAAATAGAGGAACAAATTTCACAATTACTTGAGAGAAAGTTAATCGAAGAATCATATAGTCCCTTTGCTTCTCCGGTGACACTAGCATACAAAAGAGATGAACACAAAAAATCAAGACTATGCATAGACTTTAGAGATTTAAATGAAATCATAGTTCCTCAATCACAACCATTTCCACTAATCGAAGACTTAGTAATAAAAACAAGAAATTGCAAATATTTTTCAAAACTTGATATAAACTCAGCATTTTGGTCCATTCCCTACGAATCGAAGATAGAAGAAAACAGGATTTGTAACACAAGAAGGTCATTTTCAATGGACATGTCTGCCATTTGGATTAAAAACAGCACCAGCTATCTTTCAAAGAATCCTCACCAATATAATAAGGAAACATAAATTATCAACTTTTACAGTGAATTACATAGACGACATATTAATTTTTTCTAAAACCTTCGAAGAACATATTGGCCATCTATCACAATTACTGGAAGCAATAATGAAAGAAGGATTCAGATTAAAACTTTCTAAATGCACATTTGTACTGGATTCCGTGCAATATTTAGGACACATAATAAAACACAACTCAATCTCTCAATAAAAGATAACTTGATATCAATACAAAATTTTCCTGTACCAAAAACCGAAAATGTGAGACAATTCTTGGGAAAAATCAATTTCTACAATGAATACATACCCAAGATTTCATTAATTCTCGAACCACTACATAATCTATTGAGAAAAGGAAACAAAATTCATATGGTCTGAGGAATGTCAAAAGCCTTCTGAATATATGAAAAATTTCCTCACCCAACCAGTCTTAGCTATTTTGATCCAGACCTACCCATACATATATACACAGATGCAAGTCTACTGGCATGGGAGCCGTATTAAAACAACCACAAATACATGATGATCCAAAAGTGAAAAACCAGTAGCATATTTTTCAAAGAAACTGAACGAATCACAAAAAGAAAAAGCCATTTACTTGAAGCCCTAGCAATAAAAGAATCACTAAAGTATTGGCAACACTGGCTTATAGGCAGACATTTCAAAGTATTTTCAGATCATAAACCATTAAACAAAATGAACATCAAATCTAGAACAGATGAAGAATTAGGTGATCTCACCTACTATTTATCACAATATGACTTCGAAATAATATACCATCCAGGTAAAAATAACTTAGAAGCAGACTGTTTGAGCAGAAACCCAGTACTAGAACCTCATGAAGATCAAGATGATAATTTAAAAACTGAATTTAATAACAATAAAAGAGATTATTGAGGATAAAAACGAAGATATAAAACTAGCAAAAACAGACTAACTTTTAAAGACAACCTGTATTACAAAAATGAGAAAAAAGAAAAATCATATTATCAGAAGAATTTTGTAAGAAGTTTATAGGAAACATACACAAACATTTTTGCCACATAGGGATGAAACAAATGCAAAGCAAAATACTACCTCATTATACATCAAAAAATATTTCAGAAAACATAAAAAATGTTGTAAAACTGTGAAGTGTGTATAAAAAACAAATCAAGAGGACAAGACAAAATTGGTTTGATGTCACATCTTGGTCCTGCACGAAAACCGTTTGATGTAGTTTCCATTGACACGATTGGTGGATTCGGTGGTTCACGATCCTCTAAAAATATTTACATCTTCTTGTGGATCACTTCACAAGATTTGCCTACATATTAACATCAAAACACAAACTCATCTGATTTCATCAAACTAACGCAAATGGCACTTAAAGATCATAATATCAACATACTTCTGACTGATCAATACCCAGGCATAAACTCCAAAGATTTCAAAGATTTTCTAGTAAAGAAGAATATCACTATGATTTTTACAGCGGTTAACGCACCATTCTCTAATGGTTTAAATGAAAGACTTAATCAAACCTTAGTGAATAAAATTAGATGTACAATAAATGAAAAAAAAATTCTCTAATGGTTTAAATGAAAGACTTAATCAAACCTTAGTGAATAAAATTAGATGTAAATACAATGAAACTGAACACACAGTAACTGATTCAGCCCAAAATACTTGCTAATAGGTGAAGATACCTCAATATTACCAAATGAACTGATACAAAATAAAAATGCTAATAATCTAGAGAATGATAGAACAATTGCCCTACAGAACAGTATTAAACACCACGAATACAATAAAAATTATTTGACAAAAACAGGAAAGACTATGACTTCAATGCTGGAGACCTGTATTCATCGAAAATGGCAACCGAATGAACCGAAAAAAATTGGATGAATTGAGAATTGGACCCTACAAGATTCAGAAGAAAATATCAAAATCAATTTGTGAAATTGACACAGGACACAAAAAATCAGAATCAAATTTATTTCACATCTCTAAACTCATTCCAATCCCTGCACCAGATGAAGAAAATACCGAGAACACTTAGCTCTATCTTTATACAATTTCGCACCAAAATTTTGTACCAAAACCTTTATTTTGGGGGGGAAGATGTAAGGGAGGTATCCCTAATCTAATTGAGTTTGGAGCTTAAATCGAATGATGAGCGGATCGATAGCGCAGATCTCGAACGAGACGCACGCGTGGATGTTGAAAAAAGTTATTGATTCAGACATATGACAATCACGACATAAGGTCGCAAAGATAATAAGCTTTATCAAGAAACTGCAAATTGAATAATAACATTGAATGTTGTTTCTTTGTTATTGCAGGTAAGATTAATGATTAGAATAAATGATTGTGTTATACCTTTTGTATGAAGCAATAAAAGAATCTTTGTTATTGCAGAGCAACAAATTCGTGTTATTATTTCTAACTAATAGAAAAACAGATACATTACATATATAAATTATGAACATTAAATGTGTATTTGGATTTTTTTTATTTTTAACACGTTTTAATAAATCCTACCAATTGCAAACATTAATATAGCAAAGCATGCTTCGCAATTGACTGACAAGCGAAAAATTCGCGATTCAACGAACATATTTCAGAAATATTGGGAAGGGAGACATTTCAAACAGACACGTTTTGCTTTATAGGTAATAAGTTTAGTGACTTTTCATTTGACCATTTCTTTAATTAAAGGTATTACTAATTAATTGTTAATTACAATTCTTCAAAACACATAAAAATGAATTAGGAAAGTATTTAGGGAAAGGATGTCGTTAATGTGCCTTCCTTAAGTGAATATTCAGTGTACTAACCTTACATTCCGTTTATTTTGAACTGTATGATCGATTTATATTCCGACTTTTAGTCTGATTTGCAATTGTGCGTATTGGTTTTTCGGGTACTAGTTTCTACAAGTTTATGTTTTTTATGTATAGCTATTGTGACCGTCCATAAGCAGTAATCAGAAAAATATGTTTTGCGGAAACAATTAATTATTTTAGACAGTTTGAGTATTGAGATAGAATAATAGAGTGGCTTATACTATTCGTGTTGATGCCTTGTCTATCCCCAAAGGCTTCGTTCCCTATCAACATTGCTGTGAGCATAGACTGTATCATAATATTTCAGCGTGTATGTTTATTTGCTCTATCAGTATATCTTCACTTTCCTCAATATTTCAGTATCTCACTACGACCTCGTTTTCAACTCCATTTTGTGTAATGGAAATACCGTGATTGAAATTCAGATAGCTGGAAGTTTGTGAAATGCGAGCCAAGTAGTTTCTTTATTGGTACAGCACCTTTCGTGACACATGCAAAAGATTTCGATGTCTTTTGTTTGCTTAGTACAATTCTTTCCTGCATAGTAAGTCACGCTCACTGAGAAAAGTTGTGGTCGTGACGAGAAATGTGGTTCTCATTAAAATCTGAATATTAAATGCAATTTCCGAAAAATTGGTAGCCTGAGAAAATAAAATCAAAGTATATATCTTGAATGTTTGAAAACTAGAACAACACTAACTGAAGACACGCTTTCAATGCTCAGACACGTTTACCAGAACTTTCGAGTTTTCTTTCTTCCATTCTGAGAAAAAGATAAAGTCTCTTTGCATACCTGTATTTCTTGTTAGTAGCCAAAGAAATGATAAAATGAATAACTATGATTTAAGTAAATTAACTGCTATACTGGAAGTTAATTGACCACATTACTTGCGCTTGTAACAAAAGAATTGTGTTTTGGAATAGGTCCGAGTATAATGGATTCCATTCTTTCAAGAGTCTGACTAATGTAATATGCGTTTAAGTGAGAATTATGTTAGGTATTCCGGCGAATTTATTAGTGCATCCGGGAATGGGTAATTGTTTCAGGAAAGGAAGAACTAATTTCTTATTCTGATGAATAGTTTGGAGAGATTCGACAAATTTCACAAAATTCATTAGTTCTTGTACAATTCCTCCACAAAACAGATCTTTTATTACTGAGAACTCCAGTAATGCTTTGCAATTTCAGTTGAATAAATAGTGTTTATAATGCTTTATTTGTTAGTAATTTCGTTTTCTGGACATAATTTTTTTCGTCTTTCCTTTGTAATTTTAAATTCGATTTCAATATTCAAGAATTTATTCTTTGGAAAAGGATTATTTATAAATTGTTTGGATTTGAATGTGACTAGGGCCCATAAATTGTCTCATAAACTGTCAAAAGCAACTCAGAGCCCTGGAGAAAAGATTAATAGCATCCTGGAACTTTTAAATGAAGTGTAAGAGGATCTGTTTATCGATAAATAGTATTCAATAATACATATTTATTTCTATTACTAAAATGAAGCAAAAATATAAGATACCTCAATACATATTTATTTCTATTACTAAAATGAAGCAAAAATATAAGATATCTCATTTTATTGCGTTAAAATTTTTTTTCCTAAAATTTCCTTATAATTTTACAAATAGAGGAAGCTCAAAATGTGACTCGTATGCTAAATAGTGATATTTAATTAACAAAAATAATTTTGTTTCGGAATGATACACAAGTAAAAACAAAATTTTTTTTCGTAAGTTTGAAAAAATGAACAAAATTGAGGGATTAAATTGAAAGTAAAATAAAATTAAAATTTTACAAATTACAACTAACTGCAGTTAAAGAAAGTTAAAATTGTTGTAATATATTTTGCTGTTCCAGAAGTAACTCTGGAAAATTGTATACCAGTACAGTAATGTATTCAAAAATCCTAATTACATTCTCCTCATCTCAGTTGGCTAAAGTGACAGTTAATAACATGGAAAAGCTGAACCTTCCCTCCCCTCTGAGTCTTCCCAAACGATGGAGGCTCCTCGACTTGAGCGGATGCAACTCGTTTCTGCGAAATAAGAGAAATCAAAAGTACGACGTTGACAGAATAGCCGTCACGACGGGTGTTTTCCAGGTGACAAATTGTCCTATGTTGGATTCCTGGGCTTTATTTTTTGTTGTGATGAAGGAGCAACGCAATACTCCAGGGATTATTACTCTGACAGTTAAATAATAGTAGCGTCACGAAGAAGATGCAGCTCCGTAATATCGTGAAACATTATTCTACAAACTTAATGTTATACACTCTTCTGTTGGTGTCAGCACTGCCCGAAGATTGCATTCTGTACATATTGCAACTGAATTACAATTTTTTATTCATTAAACCTGGTTCGGGGATTCCTGATGGAATAGCTGTGAAAGATGCAAGTGCAATGATGAAAGCAAGATGACAGTCAATTCAAAGACGTTCCACAAAACATTCAACGTTCATTCACATTTCATTCAACGTTTTGAATTGAAAAATCAACATTTGTGTATTTAACTTTATGATGTCTACTATGTTGATTTTTAAAAACTCTTTTGACGACATAATTACTATTTTGTTTCAAATTACAATGTCTACTTTTTATGAATTATTTTCACGTCCCATTAACTGCTACTTTTAAATGATTTAAAAAAAATTATTAACTATAAAAATTGGTCGTTAATTTTTTTACGTTATATGTATGCTATACGGAGCACTCTTAAAGGCACTGTTACAAAACCGTTCAGATTTTTCTATTTCGAGACCTAACCATCGAGAACCAATTTCGAGAATTCGCGATTTCCTCGCGCTGAGTGTATCAGCATGCAAGCGCTCACAGCATACAAGCGCATACAGTGCCTGCGCTGAGTGTATCAGCATACAAGCAGTCTGTAAAATGTCCTCTTTATTTAGTAAACAAGTAACCTGTGTCCGCACGTCCGTCCGTCTGTCCGTCACACACAGTTAGACCCCTCCCTATTCACAATTCGAAACAAATAAGAAGGCATTTAACAGTCTTCACAGATAATTTTTCACGAACTACTATCGAGAGCCCTCAAGATAACTAACTGATCAGCTCGTTCGCATTCCGTGACACGGTCCAGGGTACGATTCCCGATCGGGGCAGATAGTATGTGTTTTCCTTGCAATGTCCCAGTATCTGTTGATGTGTGACGACGAAAAAGTACACTTCCCTCAGGTTGAGAAGACCAGAATACGGCGTAAGGGCTGTATATGTACTAACTACACGTACGCGAACCCTGTCCGCAAGGTCTGGGTGCCGCTGGTAGGCCTTGACCTCGCCAGAGGCTGCTGGGCCAGTACAGACAGACAGACTACTCTCGAAGATTGAAAACCACATAACTATGTTGAATCATGTTCTTATCTTTAGACCTTGCCTAGTAGAAATTTTCATCATATGAAAATATTACTAAAACCGTTTAATGTGTCTCGTCGGTGAAGCCACATTCAGCAGTACCAACCGTATTTCGGTGTCTAACAGCATCGTTCGCGTTGAGAGACGGGTTGGTGGCGTGCATACTTGTGGTGCTGCCCCTTGGGGGTCTGAGATTGAATTTGAGCAAAGCCGAGCAAAAGCGGGTATGAAAATTCGAGAAATGTCAGTGCACGTTTTCGTCAAAAAATACTGAGAAGAAACTGCCTTGAATATTTCCGAATGAAAAACAATCAACTTAAATTAAAAATCATAATGTTCATGACTATTTATCTTATCCCAATAATTGTTCACAGCCACGTTAAAACAATTAGAAGTTTACTTATAATCACTACTTGGGAGTGCAGTACGTCATCCCACAACGATGCGCTCCAAAATTTCTTCCGAGGATGAAGTAGTTTACTGGTATCGAAAGAGAAGTACTTTTAGGGTGCCCACAACAGTATTGAGAACTAAGGGTTGCATCTTATGTCGTAAGATGAGTTTACGAAATTATTTTTCAAACCTCCTAAAGCATACAGTAATTGTAATAATTACGTGTAATCCCTGCGTGTGGCACACGCGAAAAGGACAGATTTCCCTTCCCCTCCCCTTTTCTATTAAAACCAGAAGTGATGACGAATTTTCTGTTTCGTCGTCTTTCAGAACTTCGTGAATTAATTGATTGATTCTCTCGTGTTTCCGGGCTCGTCAACTGCTTTGGACATTAGTCCCGTTAAGTGTAGTGTGTTTTTCGGTATATGCGCGGTGATCTTCCCCGCTGGATGGCGAGATCCGGCGGCGACCTACCGTCGGTTAGTGGGGTTTCCCCTAACCAGGACTCTCCACCAACAGAGCACCGCCCTAGTCGGGACAAACTCTAAGCTCCCGACCGGTCTCCCGGGATATGTGGTACTGTTGTGCATGTTAGTGAAAGTGAGAGTGTAAGAGGAGAGGATAGGACAAGGAAGTGGAAGAATAGATCGCGCGCGGTCCGTGGCCCGTTTGGGAGAGTACTGCTCCGGCATTCGCCTGGTGTTGATCGGAGACACCACGGAAAACTACCGATCAGAGCAGCCGGCCGCTAGAATTCTCCTTCAGTGAGCGACTGAATTCGACCTGCTGAAGAGCAGTCAGGACTCGAACCTAGGACCTCCCGGTCAGAGGCGCTGCAGTGACATCAGTTGATGCACTGAGCTACCGCTACCGGTAACTTCGTCAAGAATGTTGGACGATCCGCACGTGCGCAGGGCAAGTTTATTGGTCACGTGACGGTTTCTATTTCACAGTGCATTCCTCGGGAATATCATGTATCGCCAAATACCGCCGGTGTATTTCATGGCCATGGACGCGTCTAGCCAGTGCGCGTCCACCTGTCTCAGTACGCTCCGGGCGCGAAGTGAAAAATGCGTCTTCCTGTGCCGGAGAGGCACGCTCGTAAAACGGGGAGATCTCTCCTAAAATTCCGGGCCTTACGAGATCCCCGCGCCGAATAAACGTCCACCCGGAGACGTACTCGCGGTGTTAATGCACAGTGGTATGAAAACTACATTCAAGAAACTTGAAATTGTAGCTTAAGTTATGTATCATATCTGCAGATGGTGTTGACGAAATTCACTTCCATGATGTATTGAGAAGCGTATCGGACTGTATACCCAATCTTTGTGAATGTTGCGAATTTTTAAAGATAAATAAAAATGTTTGTAATTCTTTCTTTGGAATGGAAGAAGAAGAAGAAGAAGAAGAAGAAGAAGAAGAAGAGGGCGAAAAAGAAATCCAGCTGTTCTAGGTCCCAAATTTCCATGCGTGCACAGTCTAAAACAACTACCTTAAGAGAAGAGAACAAGCACTTTTCTGTGCCCCTATACCATTTTTATTTACACATTCCATATTTTAATAGCAAATAAGTAAAATGTACTACAAATATAATGAAATTATAACTTTAATGACTCAATAAATAAATTTTGTTTGACCATTTACAGAGTTACCAATTAAGTTAGAGAGCCTCTTCCCCAAATGCAAGCAATTCCTCAAATTGTCAGGTTAAATAAGAGGGAAATTCAGGGACTGAACATATTTACGGAAAAAATGTTTTATTAAAAACGGTGTCCGTTTCAAAACATATTTACGGATATAAAATATTTTATTACACAGGGTTAAGGGGGGCCCTGTCAAAATTTTCTGCGAGGCAATGACAACTTGGGTCCCAGGGCCCCCTATGCGCACATCTATGCAGATTCCCGGTCTGTTAAATAATCTCAAGTTTAAGCGAGGTGTTTTAAATTAAATTCTCCTTTCTTCAATGCCATGTAATTACCTTCCAATGCTACAATGGGTGTGGACCTAGTCTCTATCATACGGTTGGTAGTATGCAAAATTGTGAAAAGAAAGTAAACAAACCAAATTCAGTGCTGAAATGGAGAACGCCAGTATTCAACAGCTTCGGCAATAGATACTACCCAAAATATACTATGGTTATAAAGTAACACAGATGTAAAATAAATTTAAGATGTGCTCATTTTTAGGGTATTTTTCTGTCAAATTCGAAAATAGCTTTTTCAGGCTAGGCAGCAGACATCTTCAATCGTACATTACCCATTAAAGCTAAAACGCGAACACGAACAAGCCGTGCGCGCCACTCTCGCTACGTTGCTTGTAAATACGTGCCCCTAGTCGTGACTGCGTGAATACGTGCCCCTAGTCGTGACTGCGTGAATACGTGCCCCTAGTCGTGACTGCGTGAATACGTGCCCCTAGTCGTGACCAGCATTGGTCCCCGTTGTGCAACGATTGGAAGAGATCATAGCGGAAACAAATTTACTACCGAGACATACTGGCTCATCATGTGCGTCTTGCCCACGCACGCCTAGCTTTAATTTAGCTAAACTAAATTAAACGAGAATTATACGTGAATAGATCTATGTTGGTGGCGTTGATTAAACCACAGTACCCAGATGCAATTTTCGGTCCAAGACACCATGATATCCTTCCACCATAGCACCTTCTTGATGAAGTCAAGTGAATCGCTGCGCAGAATTGTCAATAATGATGCTTCTTTGAACATAAGAAGTGTTTCGTCCGAAGTACCGTATTTTTAACAATAAAGTTGAAAAACATCTATGTACTACGTTATCTTGAAACTTATTTAATTTGAAGAACGCTCAGTGAATATGGAAAAAAATTAACTGTGAGTAATGTTAGAGAATGGCAGCACATTCATATCCGACAATGTGTATTTACATTCTCAAACGTGCAACTACCAAATTTCAAATGAATGAGACTAACAACTTAGTATTTTTAACTGAAAGAACACCTTATAAAGACAGTCACTTTTCAATTTTATGATTCCCTATAAAACCATTAAAGATGTGAACAGAAATAGACTGGTTTGTAGAGTTTTAAATTCTTCAATAATTAGGGAACAACGAAATGGAAGTGTTAAGAAAATCGGAGGTCGAATCAAATGTTGTTTTAGAAAATTTTGTGACAGAATTTTCGCAACTACTTCGGAATGATCTTATATTAAAATTGGAGAATAACGCTTAAGAGCATCCTCAAGCATCAGCAGAGCATTTTTGTGCATATTAGCAAAGCATACGTTTTATGTGCATTTTGTGCGTATTAGAAAAAAGCGTATAAAAGGTAGCTGTACCTGTATGACGCATCATCCGTAACTGCTGCTAATGTTTTACAGCTATTACAATTTGAATTGTAATACTATTCTTATTACCTATTCTTATCCCGTATGGAGATAACATGAAAGGTAATTGGGATTTGGGAATTTTGGAACTGAAGTATAAGCTAGTACGATTATTACGATTCTATACGATACTTATAAGCTATACGAATTATTAGATACTACGATTTATTGATAAGAAGTGCTGATATTGTGAGAACATATAATAAGAAAGCTATGTATCAAATTTAGAAATTGTCAACACATGAAAATACTTTTAAAACAATTTAATGCATCAGCGACGCCACATTTAGATAATTATTTTGTAACAGACCTCATGATGCTGCTTACTAGCATATTAGAGCAACAATTTAACCTGCAACACTGCAGCGCTTCTGTCCGGGAGGTCCTAGGTTCGAGTCCTGATGGCGGCAGGATTTTCGACACTAGCTTTTCAGCTAGGTCGAATTCGTCGCTGTCTGGAGAAGAATTCTAGCGGCCGGCTGCTCTGATCGGTAGTTTCCCGTGGTTTCTCTGATCAACGCCAGGCGAATGCCGGAGTAGTATCCTACCAAACGGACCACGGACCGCACGCGATTTGTCCTTCCTCTTCCTTGTCCTATTCTCTCCTCTTACACACACACTTACACTAACATGCACTACACTACCACATATTCCGGGAGACCGGTCGGGAGCTTAGAGCTTGTCCCAGCTGGGGCGGTGCCTCGCTGGTGGGAGAGTCCTGGTTAGGGGGAAACTCCACTAGCCGACGGTAGGTCGGCGCCATCCAGCGGGGGAAGATGTCCGCCATCTCCCGAGAAAAAGTCATGCACTACACTCACGGGACTAATGATCCACAGCAGTTGACGCGCCCGGAAACACGAAAAATCAATCAATCAATCATTAACTTGCAAAATGAGCACAGATCACGCTCCAGCGATGCTGCCGAGAATGAGGAGTATCAATAGCTCCTATCCTTGAAAGAGACCTACTTACAGAAATCGCGGGCCCGTAAGTAGTGTGTTCGCCCTCCGAGACAGTGGCAGCAAGTCAGATAGAACGATCAATAAAACAATGCGTTTTGTTCAAGTATCTACAAACGAATACCAGTATTACGAATAAGCAATTAGATTTCGTTTAAAGATCGTGCAATGCATCAGTGGAACTTGTTTTTTTATGGATAATTAATTTTATATCCACATTGTCCTCTTTGACCGTCGCCTAACCTGGAGACCACATCCACCATAAACTTGCTCTACCAAAAAGAACTCACCAGCTATTCCTAACACTCGTCTGAATGTCTCACTCAAATCCAAAACGGTACCCATCTTTACAAGCTATGATCAGACCTACTAACTATGCATCCCAATTTGGGCTCAGAGCCGATCCCATATCCTAAGCTTCCAGACTTTTCAAATCGTTTCCTTAGGACCATACAAATCTCCTTGGTTCATACCCACTCTATGCTCGGCATCCGCTTACCACCAACATCCAGCAAGGCAGTTTACCACAATCCTTCAATCCCAACCTCAGCTTCAATTGAAACAAGACCCCAAATAGCACGTATCAGACATCGCATATTCGACCACCGAGCCCCTCTCACAAACTCTATTAAATAATCCAAATCAAAATATAACTAAGATTAAACTCAATTCTGTAATTCTGTATCAAATGTATTCAAACCCATTGCAAAGAGCGTACTTCGGAAAGTAAATACATTTTTAAATATATTCATTCTGATACATCAGATACAAATACCGTTGCATATTCGACAAATTAAAATTTCTTCCTCAATGAAGATTTACCTCTGACCACTGTGATTTGGTTCGCCTCTAGAGGCCGCGCCGGGTCAAACTTGTACAGAAGAGGCGACTAACCTCAAGCCGCGACGGAAGCAGCATTGGGCGGAGGTGAAGCGAGGCAAGAGCGAGGCGAAGGTGGACACGAAGCGAGGACGAGCAAGGCAGGCGAGCGGAGTCAGCGGAGGCGGAACGGGGCGAAGGCGGAGGCGGAGGCGGAGGCGGAGCGGAGGTTGCGGCAGGCGGCGGCGGCGGCGGCGGCGGCGGCCAGTTTCGTAGTCGCGTTTAGGACACCCGAGCGGCGAGGCTGGGGTGATGCGGGTGAGGCGATGTAGCCCTCAAGGTCAAGCGTGACGGCGCGGCGGCCTGCCTGGTGACGGCGAAAGACTCGCCGCAGGGGCGCGGGGCGGAGAGTGATGTTGGAACCGGACAGGGCCGTTACGGGAGGTATGGTAGGGCACCGGCGACAGTTATGACAAGTTGTTCCGCCAGTCGCCATACCTCGATGTCGTCCGGTTGCTTCTCTTTCTTTTACGCACTGGTTTGTTACTTCCAGTCTGCAGGAAAGATTTGTGGAAGGTCGACCTAGTTCGTGCACTTGGATTGTGCATTTGCACTAGCTGAACAGCTGAGTTGAAGCCGCTCAGTACCTGCGTATTCTAAAAGTCAGCCGCTCTGTTCAATGCGTACTTTTCTCCTGTCAAATCGAAGTAGATACCTACGCAGTGCCTTGAAGAATTTGTCATGGACATTGCGCAATCCTTCCTTCAATCCTACTTGATCCACTTGGAATACTCAGCATATTCAGAACACGAGGATGGATAAAACCAATGAAGGATAATTACTTTGTATTTTAGTCTGTATTCAGTAAATTTTCTTTAATTTATCCTGAGCAAATTTTCCAAGTTGGTGAATATTTTTGTGATCAATCCTAAGATGGCGTACACCCGATTGAATATAATTTGTATCTTATCTTCAATAATCATATGCAAAGTATAAGCGAATAGTTTGTGTTCGAATGAAACGACATTGAAATGTGCGATGATGTTAAACTTCGTTATGTCCTCAATCAGTATTTCATAATTTACAAGCAGTAACAGAATTATTCAAGTCTCGTATCTTCTTCGAAGGCATTCGGAACGTTACAAAAGGTTCTTTGAATTACATTTCGTGTTCCAACATACGCTAGTCTATTATCGAAGATTTTGTATGTTGAATATTCAACTAATTTATTGTAAAGAACGAGTTTAATAATCAACAGGAGCATGTTCTAATGTAGATATTTCTCATATTTAATTTTAATTTCATAAAGCGAAACTATGCGAAGCATGATTTTAAAGCATGAACGGATCTCTCTTTCAAGGTTTTACATAATAAAATTTGCTCTGTGCTATGATTTTTCATCACATTAAAATAAGTGTTGATTATTAAATTGATTATTGAAGAATTGCTAATTAATCTTACTGTACAGTAAAAATCCAAACGATTCTTTACTTGGTGCAAGCGCAGTTTTTCGATGTACGAAACGTCATTTTCATACGCGTTACAGCAAGACAGTAATTGCTATTGACCGTAACTCTTCTCTATACAAGGTAGTGAGTCTCGTTTGCTTTCAAATTCCCAGTCCCAACAAAAAAGCATTTACCTCCGCCCGCGGCCGCGTGGTTGCATGCGCTCACGAAGCAGGCGACACACGAGCAACGAGGTACGATCGCACGCGGCCTCTCACATCGCTCGGGGGAGGAGGAGGGTACATAAATGCATTGGCAGACTTAGCACGTGCTGAGGTCCACCGAAAAGTCAGGGCCTCACATTTAATTGTTAATAAATACTTGTAAAATATTATATTGATTGATTGATTAATTTTTCGCGTTTCCGGGCGCGTCAACTGCTTCGGTAATTAGTCCCGTTAGTGTAGTGCGTGTTTTTCACCGGGAGATGGCGATGATCTTTTCCCACTGGATGGCGAGATCGGGCGCCGACCTACCGTCGGCTAGTGGGGTTTCCCCCTAACCAGAACTCTCCCACCAGTGGGGCACCGCCCCAGCCGGGACAAGCTCTAAGCTCCCGACCGGTCTCCCGGAATATGTGGTATTGTAGTGCATGTTAGTGTAAGTGTGTGTGTAAGGGGAGAGGATATGACAAGGAATGCGAAGGAAAGATCGCGCGCGGTGGGTGGCCCGTTTGGTAGGGTACTGCTCCGGCATTCGCCTGGTCTTGCTCGGAGAAACCACGGAAAACTACCGATCAGAGCAGCCGGCCGCTAGAATTCTCCTCCAGACAGCGACTGAATTCGACCTAGCTGAAAAGCTAGTGTCGAAAATCCTGCCGCCGTCAGGATTCGAACCTAGGATCTCCCGGTCAGAGGCGCTGCAGTGACATAAAATATATTATTATATTGCATATTTTCGCTTTGTGTGTGTAAGAGTGTGTGTGTGTGTAAGAGAGAGAGAAGAGAGAGAGAGAGAGAGAGAGAGAGAGAGGAGTGGGTGGAGGGAGAGAGGGAGAGGAATTTAATTACCACACGTACAATCTACTTAACCATAGTAGGATAGGACTACTCTATTATTTTCGAACATTTGTTTCACACTTCCAGAACTCTCCGTGCAAGATGTAACGGGTTGTGGGAAATCTTTTTGACTTTATCGGCCGTGAGGAGCATTTTTAAACTGCAAGGGTTTTCATGTTTAATGAGTAAATTAGTTAATGAGGAATAAGTTAATTTGAGTACATTTATTCTATCTTATTACGGAGATCCATAGTTTGATCCTACTATGGACCCCTTGTAAAAGAAATCAGTCTCTGATAGAGAAGATAGGGTACGTAGCTGTGGGTAATGATGATGATGATGATGATGATGATGATGATGTGGTCTGTACCACCCAAAGTAGCACATTTTTTTCATCAAAACATCTTTTATTCGATTAAAGAGCACGCTAACTAGCTAAATCAGAAATAATATTCCTATTCTTATTTTTAATTTATTTTATTATAGGTATAAACTAATTCTCGGTTTACGACCATAACACTATTTGTATACGGTCTTATGAAGAATCGTGTGCTCCTTTTATACAGTAAGCTAACTAAACAGCTTTTGGATCATTTTGAATTTTCGTTCAGAATTTCCTTTATCCTTTAAATGAAATTGAGGCGTAGTTTTGTCGTATATGTTTATTTTAGCATAAAGCTTTTTCGGCCCCATTGCGCCGAACGTCAAGCCTACATTAACATCGATGAAAACGCAAAAAGTTCTTACACAGCATTCGCTCGTTAACACATTTATTATCAATTCAGCTACATTATTTTAGAATAATTCACTTACAATGAAAAGGGCCCATATTTCATTTTTATAAAAACTTTCTTGTAGCGACTCACGTTGCTCAAACCATGGTCGTTGTACATAGTGTTGGTCGATGAAAAATGAGGAAAGTACAAATTAACACAACAGTTGTATCAAATATTTCATGGAACACCCGTCGGATGATACGTGCAAGCGAAGGAAATGCGAAGAGGATTATACGTACACGTTTTTTGAGCCCCAGAAGACCTACCCCATTCCTTTAAAAACATTAGTTGAATTCAGAACAAATGATTCCAAGGAGCGTTGTTCAAAAATCTGATTACAAAAATCGCTCCCTGTAATGAAAATATTTTGCACAAAAAAGGATCTACAAATGTATTTAATATAATAATCCTGAAAAACAAAATCACCCGCATTCCTCCCGCATCTAGCGAAATGAGGCTAAGAAACCTGCCTAGGTAATAGTAGGAGTGTTGAGACATTCTGAGAACTCCTTTAGCGACTTAGAGGTCAGAGGTCAGTGTCGATGGTCAGACTACAGGGAAGGCATTTCAGTGTAGGTCGCCAAGATAGGTATGCGGGAGCATCGAGTATCGTCAGAGTGGCCGAGGCGAATAGAGGCATTGGAGTAACAGAAACGGCCAAAGGTCAGGTGCATGCCAGCAGTGCTGCCACCTCTTGTGGAGAAATATTCTTTTTTTTTAAAAACATGGTCTTACAATTGGCAGGTCAAATTCGTCTGCATTTGATTATATAAGTAGTATTGTTTATTTCACCATTCTCCGTTTCTACATTATTTCATTTTCTAATTATTAAAGGTTGTGACACGTGTCGTAGTATTTCAACCACCCGCCTTCTACCGTTCGGTACCGCGGTTTGTATCCCGACCGATCAGTACTGCCGGATTAATGACTTAAAGAGTCCTGAGTTTGGCCAAGTTATATATATTATTGTACATATATTAAATATATATTGCAAAGTTTTTAATTTGCATCAGCAATATTATTATTAATAACATTATAATGATTTTAATATATTGTATACGGTAAAGGAAAGTGTATTATAGAATTGTGGGAAAGGAAACTGGACAGTGAAAGTATCAGTGGGGATGATTGAAAGTCCCAACGTACGTTGGCACACACATATTTTAAAACATAAATTTCCTTTATAATAGATTTATATTAAAATATAATTTCGTATGTGGAATGATCGTGCAAAAGGAAATTATTCCACTAAATCCTACAAAATACAAGAAAACAAAACACACACAAAACGGATAGTATCGTACAGAGGCACTGTCGGGCAGGCGGGCAGGGTAGAAGGAGGGTCGGCAAGTGGGAAGGGCGGTGTGTGGTGTGGTTGAAGGAGATGTCGGGAATGTCGCGAGGGTTTGGCCGCAATGCATTGGGAACGGGCAGTGGGGAATGCAAGTGCGCAAGTCATCGAGGGCCTCTTACGTGGAATGCCCGAGGAGGCTTTCCTTTAGGTTCAGGGATTGCGGAATATCGAGGGTGCAGGATGCCGGCGGACGTTTGGCGGACAATGCTGGACAGCTGGACAGGTCGAACGCAGCGGGACTAAGGGTTAATTAAAAACACTTGCAAAGCGGATTAATACTACATTATGGTACATGCTAGATACACAAAGCATATAAGCTTTAGAAAAGTTTATATTCTTTCGTAAATATGTAAAAATATGTCAGACTGTATTTGGTTTCCATTTTACAGACTCAAATTTGTTTAGGTTAATTTTTTATGTAAAAATTACATTATGATTGCAATATACTTGTATTACACGCGATAAATATAATACATTACAATCATATTGTAATTTTTATATAAAATTATCCTAAACAATTTTCAGTCTTTAAAATAAAAAGACAGTCTGACTAAATCTAAAGACAGAAAATAAAAATAATTGTAAAAATGCGTCTCTAGTTTTAGTTTTTCACAAAATTAATGCACTCATTACATTTTACATTTAAAATCCACACACAGGTATAAAAGGAAATAAGATAAATTATATTAGTATGTAAGTATCATTTATTATTACAATACTAATTTTATAATTTAGAATGGTTGAATATAATCCTGATCATCCCGTTTTTATATTCTATAATGATGGTTCTTTTTAAATTTATTGGACAACATAGGATCTACGGTGATACCAGGAATTAGGACGTATAATTCATAAATTTATTGGTTCTTAACGTTTCGCAAAAGCATTTACAATTTTATAAATCGCAAAATGTATTCTTTAAATGTGTTTGTTCAAGTTCAATAACTTACAATTTCTTAGGGAACCGCCTTTGTTTGATTATATTTAGAGCCCCATAAGGTACTAATGTAGCGGGATTAGCGTCATAGCGAAATGAGGGCTGTGGCGAGAACAACGGGAGCAACAGCTTAAAAGGTATGGCAGAAGTGCGACGATTGTGGGGTGGTCGGGAGGACGACGATACTAAGACGGTAGTGAAGGGAGAGACGAGTACGTCAGGAGCGAAGGAACGACAGGCGACGAGGAAAATAAGAAATGAGCTGTGATCTAGAAGTAACGGCGATCCCAAAGCTGCGTCTGTAAATTAGTTTTAAATTAGGATAGGCTTGTACTACACAAACATAACACAGGACACCAAGTAAAAAAAAGTTGTCAGACCCAAAGACTTGACAGATGTTTCTCAACACATGTATGCCGACCCGCTGAATCCGAATCTGAAACCAGGCTTTCGCAATCACACTCCAGTTTCTTTTAAATCGCGAAAAACCACCGTAACATTGTATTTTTCATTTTCTGGGGTTGTTAACAGACCCAAAGATTTGTCCAAGTTTCTCTGTGCATGTCGACAGTTGACCGAATCCGAACCTCAATCTCATCCTTCAGTTTTCATTGATTGACTGATTGGTTTTTTCGTGTTTCCGGGCGCGTCAACTGCTGTGGTCATTAGTCCCGTTAGTGTAGTGCATGTTTTTTCTCGGGAGATAGCGGTGATCTTCCCCCGCTGGATGGCGAGATCCGGCGCCGACCTACCTTCGGGTAGTGGAGTTTTCACCTAACCAGGACTCTCCCATCAGCAGGGCACCGCCCCAGCCGGGACAAGCTCTAAGCTTCCGACCGATCTCCCGGAATATGTGGTAGTGTAGTGCATGTTAGTGTAAGTGAGTGTGTAAGGGGAGAGGATAGGACAAGGAATGGGAAGGACAGATCCCGCGCGGTTCGTGGCCCGGTTGGTAACGTACTGCTCCGGCATTCGCCTGGTGTTGATGGGAGAAACCACGGAAAACTACCGATCAGAGCGGCCACTAGAATTGTCCTCCAGACAGGGACTGAATTCGATCTAGCTGAAAAGCTTGTGTCGAAAATCCTGCCGCCGTGGGGAGTGGGAACCTAGGACCTCCCGGTCAGAGACGCTGCAGTGACATCCGTTGATGCACTGAGCTACCGCGGATGGAGTGGCGGTTGTGGCAGCGGGGGTCAGCGTGCCCCAGGGGTCTGCGGGGACGAAGGCGGGACGGCGGCAGCGGGTTGACGGGGAGGCGCGGGGGCGCGCGCCGCCCGAGGTCGCGGCCGCGTCGCGTGCCGGCCTCCGCTTTATTGATCACGCGTGCTGGTGCGGCCGTGCAAAGAACAACCCGGCTGTTTACTCAGTGGCGCACGCGTGCCGCCGCGCGCGCACGCCAGAGGCTGGCGGGGGAGGGGGTGGGGCGGCCGCGCCCTGCCCGCCGACCGCCGCGACCGCGAGCGGTGCTTCGCGGAATCACGGCCGCTCCAAGGTCACTGACCTCCGTTTCAGTGGACCATCCTGCACGCTCATGGATTATTTTTTGTTTCGGAGTACGCCAACTGGTATCGCCTTCACTTTCGCGCAAGTTATATTGTGTAATGTATTGCATTGCAATACCTGCAATTGTGGCGTAATGGAGAAAAACACACAAACATTTACAAGTAGGTACAAGTTTATTTACATGTATGTACAATAACCAACTTCTGCTCCGAACTACGCACTTGTGAGTATTTCCCTGTGGATACCCCACATAGCTAGGGAGGCCCGCCTCCTCTAACGCTACTCCCGCTCTACTCCCGCGCCACTACCGTGACCTCGTCACCCGTGCAATAGGCACGACACGCTCCAGCCTGGGCGTAAAGTTTTGCGCATCGCGCGAGGTTTCCAGAATAAAAACCCACCGTGTGAGCTCGTCGGCTCGATTTTATACCAGCGTGCCGTCATCACGTGACCGTCCTTGGTGTAGGAGGGAGGCTCGCGTCTATCACGTGATCTTCCCGGATCAAGCTCGCGTCCCCTTCTGTCTAAATGTATCCCAACGCCGGCCTAGCTATTCATCCCGCAGGTATGCGATATCTCCTCCCACCCACGGCCACCAACGTGACGCTACACTATACCTCGCCAGGTGGCAGTGTTCCTGGCCCCGCTATAGACGGAGATCCGGCGCCAACTTATACGTCGACTTCCGGAGGAATCTTTACTTGTATCTCCGCCAGCAGGACACCCCCACCACCCAGGCGGGACCAATTCTCAGAACCCGTCTGGCCTCCCGTCATGTGACGTAGTGTAGTGTATGTAAGTGTGTAAATGGAGACGAAGGGACAAAGATGTGGCAGGGAAGATCACTTGCGGTCTATGGTTCGTTTTGTTTTAAGAACTACCGATAACAGAAACTGGCCGCTAAAATTCTTCTCCAGACAGCAGCTGAATTCGACTTAGCTATCGTCGAAACTCCGCCGATAAGCCAACCCCAGAGCACTACATCCATGCAAGTGCAAGGTTTCCGACTCGTTTAAATCGGACGCCGTAGCTCAGTGTATCAACTGATGTCGCTGCAGCGCCTCTGACCGGGAGGTCCTAGGTTCGAGTGCTGATGGCGGCAGGATTTTCGATACTAGCTTTTCAGCTAGGTCGAATTCAGTCGCTGTCTGGAGGAGAATTATAGCGGCCGGCTGCCGTGAACGGTAGTTTTCCGTGGTTTCTCCGATCAACACCAGGCGAATGCCGTAGCAGTACCCTACCAAACGGGCAACGGACCGCGCGCGATCTGCCTTCCTCTTGCCTGTCTATCCTCTCCCCTTACACACACACTTACACTAACACGCACTGCACTAGCAGATATTCCGGGAGGCCGGTCGGGTGCTTAGAGCTTGTCCCGGCTGGGGCGGTGCCCCGTTGGTGGGAGAGTCCTGGTTAGGGGGAAACCCCACTAACCGACGGTAGGTCGGCGCCGGATCTCGCCATCCAGCGGGGAAAGATCACCGCGCATATACCGAAAAAACACACTACACTAACGGGACTAATGTCCAAAGCAGTTGACGCGCCCGGAAACACGAAAAAATCAAATGAAAACATTCAACCGACTCCTTTAACCTACATTTGAGTTAACTTGTTTTCAAAGAAATTCACTGGTTGCTTCGGAAGATGTGAATCAGTGTGGTAGCTGTTCGTTGATTTAGTGCAACTAATGTTCTAATGTTCTGATAAGTCCACAGTGGTTTCCTTTCTTCAATTTCCTTCTGCCGCTCATTTTGAGAATATCACTTCATTCTCTGTTCTCGTGCTACGCAGTTGTCTGCTCGAATTCCCATGAAATGCAGACATTATTTCACGGAAATTCGGTGTACACGAAACAATTTTTGTTTACTCTGAAAAGATTAGCTTCGTACTCGATGCTCGTAAATCCCGACGTCATTAGCTGGTTTTAAGTGGGAAGAGCGAGTAAGACTTGGAAGAACTGTAGATGAAAGTGAAAAGTAGTATAGCTATACTGTAAAGGAAACTAGGGCCCATCATCCTTCTTCATCTTTGTTTTAAGGGTGATTTGGCAAATGATACATAAAATAGGTCCAATTTAGTAAATTAGCGTAATTTAATAACAACGGATCTTATTCTTTGGCATTGAGAGTTTAACACATCAATAAGAAGCACCAATATTTCCTTCTAAAGCGTCTCATGAAAATTGTTAAATTAATGATCAACGAATAAAACTATGTATTCGTCCCTTGATGATATCGAAAAGAAAATCATTCAGACTAGTTGGTGTAATCAGTGCAGTCGATTTCCGTCGGAAATTTTCTTTTTCATGAACATTTGCTTATTTGCTGATTCCCACGTGCAATTCAATTTCTCTACTCACCGAGTCACGGGGAAGAAAGTGGTGGTTTCGAGGAGAAGCATCGATTGCGTCATCAACTCAACCACTCTTTTAACCCTTCGTTGCTTCCTTGAGTCTCTTGGACCCAGAGGCAAAAACTTTTTAACTCTTCAGGGTTTATTGTTACTGTATGCTCTTTGTATGCAGATTTTCAGTAGCTGGTCACTTATTCCGTGAGATATTTCATTTTCGTGAGTTTTTTGGGGTCTCGTAGACCCACTCTTGCTTTGAGGTAAGTAATAAATACATTATCTTGTGTTTGGAATTCAAATAGACTTATGTTTATTCCTGTTTTCGTTAATAAACGTAAAAGAAAATTGTCGACAGGAAACTGTTGCAAGGAACTTCCTCAAATAACGACAAGGGTGTACTTAGATTCTTGTAGCATAAAGAAGCGACCGCCACTGTTTTTTCGATGACTAAATTCTTTCGTGAAATAACGCAAGCGAGTAAAAAAAATACTGGCTGATTTTGATAGCCTGGAATCACGGGATACTGCAAATGAAATGCAATTACGTCGCACAATGGTTTAGTTTAACAGATTCGCGAGATCGAGAAAGATGATAGGAAAGATGATGCTAAATTAGGAAATCCAGATATCCCGCAGGTTACTTGCTGTAATTTTATTTGAATTGTACTAAATGAGGATCTGGCATGAGCAAAACTTATAAATTACGTAGTAGAAAGAACATGGAAAGCATTATATTTTGTGACTAGATTACGATAGAATGAAAATGGTATATCAAGAGAATTAGGACACGCATCTTTATGATGGCCGATATTAGAATACGTTCAGACTACGTACCATTTTCAGAAAATACAATCTCTAAATAATATACCAATAAGCGCAACAAAATTTGCTAATAGATACCCTGAATTTCGCTTTACATTATGGGAACCTTTGAAACCCAGAGACAAATTGCGACTTTCTGCATTATCCAAAGCAACTCTCAAAGCATCCTCCCAAAGCATGCTCCACAGGCGGTGATCAAAACCAACATACCAACATACGCGCAGAAGAATGACCGGACGAAAATTCGGAATAAAGGTGGAGAACAGATGTAGACACGTTTACAGGTATATTTGTAAATAAAAAATACATCAATAACAAATTACCTGTCACTGTACAAGAGACATTCACTCAGAGTGTCAAAAAATTGAAAAGTAGATTAAAATTGTAATTGTTTATTGTTTAAATGGTTTTTATTTGTTTTGATTTTTATGGTATTACAGTATTAGTAGTTTTAGCAAATAATTTTGGTAAAATATTATTTAGTAGATGTGTGGCACTTTTTATATTGTTTGTTTTTTTGAGAACCTTTTATAATGGGAATGGATACTTCTGGGGAAATAACTTGGAATTTACCTTCGGAGATATTTATATGTATTCTTAAGAAACAAATATATTTAGTATTTTGTTAAGATTACTATTAATATTATCTTTATTATAACTGAACAAAAGCCATTTATTCTATTGACACTTCGCAGAACTTACAAAACAAATCTAAGTGCATTTGCACAATTCTTTTCTTAACCGTCAGAGTTGAATACAGGAAAGCTGATAAAATTATTTTCCAAGAAAATAACACAGCTTACTATCAAATGAATAATGTTCATCAGGTTTCATTGACAGTGGCACGTCAAACAGCGCTCTACATTCCTCATTGCGACGGACATGTAATCCATTACACGTCACATTCCGCTCAACTAATCGAAAGATCACTTGCACACAAAACCTCAAATCAATTGGGAACCGGTTTCAACTCCTTCGTACCGGAAACTTTTTCTCCACCCACGACCGACCCATCGTCAGTATGACTCGAATCGTCTCGTCGGAGCCTAACAAATAGCCCCTGAGGAACACCCAGACACAACATAAATAGCTGTGTACACTCCGCAGACATATTCTCGTCTTCATTAAGTCCCCTTTTCAATCCCCGGTGTCCATCCATTGAGTTGTCTGCAGCCGCACACCTTGAACCAACCTGCGCATCTGCTTTGACGGATGCTGGCGCGTGGGCTTGCTGACAGTTGTACATAGGCGGGCGCCGTGACCAGCATGTGTTGGCGGCGGCCGGCGGGCGACCCCGCGCGTGACGTCACGCCGCGTCTATCGCTTCCCCATCAGCGGCCCCCGCGAGGCTAACCGCTGCCCCTGCGGCTGGTAAACACTGTTCCATGGCGTCGAAGATGGGCAACCGCCATTTTGGCGAGCCACGTACGTAGGCGGACGCGGGGATAGGGAGTTCAGAGGGCCGTGGCCCCTTCAGCATTTTGAAAGGGGCCTCAAAAATCTTTGTAATAAAACATTTTTGTGTCAAGCGAAGTCGTAGACTTCCGCGGCCAGTCATGTAAATGATCTTGGCTGTCCAGGTGACGCCGCCGACGTTTCGACCATCTTGTCGTGATCTTCCTCAGGGCTGTTGTGCCCTGAGGAATAGCCTGAGGAAAACCACGACAAGATGGTCGAAACGTCGGCAACACAGCCTTCGACGCGGCGTCACCTGGACAGCCAAGATCATTTACATTTTTTGTGTCGTTCTGTCCTATTGCTGATCCTCCCCCCTTTTCTCTTACAATTTGAGGAGTTTTTATGCAAATGAGGAAGAGGCTCTCCATCATCACTACATCGTACAATTGATTTTATGTTGAACAATTTATTGAACAACAATGTGTTGAATAATGTATACAAATTTAAAATTAACAAAAATTTATGTTGAATTTTAAATTTATTATTGTCATAATTTATTCTCTTTATAACATGTTTTAATTATTTATCATGAAACTACGTCATTAAACATGTTTAATGGAAAAGAATACTCAGCCTTGTAGTTGCCGCTTCTTGATTTAGACTGCACACACTTATTACCTCGAGGGCAGGGGAACTATTTGGAGAAATGGTGGTAATGTCTAGGTGTTCGGGAAAAGACAATGTAGGGACACTGAGTATATCTCCTGTGAATAGGATATGCCCCATCTCAAAATTGACACTTTGCAGAAGATCGGATTTAATCGAAGGGCAGCTGTTAAGTGTACGAACAAAGACCAAGTGTTTTACTTTCTTTAACGCTTGTGAACAATCTTTTTGAAATTGATACCAATAACATGGACAATTTCTATTCTCTTTATTATTTTTGTAATCGTTCAAAAATATTACAAAACCAAATTATAACAGATATAATTTCCAAAAGTTTCTCTTCAGTACGGAGTTAGAAATATGGCGAATTCTTCTATATCAGTTGCTCCTTTCTGTATTATGTATATCTTGAAGGATATTAGCTTATGTGAGGGTACTGTAAAAGTAGAATATATGCCAAAAAATATCACAATATCTTATAACATATTATTGTTTCGCAAATGCTGAGTAGATGTCTGTAATTAATAATTTGATTTCAGAGTTATTATATTGTTTTTCAAGAAATAGTTTTCAAAGTTGTACATTTCTACATACATTTCTCTACGTGCAATTTTGTTTATTCTTTTTTAACGATAAATAATTAGTACACATTATGTTTGAATTTTGTACGAATGTGGCGCGCTATAAAAATGCAATAAATTGTTTAATTTCCGTGAGACGTTTTTGCATAAAAAGCGTACTGATGCAAAATTAGTTTCTTGTAACTGTTTTGCCTGGAGAGTATGCTTTCGACTAGTAATACAATGTAATACAATGACCTTAAAAATACTTGTTAAATACTAAAACATTATAGTTATTATAGTTATAGTTTTACCCCTTACATCTGATACTTTCTCCTCTCTCTTTCAGTTCGATTTCGCAAACTTCTGTTAGTCTTCTTTTCGGAATGTCTTGCAACCTCGACCAGCTGGAGTGTTCAAGCTGACGACACTGAATCGGCTGTCACTGGAAATAAATGATTACTCCTCGAGTCCACGATGGACAGCGCGGTCAAAGGTCAAACCCGTCCCGTCGTCCCGACAACTCGCTCCGGCAGAGACCATCACGTGACCACACGCGTTTCTCTTTTTGGCTAACTGTCAGCCTCCGCAGGGCGTCAAACTGGTGCGTTTCGAAACGTTATTTTCCGATTCCCTAAGGCTAAATTCAGACCGCCTTAATAACCCATTTCCTCTTCGAACCTAATGGCATTAATTTCTAACCCTTTATCATTCCTCCAAGTCATTCCAAACAAAATATTGAAATTGACAACTCCATAGGGAGGGACCTCTCTCGTATTAAGCTACATGTTTTTATTTTCAAAACTCTATTATAAAGCGCTTATTCGCTCTATAAAATTCTTTATAATAATTAAAAAAGTACTCGCGCATTAAAATTAGTTTTTATCTTCATTGCTTGTTGTTTGGAAAGTTTTACTTTGCAGTTCGTGTATGGCAAAGTAGACTTTGGCGCACGGAAAGCAAAGACGTCATGGCTACATGTAAAAACGGGATACTGGAAAGTAAGCAAAGTACTGACGTGACATTAATCAACATGGCTGCCGCCTTGCATATTGCGAATTAGCAAAACACCCAGCGTTGCCCGGGATTTCTTCATATCCAAACTTTGTGAAAGAGGAAAAAAAGCAATTTTATATAAAACACAGTATTTAAAAATATTGTTTTTAATGTAATTGGTTCAAATTTTAATAAAATTCTATAATTTTCTGTCATTTTATTTTACTGTACATTGATACATTCAAATTTCCTCTTTTTTGCTGTGCTAATGGCCTCTAGCGAATCTAATAAGATATCAGTTCAGCCGGATCGCTTCTGGCCTCTGGAGGATTATATTACGAAGCACGTACTCTTCACGAGAGGCGAAAAATGCTTGTGGTACATCTATCAACATTTTATTTAAATTATATATTTTCTGCACTTGTGTTGTATTAATCTTTACCGAACATTGCAAGGGCAATGCGACAATTCTGTAAAAGAGCCTGTAAAAATTTCGTATCTATTCATACACTACTTTTTATGATATCAATGTAGGTTACAAGTCATTGCATTCTCTTATATCAGTATAGATGATCCCAAGAGTATAAGCTTGTAAGTTTCAATGAAGTTGTACTAAAAAATAATGTACACCGAAAGTGACACAGACACATTTCAAAATGTCGAACTTGGCTCTTATCGTCCCATCAATAGTACGTCAATTTTTCTTTCGTACTGAAAAAGACTCACTTATCTAACCGCTATAACGGGTTATACTGACATTTTAGTTACATACAATTAGTTATACTTATATTTTAAATTTAGTGAGTAGGAAACAGGAAAAATATACACTTGCCCAAAAATCGACGACCTCTTTTCACTCTGAGTAATTGTAAATTATTAACTGTCGTAGAAGTGTGAAATTTTTACAAAAGGTTGTAAGGCAAGATTACTTACATTACTTGTTGTCTAATCGTGTGAGATTATTAAAAATGATTCAAAATCAATCCCCAGTTCTGGACATTTTGTTTACTGATTTTCCACAACGTTTTCTATGTAGTTCTCAATGCACGTTCCTTACAATATAACAATGTAATTAAAGGACTGGTCTTCACTGACCAATTTGTTTAGTATCCTATTAATTTTCCAACAATTTGGCTACTGCATCATTTCTTCTTGAGGAGTGTAATGCATTTTCTAATATTATACTTTAAAGTTTCGCAGAGTGTGTCCGTTTGTGCCAAATATGCATAAATAAGGGGTAAGGGAACGGAAATAAAATACATCAAATAAATTGAAAACAAACTACGAGAATCTAACGCATTTCAAAAGAGTTTCATTTTAGCTTTAGAATCGTTGCTGAGAATTTCTTTTAGAATTCTCTGGAATATAGAAGAAGAAGGAAAAGAAGAAAAAGAAGCCAAAATGCACGTGGTGGGCCCGTGGGATGCCTACCAAAAAGCGATAACTATAACCGACTTTCCTATAAAATTGAGCTACAATTATTTTAAAATAAGTATAGTTATTCTTAGAGTTGTTAGCATCTAATGCCTTTCTCTCAGTTCATATTCGAAAAGGAGTATTCCATAAATATTTGCAACAACTATAGGGCTCTTTCGAAGCAACCTTTGGCCTCTCGCAAGCATTTCCATTCGTCATGTTGTGTCAACATGGGTGGCTTCGAAGTACCGTGAAGTACTTCGAATTCGCAAGGTCCGACGAAAAGCACACGCCGAACGACCTATGCATGCCCGACGATTTTGAAGAGAGTCGTCTGGGTGGCACCGACGGTGGAGACGGAGATGGTTGAGAAGGTGTGTGGAGAGTATGGTGGAAGTGGAATGGAACAACAGAGGGTAGAGGAGGAGGCAAAGAAGAGGTTGGGGCATGGGGGGAAGGGGGGGGGAGAAAGTGACGGTGAGAACGTTGGTGGGGGACGGAGAAACGACAGGTCGAGCGGAGGTGGTAAAGACGTGAATAAACTAGTACCTGTATGATGGTGGGCTTTAAGCGGTAATGAGGCGGGATTGGACGGTGGAATGTGGGCGGTGACGGCAGAGATATTGGTGGTAGGATCAGTGAGAGAAAATTCAGGTCCCGGTGTAAGGATGTGCTGCTTCTTGTACACAACTCTAAAAACGTGTGGTGGGCGAGATGTGTAAATTTTCATTATGTATTTCTTTCAATCGTAGATATCATTGATACGTTTAGGTAAGTATCGTTGTCTTGTCGCTGCAACCATGCATGTCTGTCTTTGAAAAATAGCATAAAAATTAAATTAATAAAAAACGTTCAAATTAAGTGATTAGTTGAAAGTCATAGACCCTCTTGAGCTTCATAGACTCTCAAACAATGTACGCTACATCTGCGTCTCCTCGGGGATGGAGAATGTTACGGATTAAACATGAGTTTTCCTTTCAATTTCTATCTTGTATTCAGGAAGGTAATTTGGCAGTACACCAATTTTCGTAGAGTACATTACATAGTAAGTTACTCCATACTATACTCTATACTACATGGTTATACGTTATTTCGCACCCCAAAACTATAAAACCAACTATTGTGTCTATGATAACGACGAAGTACAAGGCGCCTCCACAAAGTGAGTTTCCCTAGGCCGTCGACAAAAAGAAAATACAGTTTTATGGAAAAGATTCATTTAAAGCAGCACATGTTATATAATTTTTTCCAAATAATCACCTTCTAGAATTGAGACATTTTCATACAGTGGAACCAATCTTCGTCTATGCTGCCTGGGTATGCTATACGAATATGCTTTGTGTATGCTATACGAGAGTTTGACAGGCACCTGGAACTTCACGTCACTGCGATTTGCGTAATGAAGACCGGACAGATGTTTATTGAGGTTTAAAAAAATATGAATTCGCAAGGGGGTGAGAACCAGACCGAACGGTTGTGATTCATTGATTGATTTTTTCGTGTTTCCGGGAGTGTCAACTGCTTCGGTCATTAGTCCCGTTAGTGAAGTGCATGTTTTTTCTCGGGAGATGGCGGTGATCTTCCCCCGCTGGATGGAGATCCGGCGCCGACGTACCTCGGATAGTGGGGCTGTCGGCTGACTATAAGGTGGTTGACCATCCATCCTACACTCCGGATCTTGCCCCCAGCGATTTCCAGCATTTCTTACACCTCAAGGAAAACCATTTAACAAGTTCACAAAAATCTTTACATACCGGATATGTAAAGACAATCAGAAAATGAAGTTTCTCAGAAATATCCTACGCCGCAGAGTGGACTAGATTACTCGAAAATGAGGTAAATAAAGGTGGCTGTGCTGTTGGTGTTTGCGGTGGGCGGGGTCGGAAGGGGACTGGGGGGGGGATGGCAGCGTGAAGTTTCAGCTTTTCCTCGTCGTCCAGGCCGGGCGCTCGCAGGGCAGCCAACACCCTGACACCCTCTGCCTAAGTATACGCTTGCGACGAAGAATGGCTGGGCGTGCTAGGCGAAGCCCAAACGGCGCCGCAGCCGATGACAACGCCGTGAGGACGTAATGTGTACCTATGTGATTACACTTTTATGTTTCTTTTACCTCCCGATGAGGTCTCTATTATAAGCGAATAAACAGCAATATGTTAATAGGCAACCACCTCTACCGGTTTAATAAAGGCTCCAATTGTGAGGCTGGGCCTCCTGTAATGATAGGGTGTCTCGCGCGCTGATGTCGCAGACGGTTGCAGGAGGCCGGGGATGGCATTGTCTGGGACCGAGCCGCCGACCACGCCCCGTTCTTTCTGTCCTTTTCTTTCAGCGCCGCCCCCGCTGCTGCCACCACCCAATGCATCCACGGCAAAGCCCCCGCCCAGCCCTCGCCGTCACCACCCCGTCGGTGCAACTCTGTCCTTCTTTGTCACCTCTTAAAACTACTGGTCCCGCTTTCTCCTCCGCTGCCATTTCCCGTTGCCCTTGTTATTGCCTGACCACTGTTATTGCCTCTCCTGCCTTCCGCTCAAATCGCCACCGCTGCCTCGCTGCCAACCGCCCACCAACTCTTGCCGCTGCCAACACCTGCTAACTCTTGCCACCGCGTTTACGCTTTATTCGCTCCCGCCACTACTTGTTCATGCGTTTTAGTTTGCATTGAAGTCCCCTCTCTGCCCCACTTCTACCAACCATACATCCTCTCTTAAAAACATCGAAGTCCCTCCACCGTTTTTGTCGCCTAGTCACCTGCTGCCACTGCCACCACCACCACATTATCCTCACACCCTCCCTGCCTCCATCGTCGTTGCCTATGAAGACATCAATGACTTCGCTCTCCCTCTTACTCCCACAACACGTACCACATATTCGTCTTTGGTATCTCCTCATCCATCACTTCACCTTGAATCTTTCAGATTCACCTCCTCACTTCCCCCCGCCTTCTACTCCTCCCCCCGATTCCTCAATCATTCCCTCAAGTCTGTGTCTCATGCGAAAATTCTCCCTTCATCTTCTTGTTCTCTGCCACCGACGCTCCTATCACGTCTTGTTAGTCACCACGTCCTTGCCTGACAGCCTTCGGAGAGTCTCGATCCCTGCCTTTATGTCCGTTACCATTCCCAGTCATTCCCCCTTTTTTTTTTTTTTTCCCCCCCCCCCCCCACTCTCCTCCGACCACTCCTCTTCCTCTGCCTCCCTCCCATTTCCTGCCGCTGCTCCCCACCACTGCCGTTTTCACAAATCCGTCGCCACCAACGCGCTAGATTCTACTACAAAGAGTGACTGAGCCTTTGGTTTTTGAACACTTTTCGTGGACGCTCAATGAACTATGGGCCGCCATGTTTTTTGTAGTCAAAACATGAGATGTGCCTGATAGTGGCGTATAGAATTGTTGTACTAAATAAACACCTGTTTCAATGTTGTTTCTATTATATCTTATATCTATATTGTTGTCGTTTTGTTTATCTGCATTTAAATTGTATTAGTGGTTAGAATAATAATATTCACAATGCATTCCATATATTCGGCATATAACTATAAAAATAAAGTCATCAAACCGCAAATATATCATTTTTCAAGTATGCCGCCTTATTTGTGATCTGTTTGTTTGCTTCTTATTGCAATAATATTAACTTTCAGACATTTAAGTGCGCGGCCCGCGCCAATTCGGCCTTAATTAGCGCCAAACGGAATCTAGAATACTCCTTTTTTCAGAGGCACTGCTTTGCTGCAAAAAACATGGTTTCGATTTGCTGCAAAGAGGAGGCACTTATGCCACTATATGTAATATATTCTAACTTATTGGTCGCCACCGGCACTGTCTCTAACTGCGTCTCATCCTACTCCGCAATTGCCATTCATGAGCCCCACCTCCCCTGATGTTTGTGTCCGCTTCTGCTCGTACACCCTATTCTGTTCCGCTGCTGCCATTCTAACCTCCATCCTGACCTCTTAGCCCCTTTCGATTTCCGTCATCTTCGCCGACCTATGTTTTACCCATTTCCGTCTCCTCCAACCCCTATAGATGTGTGGCGATCAAGAGAATCAACCAAACAGCAAAACTGTTCCTGTTTGTTTAGCTAGCTACGGCAGCGTCTACTAATAGCAGTTTTAACTAGCTGAGAAGTTGACATTCTTGGAAGCAAATATGCTATTCGTGTTTTGAGTTCCAAGTATTATTCATTACTTCATTAAGCGTCATAAATTCCCCAAACACCCGCGTTTGTTGCCACTCTCATTCGTCAGATCGTACCCCCCACTATCACCTCTTGTATCTCCACTCTGCCCCAACGTCCTCCTTCCGTCCCTACCCAGCATCTGCATCATCATTCCGACCTTTTTTTAAACAACTTTATTTTCCATTTGTTCAATCCACTGATTATACAGAGATTTGCGTGACTTATAACTATAACTGGGTTAGAGCATAGGCAGGCGGTGAGTTCATTTAGTCGAAGCTCCTTTACTTTCTTACTATTCTCTTAATTTAGTTTTGATTGATTGATTTTTCGTGTTTCCGGGCACGTCAACTGCTTCGGTCATTAGTCCCGTTAGTGTAGTGCATGTTTTTCTCGGGTGATGGCGGTGATCTTCCCCCTTTGGATGGCAAGATCCGGCGCCGACCCTATCGTCGACTAATGGGGTTTCCCCGTAACCAGGACTCTCCCACCAGCGGGGCACCGCCCCCAGGGACAAGCTCTAAGCTCCCGACCGGTCTCCCGGAATATGTGGTAGTGTAGTGCATGTTAGTGTAAGTGTGTGTAAGGGGAGAGGATAGGACAAGGAAGAGGAGGGACAGATCGCGCGCGGTCCGTGGCCCGTTTGGTAGGGTACTGCTCCGGCATTCGCCCGATGTTGATCGGAGAAACCACGGAAAACTACCGATCAGAGCAGCCGGCCGCTAGAATTCTCCACCAGACAGCAACTGAATTCGACCCAGCTGAAGAGCTAGTGTCGAAAATCCTGCGGCCGTCAGGATTCGAACCTAGGACCTCCGGTTAGAGGCCTGCAGTGACAGCATTGATGCTCTTAATTTAGTGTTTTATATATATATATATATATATACACACAAATTCAAATTCAAATTTGACAACCTATTGTTTAATTTTATGTTTGTATTTTTAATAATTATTTCTATTCGATTTGCATTGTTCATTCGATCTCCTCCACCATCACCGTCTCCACAGGGTCGCGTCTCCGCCGCTGCCGTCGCCACCTCCACTCGCCTGACAATTTAAACGCGGGGGTCTGCACCACCCAATACATTTCCATCGAGGGCGCGCTGTTGCCGGCGGCGGGTGGGCGGGACCACGTGGACCGAGTGGTCGCGACGGGAGCCACCTGTGGTTTGGTGAGTTGGCTTCGCGCGTTGGTCGCGCTGTGGTTGTTAGACCACTGCAGGTGCCTCGCCAACACCTCACCGCAGGTTCTCTTCCAGGTGACCAATTGGGCCAGCTGCTCCCGCCTTTCCTGTTGCATTACGCTCAAGTTCTCTATACTTTTTTTTTAATTCCAGCATTATAAACGACCTTTTATGTTTCGAGAAATCGTTCATAAAATGTCATCTTACGGCACAAATTATGACGTGTTTGCCGTTTTTTGGCAAGAATAATTGCGTCATCACACATTCTGCCAATCGCAGCGAGAGAATCGGAAGATGTGACGTCAAAGTTCTTTCCAAAAATTAACTTTGATTCTCTTATACATTTTTAGTGCTGTTATTCAAGAAAATAATCTGTGCAACGTTTATAATGTTGTTTTAATTTCAACATCACTAACGAGAGTAACATAATTTTGGGGATTTGAGAGAAAATTCGCGTTTTCAAAGATTTCTAAGAGTTGTTAGCAAATATGCTATCATATTTGATCTAACTCTCTTTTCTGAAGTATTTTGTGCGCGCTTGGGAGCGTATTGGCGGTATAGACATTAAAGTAGAGGTAAGAGACATTAAAAAAATTGAAAACTGTCCGACGCGAGATCGATCGTTCTCTACGAGTATGTAATATGTTCACAGAAACTTTGCAAGCGCTTGGTGTTCCCTTTGTGCTTCGTGTGTTTTAGAAAATTATATGGATTAGTAGCTATGGGCAATGCAGAAGGATAAATATGTAATAAATGTAAAAATTGTAATATTGCATTAATGTACCACATTTTTTATTTACATGAATGAAACTACAACGTTAATTGCAAAATGGCTGAAATACAGTGTAGAGGATGCCTGAAGGAAACATTAAAGCAATTTCGCTTTTCGTTGCAATGGATGTTTAGCGGAAATTGTTTGGACATATACAAGACATCACAAAAGTGAAACGACCAAACTGGTATGGAAACATGCAAAGAATGAATGAAAAGCATGGGCAGAAAATATCGTGGAAATTGCAACGAGTTACCCATCGACGAGGACGAAGACCTAGACTTACATGGAGAGAAGGACTGCAAAGATGGAAGCACTTATGCCACTATATGTATACTAGCAAAATACCCGGCGTTGCCCGGTCTTTCTTCATATTCAATCCTTGCGAATGAGGAAAAAGATCGATTATATATAAACCACGGTGTTTAATATTATTATTTTGAACGTAATTGCTTCAAATTTTAATAAAATACTATAATTTTCTTTCATCTTATTTTACAATACATTGCTATGGTGAAAAGACGGTTGAATAATGGAAGTCTTCACTGTTAGAAAGAAATGAAGACAGGGATGTGAAAGACTCCCTAAGGTGTAATATAACTTCCCATACTACTACTGCGTCAACACATGAGCTTTTTCCTGGCTAGAATTTGTTCATATCTTCGAAAATTCGAAATGCGTCTGAAACTTCTTGTCAGATGCTCCGATCCCCGGAGTTAACGGTGTTGTAGTTGAGGTTAAACAAACTGTGATTGGCATGCTTCGAAGTTGACTTGAAATTAGAAGAGCGCTGAGGAGATAATTTGCATTTTTTATAGTACGTTTAAATACTCAATGTAACCTTATAACATTTTATAAACCTATCATTAGATGGTTGCAGCTTTTTGCTTGATGTTCGTTGTTTGCATTATGATCCAGCTTCTTTGCAGTAAACGTTTTTGACCAAAGACAGAAAAGTTTACAGTTGAAAAACAGCGTTATATTAAATGTTTCGTTCAATTGTTGACATTACTGTGCCAATGCAAACTGTGGGAAAGTGACGATAAACTGTATGATCATTCCTCTGTCTTCAAAGCTTAGAAGACAATCAGAATACTAAAGCTCCATGAGAAGACTATGTCAATTATTAAGCTGATGAAGAACAATACTATAATACAAGTTTACGATAATAAAATTTCACAATATCTCAATAAATTGAATCGTAAATTAACTCGTGAACGGCTTATTTAATTTCTGATTGTGTCTGTGCTTAACTAAAGCCACCTCGGACATACAAGAGTAAAATTTTAACTCATAATAATAGAAAAAATACTGTATGAAACCCAATGTAATGGTATTAATACACTCTTATGGAGTTTCTGATACTCACACGTATTGCATATGTTTATTCCTCTTTCATATCCTAACATTTTACACTGTGTATTAATATCCATCATCACATCATCGTTTAGTAATAGTACACTATTCCAGTACTGCTTATAATACCCATGTGTATTAATATCCATCATCACATCATTGTTTAGTGATAGTACTCGTTGAACAATACAAGCGAACTTGTGTGCAGTAAAACATTTTGTTTTTGAATGAAAACAGATTTCAACATTTTAACAATATGAATTGCCAAAAGAAAACAATCGTTGAACAATACATTTTCGGGTTCTGTAAGTATATTTATAATTGATATGCTGTATTATAATATATAGAGACATATTGCATAACGTTTAATGGGCTAAAGGAAGGCGAAAATTGTGTAGAGTGTCGTAGTTTACAGTCAGCAAATCATTGATATCTCTCGCACAGCATTGAAATTATTTTTTTTTTCAAAAGGCATTGGTTGGTTACTTCTGGCTGGAAGTATCGCCCATTGAGAGTCCGTCATTCTCTTCTGACCACTTCACAACATTTCTACACAGAACTATAACATTGTAAGTAGTGATATTGTAGTGCCAAGGTGACCGTAACGTTGTTACTCGACAAAACACCTTTCTATTCACATCTTATTTCAATTTTTTCGTAGACACATATCCCATTTCGAAAGAATAAAATTACATTACATTTATGACAAACATTATTCGTAAACTTAATTCGTTAATAATATGTGTTAGGAAGTATATTAGTTCGAGTCGTCTAACATCTGTTCAAAGAAACTATATTTCACCGTTGTCGTGGATAGTTTATAAACCGAAATTCAAAATTAAAAACACAGTAAAGCACACATTCCTCAATAATTTAGGTCCACCACACCCGCTTAAAGGCACATACTTAATTTTTTGCCCTCACCAAATACCACGTCAATTACTTACCGCTGCAGGTCAAATAGTTTGCCCATTGTTAAGTTCCCGTTATTACGTGTTTCCCGACGTCTTCCAACTGACGTGGAAAATTAACGCTTCGGCCAGAATCTGAGGAAAGCGTTGTGAAATTCGTGAGTCTCGCGTATCTGCCTGTTGCGTGTTCGCCGCCGGGAGCCATATCTTCATTTTCCTTTCTGAATCTTTAACGCGTGGCGCGGTGCCGGATGTGACACGCAAGCGTTTCTTGGCGTGGCCTGGGGCGACCCGTTCTTTACCTGTATTTTGTATTTTCAGCTCATTACGCTTCCTATTGAGGTTTTTCCACAAATTTACCTCAAAACACCGTTTGTCTTCCAGCTCGCTAGTTTGTCCTCGCGGGCGATTCATAATCCTCCAGCCACGTCTTTTCGCGTGAATTGCCTGTGAGTCACTGCAGGCGAAATGAGACCTTAAATCATTTCCCGATTCAAATTACTCTGGGAAAGGCGCTTTCGGGTGCCTGGCGTCGATTTGATAAGGCCCATTCTCGCCTGCCATGTGCGTTTTAGAGGCTGCAGATTCTTGGTGAAAACGGAGATGCGTACCGGATGCGCTCAGGCGTCTCTCAGCTGTTTGGGCCACACCCTTCGAAACGCCTGGCTGCGCGAGAAAACCCGAAATCGAGGGTCGAGATTGCCGACAGCGAATATATCAAAAAGGCTTCGTGGGCAACTCCACCTACTTTTATGTTCGGTAATGAGAATTATTAGAATACGTGGGAAAGGAAACAGGCATATCGCTTGAACGATTATTTCATCGCACCGAACACTTGGTTTCCGCAGCTTTGCGGAGGGCGATTCATTTGCTTATTGACAGTCGTAATGTATTGTTCACATACACAATGCTTCGTTCAGTGAAGGATTCTATACCTGTGAAATTGCTCTTCAAAGAGGAAAATTTCAATACCATTTATTTTTTTTTAAACATTAACAACTATCAAATGGCAAATTAGTAAGAAAAAATATAGCTTGGGGTTAAGGATACTAACCTAATTGTATTGTAGTGTAAATTTATTGTTAATGATTAATAGTATTTTATACTTCAGAAAACATTGTTTCATACAACTCGAATGCACGTGTAAAAATATAATTAAATATATCGTTTCCAAGTACAGAGTCAATAATTACGCCGAATTAGAACAATATGGTTCATTGCATTAATGTAGAAAATTTTCCAAGAAATTCATCACAAAATATCGGAAACCATAGAAGCAAAATTGTCAATGAGTTTTTGGGGTCGACCATCCAATGAAATACATTTAATATAGCATTTTCAGCTTCGTTTAAGCAGCAGTTACAGTGTTCGTAAAAACGCGGATAAGTTCCCAGGCATTGTGAAGTATGCATTTTTAATAGTGTTTAATTTTTCAATAAAATCGTAAAACCACAAACTGAAGTTAACGCTACACACTTTTAAAAAGTGAATCTCACAGAAAAGTTACTAACGTATGCTCTCGGATTGAGAGTGGATAATTTCAGTGACAGTTTTTATTCCGATTTTGATTTTAAATATAATTTCTTCAAATATAAAAAATATGTATGTGCTTTTGATTTTCCATTTTGGTTATGAATTGTATCAAATCACTTAAATTAATTGAATTTTTATTCCTGAATACTTTCTAAATTTAACCCTTCAAAAAAATTTTTTTTTTTTCCTTTTTAATTTAAATCATTATTCCCCTGTGTGAGATAATATTTGTAAGGCCAAAACTCAACATTTTTTATTCCTTCCCACATTAATGATTTGAATGAATAGGTGATAATTTAATACGATGAAGATGGACAAATTGGTGGAACGAAATGCAGGGTAGAAGGGAAACCCTCAAGAAAATTTGCTGCGTATTCGTTTTATCGTCGCATGTAGATCGAGAGGAATATCAATACCCTTACTTAAGTGGTGAAAGGTGATACCACCAGACTGCTACATATCACGTTCCCAACGACGAAACCAGCTACCATGATGCAAAGACAAACACCTCTGCTACCACACACTCGCCCACGGGAACGCGAGAATGCGAGAATTTTCGGTGGTAAAATTTTTGACACTATCTACATAGATACGACTAGTTCAGCCGATATCATGAGGAAAATTCTAGTGGCCACCTGCTCTGATCGGTAGTTTTCCGTGGTTTCTCGCGTCAACACCAGACCAGACAACATCAATGCCAGAGCAGTGACCTAAAAAACAGGCCATGGACCGCGTGCGATCGTTCCTTCCTGTCTTTGTCCTATACTCACCCCTTACTCACACACTTTACATGCACTACACTATCACACATGGCGAGAGACCAGACTGGAGCTTAGTGTTAGAGCTTGTCTCGACGGGGCAGTGCCGGTAGACACCTGGTTGGAGAAAACCAAAGTCGGCAGGAAAGGCGGCGTTGGATGACACCATCCAGCGGAGAAGATCACCGACACTTCTCGCAATAAAAACATACAAACACTAACGGAGGTAATGACCTGAACAATTGAAGCACCCGGAATCACCAGTCAATCTCACCGAGAACGGTAGCTCTGTGCATCAACTGATGTCACTGTAAACCTCTGACCGGGAGTTCCTAGGTTCGAGTCCTGGCGGCGGCAGGATTTTCGATACTACCTTTTACGCTAGGTCGAATTCAGTCGCTGTCTGAAGAAATTCTAGCGCGCTGCTCTGATCGGTAGTTTTCCGTGGTTTCTCGATCACCACCAGGCGAATGCCGGAGCAGTACCTACAAACGGGCCACGGATCCCGCGCGATCTGTCCTTCCTTTCTTGTCCTATCCTCTCCTCGTACACACACTTGCACTAACATGACTACACTACCACATATTCCGGGAGGCCGGTCGGGAGCTTAGGGCTTGTCCGCTGGAGCGTGCCCGCTGGTGGGAGAGTCCTGGTTAGTGGGAAGCCCCACTAACCGACGGTAGGTCGGCGCCGGATCTCGCCATCCGGCGGGGGAAGATCACCGCCATCTCTCGAGAAAAAGCATGCATTACACTAACGGGACTAATGTCTAAAGCAGTTGACGCGCCCGGAAACACGAAAAAAATCAATCAATCAATCAATCTCATCAGATGTTTGACATGATTGGTGTCAATTCGTACAATAGTCTTATTAGGAACTATGTGAGAACAATGTAAAGAATTCGGTAAAACAATCCTTGACCTCCAAATACTTCACCCACGGAACCGACACATTGTGTCATCAATAACCGGAGCCAGCACCACTCGCAGGAGGAAGAAAACATTTCGCTCATGGATGCTTTTACTGCTTACGCTTAACGACTGTTTTAAAACCTGTCCAGTTTTTAGTGGTGCTAAAACAGCACGTACTTTCTCGCCTGAATTATGACACAAAATTACGTGAAACGCACTCAAATTTTCGAAAATTCTACCTGACCTTATTTCAAAATCTATCTTTAAGGAACCGATTTTATTAAGGAAAAAAGATTTTATAAAGGAACTCTAAATTTGAAATAGTTTAGAAATGAGACCTGCACCATTGCTTCTAACGTTCTTCACAGTATCACAACACTTCAATAAAAAAATGAATACTTGCAACATTGAAAATGTTCAAAGCTTCATGTAAAGTATCTGCAATATTAAAATTCGATTTAAAATTCAAGGTGGACATCGGGCAGACCGATTGCGGAATATAATTTTTTGAGGAATGCGGCCTAACGGTTTAGCCACTACCATTGTTTACAGACAGACAGGCAGACGGACGGACAAATAAACAGAGAGTCAGACGTTTTGCTGCTATTCGATTATTCGGTATCCAGGATCGATATATCATAATTTCTGACTACACAACGTGTTAGAAACATTTTTCTAACTTTAGCAACTGAATAAATCGAGATCTAAACATTTTCGTTAACAGAACCCTATAATAAGAGTTTTCAGCCGACAATTCGCCGTTTTCTCGCGCTGCATTACCTAACTTTCTCTCTAGTACATAGCGAGAAATTAAAAACGTCGCCTGCTAGGTTCCGCTAAGAAACAATTTTCCCGGAACGAGTCCATCTCTCCCGATGCCGTCTTGGGTCCTGGCGGTGGCGCTGCGGGCGGCGGCAGGGGCAACGCTGCGACTGCAACCGCTGCGGCAAGGGTCGACCGCGGCGCGACCGCAGCGCCCACTATTAGAATAATTAATGCTCGGGCTCCCCGGCAGAGGGCAGCGCTGCGTCCGCCGCCGCCACCGCCGCCGCATCGCGGGTTGCACAGACCGCGTCGTCAACATGATCAATGCTTTAAGGAAATTAGTAATATGAATCTTTGATGTGGGGTCTCCGGACGACGAGGTCCAGCAGGGGGGGATGCGGCGGAGGCGGCGGAGGTGGCGGCAGCGGCGGAGGCGGTGGAAGGCGGTGGCGGCGGCGGCAGGCGGAGGCAGAGGGAGGCGGCGGAGGTGGCGGAGGTGGCGTCGGAGGCGGCAGCGTAGGCGACGGAGGCGGTGACGGACGCGGCGGCGGAGGCGGTGACGGACGCGCGGCGGAGGCAGCGGCGGAGGCGGTGACGGAGGCGATGGCGGAGGCGGTGACGGAGGCGATGGCGGAGGCGGCGGCGGAGGCGGCGGAGACGGCGGAGCGAGGAGGCGGCGGAGGCGGCGGAGGCGGTGACGGACGCGGCAGCGGAGGGGCGGCGGCAGGCGGGGAAGCGGCGGAGGCAGCGGCGGAGGCAGAGACGGAGGCGGTGGCGGAGGCGGCGGCGGAGGCGGCGACGGAGGTGGTGACGGAGGCGGTGACGGAGGCGGTGGCGGAGGCGGCAGCGGAGGCGGGGAGGTGGCGGTGGCTGCAGTGGTAGCAGCGGAAGTACAGACAACGGCGGCAGTGGCGGAGGTGGCGGCGGAGGCGGCAACAGAGGCGGCGGAGGCAGCGGAGGTCGCGGAGGTCGCGGAGGTGGCAGAGGTGGCAGAGGCGGCGGAGGTAGCAGCGGAGGCTGCGGATGTGCGGCGGCGGCGGGGGGCGGAGGCGGTAGAGGCGGTGGAAATAGCTGAGGCGGCGGTGGCAGCCGTGGTAGCAGCGGAAGTACCGACAACAACGGCGGTGGCGGAGGGGGCGGCAGAGGTGGCGGTGGCAACAGCGGAGATGGCGAAGGCGGCAGCGGTAGCGGCGGAAGTACAGACAACGGAAGCGAAGGCGGAGGCAGCGGTGATGCCGTTGGAGGCGGGGGAGGCACTTAAGGTGACGTTGATGCGGGGTTGAAATGGCAGCAGTGGTTATCGTGGTGGCCGTGGTCCCAGCAGGAGTGAAGGGAGACACGGGTAGAAGGCGGCTAGGCGGGGCGAGAGCGGTTGAGGGGAAGGAGAAGGCCTGAAGAAAGACGTAGCGAGTAACGGAAAGAAGGCGAAGAACGAGAAGGAGGCAGACGGGAGTGGAGAGAACTAGTGGAAGGAAAATTGGAAGGAGGGGAAGGGGGTTGGGGTGGTAGAACGAGACCGGGAGGTGGAGAACATAGCACGTGCAGGGGCTGCAGAGAGTTCGAGAGGGAAAGCTGGGACGGGAATTGATTGATTGATTAAGGATTCTCGGCATGTCAACTCGTAAGGTGTAGTCTAAAAACCTCCAGGTATAGGCATGCTTTATCGCAGAAATTCGTAGTGATCGTTCTCCTCTAGATGACGAGAACTGGCGCCGAACTACCGAGCCATCCGTCGGTTTAACCCTGTCTATCGTAGCCTCGTAAGCCAACCGTCGGCTTGCGAAATTTTCCCTAACCAGGTATTTCCCATCAGTGAGGCACTTCCCCAGCAGGGTAAATCTCTAAAGCTCTCGAATGGTCTCCCAGTGTAAAAGGTAGTGTTGAGCATGTGAGTGTGTGTGGAGTTGACCGTTTGTGAGAGGACTACTCCTGCATTCGCCTGGTGTTAATCGGATAAACCACGGAAAACTACCGATCAGAGCAGTCGGTCGCTAAAATGTTTCTCCAGGCAGTGGTTGAATTCGACCCCACTATCCACAGTGTCAAAACTCTTGCCACCGTTAGCGCTTGAACCCTATGACGTTCTGGCCCGAGGTGCTGCTGTGACTTCAATTCAACGTGGTAAATTCAACCTCAACTCAGTCACCTAAGCATGTAGGGAATGTGGAAAGAGTAGATAAACGGTGCTATGTTAGAAGGCTTGGAGAATGTAGCTGAAAGCTTCAAGCTGAAAAGTATTCGGAAGAGATAGCAAAAACGGGGATGCAAGAATTGAGGCAGATTCAGAGGTAGTGGATTCGGGACAAGAATCAGTGACGATGGGTAGGAAATATTTTAAAGCGGCGAAGGCTTTTGAGGAGATGGAGAAGGGTAGTGGAGAAGTTTGATGGAGTTGGCGCGTCAACTGCTTCGATCATTAGTCCCGTTAGTTTAGATAATGTATTTTCTTGGGAGATGGCGGTGATTTTCCCCTCGCTGGATGGCGAGATCCGACTGCTGCTGCTACTAGCTGACCTACCGTCGGCTAGTAGGGTTTCACCCTAACCAAGACTCTCCCACCAGCGGGGACTCGCCCAGCCGGACAAGCTCTAAACTCCCGACCGGTCTCCCGGAATATGTGGTAGTGTAGTGCATGTTAGTGTGAGTGTGTAAGGGGAGAGGATACGACAAGGAAGAGGAAGGACAGATCGCGCGAGGTCCGTGGCCCGTTTAGTAGGGTACTGCTCCGGCATTCGCCAGGTGTTGATTGGAGAAACCACAGAAAACTACCAATCAGAGCAGCCGGTGTCTAGAATTCTCCTCCAGGCAGCGACTGAATTCGACCTAGCTGGAAAGCTAGTGTTCAAAATTCTGCCGCCGTCGGGACTCGAACCTAGGACTTCCCGGTCAGAGGCGCTGCAGTGACATCAGTTGATGCACTGAGCTACCGCACCCGGTGAGTGGAGAAGTGAACTCGAAGAACGATAGATGCGGTAGATAGGAAAGATGTAGGAGCGAATCCGGCACGTTGGCAAGGGGAACAATAAAGTTGAGAACGAGAATCAGGCAGTAATGATGCAGGCAATATACTGTACAAATATAATTATTCTCTGAATATCACCAGCCAGATAGTCTGTTACGAACACTGATATTTATAAAAGATATCTATAAACTTAACTTCACAGTTAATATATACAAACTGTTATTCTCACTGGTTTTGTACTAAAGACGGAGTCTTAATGAGTTTAGTCTCCGTTAAAATTAAGCACTCTGTGACATGTGGGTAGTTCACAAATACCAAACGTATTTTTTCAATCCCGTACAGGTGCTAGCTTCTATTTCTTTCTCCACACCATGAAACAACGTCCTTTGCACAATGTTCTACGACATTACATTCAAAATATTAATTTTTATTTTTGGACTTACGGACAACATTTCACGCTTTAGGCCAGTGTGCGGCGGCGGAGTCGAGGGCGGCGACAGCGTTGCTTTGCTCTGCGGTCACGGCGCCTTCCGCCCTTACCCGGAGTCCCGCCTTCCGCCCTCCTCCGTCTCAACCCCGACGATCCGCAAGGACGGAGGAGTTCGAGGAAGCGACGTCCTTCTGCTGCTGCGCCGCCCCGCCCCACCGCCGTCGCCAGCGCCACGGCACAGCACTACCTCCATCCACTCCACCCATACCCCTTTCTATGCCCATTTCTCTTCACCGTTTCTTAAAATCGTTCTCATTCCCTTCAATCTACTCCGTTCCGCAATTTTCTCTGCAACTGGTACAAGATATCATCATCACCGGCATGACGATATGAGCGACTCTGAAAGTGAGGTTCTAGGATTCGAGTAACGACGTTGGCACTGTCGACAATAGCTATAAAGCTAGGACAAATTCTATCACTCTCTGGATACTAGCGGTCGACAGCTCTGCTCGATATTTTTCCATGTTTTTTTCTGTATTACACTAGCACAAGGATGAGACCAATCGGGAGATTAGAATTTATTCCGACTGACCAGGGCCTCACTTAGGCGATACCTCGAGGACGAAATCCCCCGTGTTCCATGTAGGTCGGAGTCGTATCTTCCCTTCCAGCGGGGAGGAACACAATATCTAAAACATTATTTACGAAATTTATACACTGCCAATATATCTGTTGCACCTTCAACGTGACTCCGCGCCCCAAGACGACCTCGCCGCCCTCGCCGCCCTCGCCGCCCTCGCCGCCCTCGCCGCCCTCGCCGCCCTCGCCGCCCTCGCCCCCCTCGCCCCCCCCGCCCCCCCGCCGCCGCCCTCGCCGCCTCGCCGCCCTCGCGTCCTCGCCGTCCTCGCCGCCTCGCCGTCCTCCGTGTCCTCGCTGTCCTCGCCGTCCTCGCTGCCCTCGCCGTCCTCGCGTCCTCGCCGTCCTCGCCGTCCTCGCCGTCCTCGCTGTCCTCGCGTCCTCCTGTCTCCGTCCTCGCCTCTGCTGTCCCTCCCGTCCCGCCGTCCTCGCGTCCTCGCCTCCGTCCCGCCGTCCTCGCCGTCCTCGCCGTCCTCCGCCGTCCTCGCCGTCCTCGCCGTCCCTCGCCGCCCTCGCCGCCCTCGCCGCCCTCGCCGCCCTCGCCGCCCTCGCCGCCCTCGCCGTCCTCGCCGCCTCGCCGCCCTCGCCGTCCTCGCCGTCCTCGCCGTCCTCGCCGTCCTCGCCGTCCTCGCCGTCCTCGCCGTCCTCGCCGTCCTCGCCGTCCTCGCCGCCCTCGCCGCCCTCGCCGCCCTCGCCGCCCTCGCCGCCCTCGCCGCCCTCGCCGCCCTCGCTGCCCTCGCCGCCCCCACCGCCCTCCGGCGCCTCCGGTGGCCGTCAAAGGCGGAGTCGGTCCGTTGCCGCTGCCGCCCCCGCAAGGACAGACTGGGCCGCCTTCCTGTCCTTTCAAGACGCGACGCCGCAACGCGCTGCTCCGGCCCCGCGCGCCCTTTGCTCCGCTGCCGTCGGATTCTATTAGAAGTCTCGGCCCCGCCTCCGACCGCCGCTCACTATCGTCTCTTCGCACTTCTTTGATTCCGTGTTGACGCATTGGTGCCATCCCTTTTCTTTTATTGTTGATTTGTTTTTTCTGTCTTCTCATTCTTGTTTGTGTTGGTTTTGTTTTATTGCTCCTATTTTTTTACTTACAAACTATTTCTCTTTTCTCCTTTTTTCTTTTGGGTCTTTCTTTAATTTCGTCTCTTTTTCCTTTTTTTTGACTAATGTTTATTAGTTTTGTTGAATTGTTTTCTATTCTCGCGTTTTTTTCCTATTCTTCATACATCACATTTCCTTGTTCTCTTAGCTTCTATTCACCACTTTGTTTTGTGTATCCAATATCTGTCCATGTGCCTACTCGCCCGCCTACTCGCCCGTCTACTCGCCCACTATTCGCCCACCTACTCGTCCGCCTACTCGCCTGCATACCGCCCACTTATTCGCACTTGCTCTCGTGTCAGGACCATTCTGCGCCTCTTCACGCTCTCGCCCCGACTCGGCCTGTTTCGTCGCTCCTGGACCCTCCCAGCCTGGCCTCCTCCCTCCCTCCTGGCCCCGTCCCCTTATCCCACCGATCCTCGTGCCTACGACGCGCCTGCTTTGGCGCAAGCGATGGGCGCCGGTGATAAAACAGCTTCTCTCTGCCCCTCCTCCTCGTCTTCTCCCCCTCTCCGCCCTCCCGCCATTCAGCGCCCTCGCAGCATCAAAGAGCGCGCCCGGGCCGTGTAGAGCGCTGTCCTCCGAGATATGGTTCGGCGACGCCTCCGCCGCCGATTTTGGGGTCGAGTGCGTTTTATTGATTCGAGATGCGTCTTCAAGGAGCTGCTTTCGCTTTGTGCCTCGAAAATACGTCTGTGTGTTTTCGTGTAATGTACGTAGTGCAGGAACCTACAAGAAAATTCATAATTTCTAGATAACTTAACGTGTTTGAATTATTTTCTGTTGAACTAATTAGCAATTATTGTTTTTGGCGGATAGAGCTTTGCTGATGTCCTTGCACATCCACCGCTGAACATTGCCAGTTTTCTGCAAGTGTATGTGTAATTCCTCCCCATATAGAGAAATATTACTCATTTGTATGCATCAATAACAATAATAATTGCATGGTGGAGAAACGCCGAACCATGCATCACGCCCAGGAAGGAGTAGATGAAAAGGTGATGTTGAGAAGAGAAGATGGATATACGAGAGAATGGCGAAGAGATAAGTAAGAAATGGAATAAAAATGAGAAATTCGTAGAATACACTACATACCATTCGTATGGGTAGGGCAGAAAATATCTTTCACGTGTCAATAAAACGCGATAGATTCCGATTTCATAGGAACCGAACCTCCAAACACAGTAAAAGTTTCACTATAAAGACGAAGGGACGGAATCAGGATGGTATGAATTTTGGGTAAATTATTATCTGTCAACTTTGAATTCCTCTGCGACAGTTTAGTTGCGCCAAGAGTAGAGGGATTATTTTATTTAGCGAGGAAGTATAAATACGAGTGGTAACAAAAGCCTGCGACACGAAAATATTTAATATTTTACGGCCAACGTCTCTTCAAATTCCCATGAAACATTAGAAAAAAAATGCAGTTCATTGTTTTTATTTTATTGTACTATATTCATATGAAATCGTTCCGCAATTGCCTTTATACAAGGATTTTCAAAACATCAGTGTAAAAATTGTGGTACTCGAGATTCAGTTACAGCTCCCATTAAATTATTTTGTCATGGTAGCAAGCGTAGAGTACATAATATTTCGAACGAATACTAAACACAAAATAAGCGCAATGAAAAGTTTCATCGTATTAGCTAATTGTTTTATTTCATTTGTAAAACTCGGTTTTTGTAATGTCAACATTTGTAATGCTACTGTTTTGTACCTTATTCATTAGTTGCAGGTAAAATTCCTTTTGTTACATTAATGATCCAACAAATGTTTGTATTTGTTCATGATCGGCCACTGAATATAATTATGTGAAACGTTTTACAATGCCATAAATTTAATGGTCTATTTCATGGAAATATTATTGAAAATTGAAAATAATATGTAATTAGTTGTACCTCTGCGATCATTCCGCACTTTATAAATCATTGTTTCAAAAGTGAAAATGTGTATGTACTTTCGTTTTCGTGTACATTACGTACTTTGTACGTTCTGTTGGTTGCCAACTACGAAGGACCGTGCTCTGAAGTTTTGCGTTGCATCATTTAGGACCATTACAATTCATGAATTCCAATAGAGCTAAGCATTTTTGAACAAATAGAGAGACAATAATACACATACGAGCGAATATCGTATACTTCACACGAATGTATTAATACCTATTACATTGAATTTCTTACGGTACTCTTTCTTCGACTTTTATATTAAACTTTTACATTGAGTCAGTTGATGTGTAGGATTCAGCAGAGGCGACCTGAGTCTACCCTTTCATGTTGTCGAAGGGGGCTGGGTACCAGTTCGTCTGAGAGGGAGTTCTCCACTAGTCAACTAGGATCAAAGTTAAATTACGATCCAATTTATTTCAAATAATATTCTACGACAAATTACTATTAATAAAAGAAATTAAAACTGACAAGCATCATATAATATCAAATTTCAATTTAACGTACACAATCGAACGAAACCTTTGCCAGAACGATTCTCAATGATTAATGAAGTGTCAATACTTAGTTTGTAAACTTCTCTGTGATTGGTCAAGAACCTGTACCATAATGAAATCTGTATCGTAATGAGTATTATTCTGCAACCGGTTGCAGCCAACAAATGACAGCCTTATGCAATGGGAGAAGAAAAATCCAAATTTATTACTTTGTTTAGAATAAATACAATTTAATTTTACTGTTATCACGATATCTGTACTTTTCTGTTTACAAATTAAATTCAGATACCCCGAATAGTTCACAACAAAAATTATAATAGCGGTACAAAATGGGCTCATTTTGGAAACGTAATTGTGGTTCCTTTGTATCTTAGGAAACACAGTTTTAAGGGGTACGTCTACATCGTATATTTTTTAGTGAAATACGTGTGTTACAAGAGATGCAGCATAACACGTGTTGCCTGATTTTGATTAGCCGCCAGCTATATTCTTCATGGCATTATACTTATCGTCTAGATCCCCCCCAAAAAAGTTTATTTTCTACTGATACGTTCTAACTTGTTATTACCTTCGATACAGAGCTTGACATAACTTACTTATATAGAAATGATCGTGATTACGATGGAAATATGAAAACTGTGGAATGATGCTGCATGTTCTCTTATGGAAGAAATTGTGAGAGGGAAGTATGAAAAGTCAAACCGAGATAAGTTGACTTCTAGTTAATTAGTATATAAATAAATCTGAATCAATAAAATTAAGCAAAAAATTAAATTGTCGCAACACGGGCGTTAATTGGTTCTAATAATCTCGGGTGACAAATGGCCCTCGGGCCAAAGACACTCGGGCATTTTGTCGCCGCTCGATTATTAGAACCCTTATAACGCCCTTTGGTACATAAATATTACAAATATCTATCCTTAATTTATAAAGTTATTCCGAGTAATGGAACAACAAAACTATTTCATCTGAAGGAAACTAACTTGACATTTATTTTTGTTTTTTACTAAAAGAATATTACACTCGACGATAAAGGTAATATTTCTACTTAAAAAGATATAACTAGCTCTTTTGTCGCTCATGCGATAATATATTCGCCTCGTAAAAGTACTTCTCTTTAACGTCTATTATTAATAGATGAGAATTTTATACTTTCTGAGTTCCGAATGATATCATAATTTCAAATTTTAGCTTCCACCATGTTTTTATTTTGTATTGAAAATCGTACCTTCTGTAACGAAACACCTCCTTTAACCGGCAGCTCCTTCGTCAAGCGACCAGAATACCCGCGCGGTCGCGTCGTCACCCTCCTCGAGGGGCGCCGGGCGGTTGCCGGGACGCATCGATCCGGGCGCGTCCCTTCCGCGTGTCGGACGCCGCCTGCATACGCCGTGGGATGGGCCTCGCCTCGCACGGTTTGAGGGTGGATGTGGTGATGTTGGAGGTTGAGATGGATGTAGAGATGGGAGATGAAGTGGAGGTGGTGCAAGTAGAGATGATGGAGAGGGTGGAAGCAGATGTAGTGGTAGGTTTGGTGGAAGTGGAGTTTGTGGAGGTGGAGTTTGTGGAGGTGGAGTTTGTGGAGGTGGAGTGAGTTGTGGAGGTGGAGTTTGTGGAGGTGGAGTTTGTGGAGGTGGAGTTGGTGGAGGTGGAGTTGGTGGAGAAGAAATTGGTGGAGTTGGAGTTAGTGGAGGTGGAGTTGGTAGAGTGGAATTGGGGAGGTGGGGATAGAGTTGGTGGAGATGGAGTCGCTGGATATGGAGAGATGGAGGTTTATGGAGGTGGAGGCGAAGGCGAAGTCAAGATTAGGTGAGAACGGGAATGATATACGGCGGGTGGGCGTGAGCGAGGGAACGGGACATAAACAGAGCGCAGCCGGCCGGACCGGGTGGCGGCCTTCGGGCTAGACATAAGAGATGGAAGGGGTGTAAAGAGAGAGGTGAGGCGGGATGATCAGGAGTAGAGGGGCGGCTTTACAAGAGATGGAGGTGAAGGAATAAATAAAGCATAAATACTGTCCATTCCGCGAAGTTACCGGGAGCGGTAGCTCAGTGCATCAACTGATGTCACTGCAGCGCCTCTGACCGGGAGGTCCTAGGTTCCCACTCCCCACGGCGGCGGCAGGATTTTCGACACTACCTTTTCAGCTAGGTCGGATTCAGTCGCTGTCTGGAGGAGAATTCTAGCGGCCGGTTGCTCTGATCGGTAGTTTTCCGTGGTTTCTCCGATCAGCACCAGGCCAATGCCGGTGCAGCACCCTACCAAACGGGCCACGGACCCCGCGCGATCTTTCCTTCCTCTTTCTTGTCCTATCCTCTCCTCGTACACACACACACACACACACACACACACACTAACATGGACTACACTATCACATATCACAGGAGACCGGTCGGGAGTTTAGAGCTTGTCCCGGCTGGGGCGGTGCCCCGCTGGTGGGAGAGTCCTGATTAGTGGGGTAACCCCACTAACCGACGGTAGGTCGGCGCCGGATCTCGCCATCCAGCGGGGGAAGATCACCGCCATCTCCCGAGAAAAAACATGCACTATACTAACGGGACTAATGACCAAAGCAGTTGACGCGCCCAGAAACACTAAAAAAATTAATCAATCAATCCACAAATGAAGACGTTAGAATGTATGTACTTTATATTTTTTTGTATCTTACCCCTTCACATCCTATTATATTCAGCATTAAATTCTTCGATAGTTTTGTACAATGCTACCAATTTTAGACATATTTATGATATATAATTTATTCTACAAGTTTATTACACAGCTTAAGTAAATTACAAAGATAAAGGAACTGGAAATTTTCGTTAGATTAGTTACATTTCATTTCGTTTGTTTTTAATCAAAGTTCCTGGACTGTCCAGATTTCTACCTAACACGGAAGAGAGTTCAACGCCACATGTAAAGTTTCTTGACATCTTATCTGATAACAGCTATGACGTCTCTGATGCTTGACTGCTGTTATAATTGTGTGTTTGCGTGCATAATTATGACGTGTTGGTAAGATGGCGTGTCATGACAAGACATGAAGACAGTGAAGTTACAGTTCCGTTCTGAGTGTGTTCTGCGTCGAGTGATATGCATGCTCCAAGGAACTTGGCATTAAGAGAACAATTAGAATTAAAGCGAATAATTAAAACAGGTAGAACAGTAGCGTTTCGTTTCTTCTCTTTATGAGTAAAATAAGATCATAAAAATTTCATATCTCGTAACTTATCTAATGTTCGTTGTCTTTAAGTCGTTTCCTATATAATTTTTACAAAATGAAAACTTCCTTATTAATTACACCAATTTTTGGCGATAGTTAAACCCTCCGTATTTTACAATGAAGACTCTCAGAGATATGACTAGTGTTTAGCCAAAATGACCTCCTTTACACTTTTCAAATTCTGTGACTTCTTTCACAATATGTCAATAAGTGTTCTGTTTTTGTCTGCCTTTATTAATGAGGATACACTAGTTCTATTTTGACCATCTACTTAAACATTCCCATTAATTTATTTTCACAACTATTCCTACCCATAAACTCATTTTCCCATGAATTTTCTGATTCACTTTGTAAATTAGACAAGTGTTGTTGACTGAGGAGTAAGCTCAAGGAACATGTTAATTCAGTAATCTGGTGATTTAGATGATAGTTCTTATGCTCTCAGATAGGTAGCCAGGTAATCAGACGTTTTCTGTTTAGTGATACTCCAACTGATCCGGTCACTGACATCATTTGCCTACATTCTAGCTGCTCGAAACCTTGCTTGCTTACTACTGCACATACTTGGTTCTTTCCGCTGTAAATGCATCCGCATTCTTGAGCACAATCTCCAACTCAAGAGTTCATACTGCGACCTCATTCAGTCGAATAACCCCGTACACTTCCACTCTCTTCCGGGTCCGTTGACTTCCACTCCACCACATGCACACTCTCCTTCTCTTCATAAGCTGCACACGCCCATATCGTCGCCCTCTTGGAGATCACACGGCCGGGCGTGTACCTCGCAAGCCCACTCGCCCAGGGGCTTACGAGTTCCCGCAGTCCCGCCACGCCCCCCCCCCGCCCCCCCCCCCCCCCCCCCGCCCCGCCCCTCCTCCGCCCGCCCCCGCCCCGCTACGGCCCGCCCCGCCCCACCACGCCCCGCCACGCCCCGCCACGCCCCACCACGTCTCGCCACGCCACGCCACGCCACTCCCGCCACGCGCTCCCGCCCGCCACCCCCGCTTCTCCAACTGCTGCACCCCACTCTGCCGGACGCCACGGCCCCACCCGGCCCCGCCCCGCCCCGCCCGGCCGCCATATACGGCGCGCGGTCTGCTTTGCATGCGGCGGCGTTCGGAGGAGGGGAGAAATATGAGAATACGCGGAGCGGCGTGATGGATGGGGGATGAAATGATGAAGACAGAAGGAATGAGAGAGATATCACGAGGGGCGGGCCCGTCGCCCGCGGAGGGCGATATGAAGGGAAATGTGGGTGGCCCGCGAGGCGCGGCAGAAGCGGGTTCCAAGCGCGCTCTGTGAGCGCTCACTGCTCCGGAGTCTTGAAGCTCTCGGCCCACGCTCTCGAAACGCTCTATGCCGTGCTCTACAAACTCTTTACAGATCTCTCATCGCTCTCCAAACGTTCTTCCCCATTATTTTCGAACGCTCTCTGCACGAAAGAAGTCGGAACGCTCCCCGCCATGCTCTCGAAAAGCTCCCTGACAAGCTCTCGGAACAGTTCCCACCCGACTATTGGTACGTTCACTCCAATCCTCTTAAAAACTCAGCATTACGCTCTCAAATTGGTATCCGGAACCCCGCTCTTCCTGTTCCCCAGCTCTCCGGATACTTCCCCCCTGCTTTCTGAACGTTCTCAGCCCACGCTGTCATAACGCTTCACGCTATTCTCTTCCTCAAACAACTCTTTGTACCCCTCTTCGAACGCTCCTCGCTACGCTCGCCAACGCCCCCTGCGTCATGCGTGCTCCGCACTTCCCCCGCAACGCTTCTCACCTTCCCCCTTGGCACCAACCTCCAGGGGCTCAACTCTTTTTTCTTCGAATCCGTCCCCGACAGTCGCTGCTTGGAGGAGAATTCTAGCGGCCGGCTGCTCTGATCGGTAGTTCTCCGTGGTTTCTCCGATCAACACCAGGCGAATGCCGGAGCAGTACCCTACCAAACGGACCACGGACCGCGCGCCTTTTGTCCTTCCTCTTCCTTGTCCTATCCTCTCCCCCTTACACACACACACTAACATGCACTACACTACCACATATTCCGGGAGACCGGTCGGGAATTTAGAGCTTGTCCCAGCTGGGGCGGGGTCCCGCTGGTGGGAGAGTCCTGGTTAGGGGGAAACCCCACTAGACGACGGTAGGTCGGCGCCGGATCTCGCCATCCAGCTGGGGTGTCCCCGCCATCTCCCGAGAAACAAACATGCACTACACTAACGGGACGAATGACCAAAGCAGTTGACGCGCCCGGAAACACGAAAAAAATAAAACCAAACTAATCCAGGGAAAGTGGAGCGGAGTGCTGTGAGAGGTAGTGGGCCAAGCAGAGTTGGAGGAGGGTGAAATGGAACGTAGGGTGAAGCATGGAGGTGAATGTCGAAGCGGATAGAGGTGATTGTTAGAGAATGGAGGCCATAGAAAGGTGGACGTAAAGCTTAGACAGGTGGCAGTCTAGACGAGACGGTGCGGATCCAAACAGGAGGATAGATTAGAACACGACAGAATAGAATAGGACAGGTCACCTCAGGACAACACGGCAGGGTGCGGGCCGGAATGCGTCTTGAAAAATGGGACGAAACGAAACGGGACGAGATGAATAGGCCCGAGATGCAGTGCCGAAGCCGGGATGCATCGTGCCGAATGTGACGAGACAATACGAGATGCGATGGGACGAGACGGATCTTGGCCAAATAATAAGTGTGTAGCGGAAAGATGACGTTGAGTGGGGACGATTGATTGATTGATTGTTAGTGATTCCGGGCGCTTCAACTACGGAGATAATTAGTCCCGCGAGTGTTGTGCATCTTTTTTCATCGGGATGTGGAGTAATTTTCCCCCACTGGATGGCGAGATCCGGCACCGAGCAGAGTTTTCCCCAACCAGGTATCTCCCACCAGCCGAGCACCGCCCCAAACGGATCAAGTTCTAAATCCCCGCCCTATCTCCCGGCATGTGTGGTAGTGTAGTGCATGATAGTGTAAGTGTGTAAGGGTACACAATAGGATAAGGAAGAGATAGAAAAGTTCTCGCGTGGCCCGTTTGTTAGGGTACTGCTCCGGCATTCACCTGATGTTAACCGGAGAAACCACAAAAAACTACCGACCTGAGCAGCCGGCCGCTAGAATTCTCTTCCAGACGGCGAATTCGACGTAGCTGACAAGCTAGTGTTGAGACTTCTACCGCTGTCGGGTCTCGAACCTTGGAGGCATCCCGGTCAGAGGCATAAGTTGATGCACTGAGCCACCGCTCCCGGTTTGACTGAGGACGAACAGTGGCGTGGGGGCGGGGAAGGGGGAGGGTGGAAGGAGGTCGCGAAGGAAGTACGAACGCGCGGCGTGCGTAGGCGCGTCGGTGGCGGGAGGGCGATATGAAGGGAAGCGGGCCAGACGAGGAGCCCCCAGGGAAGTTCGCCAGGCACTCTGGAGGACGCGGAGCGGCAACGCGTGGGGGGTGGGGCCGCGATGCTCTTCTTTCCTCGCGAGCCCGCGCGCGGCGCCGACGACTGCCCGGGTGCGCGGGGCGGCTGGCGCGCAGTGCGGGATGCTTGCGGGCACGCGGCCAAAATGGTCTGCAACCGGAATGCGTTTCAGTGGGCCGTGAATACAATTTAGAATTAGAAATTATTTATTTATTTTTCTTAAAAAAACAGTTAAAAACTGCATATGACGTGCTATGGGGAAAAGCGAATTGTATGCACATTTTCAAAATTCTGTGATCCCTACACGAAGTCATATACTACTTAAATTTGAAAAAAAAACCATGTAATAAAATCTATTTCCAAGGATAAAAAGGCAATAAATTTTGGCTCTTATCCATGTTGTCCTTCGGAATAATACTTCCTGCCGTGACAACATGGAAACGATTATTTGAATAATAGTATTTCCCACTGAAGTCTAGGAGACGAGCACAGAAAATTAAGTTACATTTATGTCCAGAAGCAAAACAAGGGGCCATCTCAGCATTTGCTGAATCGATCAGGGAAACTGGACGAAAAACCTGATCGAGATGGTAGAGCTGTTTAAATGTCTCACGTTAACTCTCTTCAGAATCACTTGCTGCAACCGTCAACCTATCAGACCGTTTTTATTGATTGATACGTGATTCCGGGCGCGTTGTCTGCTAATGTCATTAGTTCCATAAGTAAAGTTCATGTTTTTATCGCGGGAGGGGCGGTGATCATCTTCCGCTGGAAGGCGACATCCGGCCCCGACATACACGTCGCCCCGCGGGGTTTGCCCAACCTGGTATATCTCACTAGCATTGCACCGCCGCAGCCGGGCAAGCTGTAAGCTCCGGACTGGTCTCCCGGCATGTGTGGTAGTGTAGTTCCTGTAAGTGGACGTGTGAGTAAGTAAGGGATGGGGATGGGACAGGGTAGAGGAAAGGATGAACGCGCGTGATTCATAGCCCGTATGTTTGGATACTAGTAAGACATTTGCCTAGTGTTGATCGGAGAAACCACGAAACACAATTTAGAAACGGAAGGGAGTTTCGGTTTCTCACATCAATTGTATTTACATATGCTGTACCTTTTGAGTCCTACCTTCCGAAATTTACCCACACTATTAAGGTAATTTGTAGTGAACTAGGAAATCCTTCTCATTGGTTATTAATGTTAGCTTTTCTTGCTTTAACAGTTATGGGTTGAAGTTGTAGTTATGTGTAGAAGTTGTGTCTATCTTGCGTGTTCTAGGGTACGTGATTTACTTTTGACTCAACTCCGACATAATTTTAGAGCAGGGATATTCTCATTTGTATTCTGAGATAATTAAAGGGAAGTTTTATATGGACATTTATTTTGTGACTATCACATACATCAGCAAGGTAACAACACAAGAATCTAGTTTTTTTTGATAATTTTACATCTTAAATGTCTGGTTTCAGAAGGAATTTAATAGGAAATGTGTTCTTCAATAAGGTGTGGTTGAAAACAATACTACTCTCGCGTTCATTGTCACATGGGTGTCGTGCCACATGTCACAGGAAAAATTAACGCATATATTGGAAATATTGGTAGAATAAGTTAATATGAACAAAGCATTGTAGTTTAGTATGAAACTGTTCACAAATCAAATGTTCTTTTCAGAAAATTCTGAATACACAGAGAAAAGATCTCGTATCATTTTGACCTGTTTCATCTGTTTCAACTTTTAATCTGTTTGGATATGTCACTCGGAATTTAGGCGGAGGTTGAGTCTCGTTTGAAAATACGAATCAGATCAGAGTTACTTACTTTCAAAAACACTGGCAGCAGCCAGGCTAATATAGCTTATTTCACCGTATTTCAATACGCAAAGTTTTGTGTTTGTAAGTACTTCTGTATATCTCTTCCTGACCATTGTATAGGAGGGATCAGGATAGATTAGTTAAAAACCAAGGCTGTTATGAAACCCGTTCGTGTATTGCAATGCGCAATTTTCCTTAACCAAACGGCTTCGGCAGATCTCGCCATCGGACGGGAAAATATCACCGCTACTTCCCGTGATGAAAAACATGTACCACACTTTCTGAAATAATGGTTTAAGCAACTTACCTGCGCAGAATCACAAATCAATCAATTTTCCGTGGTTTTCTCCGATTAACACCAGGCGAATGCCGGACCTTACCAAACGGGCCACGAATCGCGCGCGATCTGTCCTTCCTCTTCCTTCTCCTATCCTCTCCTCTTACACACACACTTACACTAACATGCACTACACTACCACATATTCCGGGAGACCGGTCGGGAGCTTAGAGCTTGTCTCGACTGGGGCGGTGCCCCGCTGGTGGGAGAGTCCTGGTTAGGGGGAAACCCCACTAGCCGACGGTAGTTCGGCACCGGATCTCGCCATCCAGCGGGGGAAGATCACCGCCATCTCCCGAGAAAAACATGCACTACACTAACGGGACTAATGACCGAAGCAGTTGACGCGCCCGGAAACACGAAAAAAGCAATCAAACAACAAATCAATCAAACAGCATCCAGCGCGCCTTTGTGCCTTCGTGATCCGTGAATCGTCCCACTGTGTGAAGGGCGTCTCTGCGCCCTTTCGGGCGGCAGGGCTCTGCCCTCCGGCGGCGACATACTCGTGCGCGCCCCGGGCACGTGCGAGTCCTTCAAGCCCTACAAAGGGGCCGGGAGGGAACGAGAATGTAGTGTAGGTACAGCATGTCCTCGGCAATGTGTTGAGAATAAAAATCTCCACTACTCATCTCTTGTTCGCTATCCGCCAGTGATCAACTCTAAAAAGTGAAATGGGAACAAATGCATTACGGAAACTCCAAACGAATATTTTGAGAAGTTCTCTGTAGTTTGGTTACCGAATAGGGCGCCATGTTTGGGTTTTGAGGGTCATTGAAGTGCAACTCGACGAACTCAGAAGTTGTAGTGCTATTTCAAAATTGCGTCTTCCTAATTGAATGCTGCCGACAAATCATTGATTGAGCAGTTTTTTGTGTTTGTTGTATAATAATTTTAATTTCTATTCTTCTGTCCCCTATACATTTCATTATTATTTCAGCCTCGTTCAGTCTCATAGTCAGATGTCTTTCTGTCGCACTAAGTAATGCATTTCTTAATTTTTCGTCTTGGACTGAGCAGTGAGTGAGAGGCTACAAGCAGTGGCAAGCCTCTTTTTCTGACTTTGTTTATCAGAAAATTAGATTTTTCGTTTTCCCCCACATTTTGACTTAATGAAAAAAGTATTTTATTTTGATGGACTCGCACCCCGACGTCAATCACTGTGCCTCAGAACGTGACACAGACTAAATTATTTTGGATCATTGTGATATAAATCGCACACATTTCTGTCGTGGCAACATCAGATGAAAAATTTTAAACTTTGGATTGATGGCAGGGGTTTCCCTAGACGTTGAATGTACGGCTTCCAGACCTGCAGATCCAAGCATTCTTTTCGATGTAGATCTCTTATCTCGTGTGTGAATTGCGAAATGTGGCGTAAGAACTAATTTTTATTGGGTCTATACATCTTTATGTCTAGAGCGTCTAGAGCGTTCTGTAGAAATATAAAAGGGGGTGGTAATTAGGGGGATATCAAAATTCGATCAATTTCATTTACCCAACACCATTTTGAAGAGAAGCTCATGTCTAAAGGTATATATCGAAATAGATGGAATTTGCCCCTCTATCCCCCTCCCCCTCTAAACAATTCTCAGAACTTTTTTTATTCACTTACCCTAAATGGAAGATATTCTATTTAAAATTTCTATTTTTTGTGTTCGCCCATCATGCCCGGATTCCCTCTTATCTTCTGACCTGTATCATACTTTAAAGCTGATAAATTGATTGATTTTTTCGTGTTACTGGCCCGTCAACTGCTTTGGTCATTCGTCCCGTTAGTGTAGGCAGTTTTTTCTCGGGAGATGGCGGTGATCTTCCCCCGCTGGATGGCGAGATCAGGCGCCGACCTACCGTCGGCTAGTGTGGTTTCCCCCTAACCAGGACTCTCGCACCAGCGGGGCACCGCCCCAGTCGAGACAAGCTCTAAGCTCCCGACCAGTCTCCCGGAATATGTGGTAGTGTAGTGCATGTTAGTGTAAGTGTGTGTGTGTGTGTGTGTGTAAGGGGAGAGGATAGGACAGGGAAGAGGAAGGACAGTTCGTGCGCGGTCCGTGGCCCGTTTGGTAGGGTACTGCTCCGGCATTCGCCCGATGTTGATCGGAGAAACCACGGAAAACTACCGATCAGAGCAGCCGGGCGCTAGAATTCTCCTCGAGACAGCGACTGAATTCGACATAGCTGAAAAGATAGTGTCGAAAATCCTGCCGCCGTCAGGACTCGAACCTAGGACCTCCCGATCAGAGGCGCTGCAGAGACACCAGTTGATGCACTGAGCTGCCGCTCCCGGTTTCAAGCCGATAAATGGTTTGCCAGCATTACACCAATGTATTACCGGCTAGCCCCGCGCCTTGGTCGCATGGCGACGCTGGGCCCTCTGGAGGTGTCATTACGTCGGCCGCAGAACGTAAGCCGTAAGCCGGGCAGAGGCGAACGGGGACACGCCGCGCCGTGCTGCGGGCGGTCAACAGCTACAAAATGGATTCGGGCTCGCGCCTTCATCTGCAGAGCAAACACTCATGGCGGCGACGCGGGCGCTCACCCCCCACAACTGGGACAGGGGTTTCAAATACCAGACGATCCTTGCAGAGTTTGTGGTGCATGAAGAGAGTGCGAGAGAGGAGGTGTGAAGGGGGCGTGGGTGGAGGCAGACCGAAGGCGGGGATGGAGCCGGAGACAGGTGGGGGGGGGGGGGGGCGGAGGCGGGAGCGGAGGAGGGGCGGAAGCGGAGGTGGAGGCGGGGGCGAAGGCGGGGGCTGGAAGCGGTGTCTGAGGCGGGGGTGGGGCGAGGCGAAGCGGGGCGAGGTGGGGGCGGGGCGGAGGGAGGCGGGCGGGGGCGGAGGCGGAGGCGGAGGCGGGGCGGAGGCGGAGGCGGGGGCGGGGGCGGAGGCGAGGGAGGAGATGGTGACTGAGACACGTGTGGTGGGCAAAAGCGGCTATGGTGCCGAGGAGGAGGAAGTCTGAGGAAGTGATAATAAATGCAAGGATAGGGAGTTTCCAGACGTTCATAACTATAGCAGAGTAAAGATCAAGACGAGGACAAAAAAACTGCATGGGTGTAGTCGCGGACCGGAGAAACGTGGAGACTGTTCTGTGAGTCCTGATATGTTCGGTTTGTGGGTCTCATTGGTGACACAAAATTGGAACTCTGAACTTATGCAATTTTCAAGATCTGCATTTCTGTAAAATTTATTTAATTTAATTAAGATGTCGGGAGACTAGTTACGGGCGTAGTACTTGTCTCATGTGGGTTGGTGCCGCCGTTGGCGCAAATACCTGGAGGAGGAAACTCCGCCAAATGTTCACAGCAGTATTTTACATTGCAGCTGAGGAGGAATATCGCCACCAGGCGGAATATAACATAAAGTACATTGTTGGTAATAATCATAGTAATTGATGCTCCGGAAATATTAAATTCAAAACAAGTTATAGAGGCGACGTGACGGTTGTGGCGGGCGAAGGGGTCGAGGCACAACCAATCGTGAACACGAAGACGAGTGGGATAGGCCGGCTTAGGTGGCTCAGGGGAACAATTCTTGTCATTGCAGTGCCTCAGAGCGGGCGGTCCTGGAGTTCGAGTCCGGACAGTGGCATGATTTTCGACACCAGCTACATAGCAAGATCAAATTCACCGGTTGTCTGGAGGAGAAGTCTAGCGGCCACCAGCTCTGAATTGTAGTTTTCCGTGGTTCCTGCGATCAACAAGCAAACGCTGGAACAGTACCCTAACAAGCTGGCAATGGACCATTCACCATCTTTCCTTCTTCTTCTTCTTTGTTCCACCTCCACCCTTTACTTGCACACACACACACACACACACAACACTTACATTTACATGTACTACCTCATATGCCGGGAAGCCAGTCGTGAGAAAAGCGCTAGTCCCGGCTGGGTCAGACCCCCCTCTAGCTGACGTGTAGGTCAGTTTCCGATCACGCCATCCTAAGCTGAAATATCAGCGCCAACACCCTCCATAAAAACGTTACTACACTTACGAGATTAATGAAGTTACCAATTGTCGCTCCCAATAACCGGGAGCGGTAGCTCAGTGCATCAACTGATGTCGCTGCAGCGCCTCTGACCGGGAGGTCCTAGGTTGGAGTCCTGGTGGCGGCAGGATTTTCGACACTAGCTTTTCAGCTAGGTCAAATTCAGTCGCTCTCTGGAGGAGAATTCTAGCGGCCGGCTGCTCTGATCGGTAGTTTTCCGTGGTTTCTCCGATCATCACCAGGCGAATGCCGGAGCAGGCCCGTATACCGAGCCACGGACCGCGCGCGATCTGTCCTTCCCATTCATTCACCTATTCTCTCCCCTTACACACACACTTACACTAACATGCACTACGCTACCACATATCCCGGGAAACCGGTCGGGAGCTTCGAGCTTGTCCCGGCTGGGGCGGTGCCGCGCTGGTGGGAGAGTCCTTGTTAGGGGGAAACCCCCCTAGCCGACGGTAGGTCGGTGCGAATCTCGCCATCCAGCGGGGGAAGATCACCGCCAACTCCCGAAAAAAAAGAACTACACTAACGGGACTAATGACCAAAGCCGTTGACGTGCCCGGAAACACGAAAAAATCAAATCAAATCTCTCCCAGAACATCAATCAACCATGCTAGTGGGAGAGTGGCGGGGCGCGGACACGAGCGAAGCAGCCGGCGTGGCAGCGGGGGAGCGCCGGAGGGGGCGGGGCGCTGACGCGGCGCGCGCTGCTCGTTTTCTCTTGCGCGCGGCTACGCCACTAATCCGCCCGCGGCGCGCGCTCGCTCTGTCGCCCGAGATTTCGTCAACCGCCCCCCCCCCCGAAGACAACTCGCCCGCGTGTCTTCGCACCCATGCACACGCCGCAGCGGACCCAAGCAGGGACCGGCTCTGCGTGGCATCCGAGCACGTCACGCAGCAGTGACGCGATATTCTTTGTTTCCTGTGAACGCAAACAGTGGAGTACAAGATTACAGAAAAGCCTCATTATCACGGATTCCAAGGAATCGAAATATGCCGGAAATCGTATTATAAAAAATCGTGTTATTCGAGTGTTATAAATATCCGTTTATCTAATCTCTGACCGGAATCGAAGTTTTCTTCGTGTTACTTCGAATTTTGTGTTAATGAGTTGTGCTAACTTGTTTGTGGGTTATGTATTTAGTTTCAATTAATTTTATTTCCTAATAAGTATAAATGGAGCTTTATTCACTAGGGAGAAATGTTCACGAATTGAATGGCGAGGGACATTGTATCTCTAGTAAGTATGGTCTGCAAAGTGAAGCTCTGTGAAACCGAAAATTGAATACAAAACTTTATTTTGAATCCATTTTCTTTAATTTTTAGTTCTCTTTCGAACACGAATGATCGAATTTCTACAAATTCTCGAACCCTAACTCAAAGGCTTTTATTCATGGTGTTAAAATTTAAATCAGAATGCATATCATTATATGATCCGGGCTGTCCGGGTAGCGCCGCGTCGAAGTGCTGGGGCACCCCAGATTATGACTCTGGCCGCGGAAGCCTACGATAGCATATCATTATACTACTCAGTACTGAGAATGGACATCTAAGAACGAAAAAGTAGAGCATGGCCTTGTGAATATATGGATGGAAGGGATCTTTCCGTCTTCTGTGAACGTCCGTCGCCCTCCGAACAATTCCTTTTCTACCGCGTTTCGAGGGCGTCTTTTGTTGCAGAAAAATATTCGAAGCCGCTAATCTAGAATCACCACTTCATCATGTCACTAAACGTATCGTTATTTGTTTAAATTTCACATTTCTTCTATATAATTAATTTTGTCTTCAAAATACTCGAAAAATATTCTTATTAGAACAAAAAATCCTGCAGAATCTCTTTAATGTGAATATCATGCAGGTTATGTGGCTAAAAATGTAATACTTTTTACGTTTTTACCAATAAAAAACAGTAAACCATCGCAAAACGTTGCCCGTGCGAGCGTGCTTCCGCGAGCACACGTTGCAAAGAAACCCTCAGTTATCGTGGAGTCATCATCAATTGTAATAAATCTAAGGTGTTGGACCGTGGGCTAGAAGGCTGAACAGCTTGGCATTCTTCTTATTTCTGACGCGCAAACGAAGTAATCGCACTATCTACGAGCGTATAATTTGCAAAAACTTCCCTTTAACTGAAATATCGAACAAAATATTTTTAAACGTTCAGTTACTCAGAGTGTGCTATCATTGAATTCAATAAAAATACTATCCACTAACATGTTATCAACATTTCAGACGTCCTATTCTGAAGAAAGGAATGTTGACACCAGAAATAATAAGTAATGTTTCAGCAATAAATAATCATAATTAAAACATAATATTTCGTCAAGCTCTTCACATTACAAGAGACATACTCGTGAATGAAAAGGCTATGTTATAACAAACGTCTTATTTTCAACACAAAGCAAACTTCTCGACTTCTGTTGCCTAAAGGATTTCGTCACTCCATGCTTCCGCATCCAGGCGTGCGTCTGGATGCCTCGTGTTGTGTTTGTTTTGCTTTCTTTGTCCAGTGGACTTGACACAAGGCTTCGGCGCGGCATTCGCTGACAGCCGGCACTGCGCTGTCGCGCCTCGCGTGCAGCTCGAACGGACTCCTTGAGGCAGATGGAGGCGGCTCTGACGAGTCAGGGGCTTATCCTCCTCGCGATCGGAGGCGTTCCTCACAGATGAGGACGCAATCCGCTTATGCAGCGTTTTCACACGCCCAGCGCCCCCTCGACACATCGCCCGCCTTGGAATGAGTTGCGTAACTGCACAGCTCGCGGATGTGCGCTGGTGGGAATTCTCCGTCGAGATTTCGCGATTGTGAAATTAAGCACGATCGGATGAACAAGTGGTAATGGATTTGTTTAAAACTAAATATCAAGATTCAATGTTCTTAGAAGATCTGACAACTGATGTCACTGCAGCGTCTCTGACCGGGAGGTCCTAGGTTCGAGTCTGACGGCGGAGGATTTTCGACACTACTTTTCAGCTAGGTCGAATTCAGCTGCTGTCTGGAGAGAATTTAGCGGCGGCTGCTCTGTTTTCCGTGGTTTCTCCGATCAACACCAGGCGGAGCTGTACCCTATCAAACGGGCCACGGACCGCGCGCGATCTGTCCTTCCTCTTCCTTGTCCTATCCTCTCCCTTTACACTCACACTTACACTAACATGCACTACACTACCACATATTCCGGGAGACCGGTCGGGAGCTTAGAGCTTGTCCCAGCTGGGGCGGTGCCCCGCTGGTGGGAGAGTCCAGGTTGTGGAAACCCCACTAGCCGACGGTAGGTCAGCGCTGGATCTCGCCATCCAGCGGCGGAAGATCACTGCCATCTCCCGAGAAAAAATATGCACTACAGTAACGGGACTAATGACCGAAGCAGTTGACGTCCCGAAACATCACTCAATCAATCTATAAGATCTGATGTACTCATTATTGAGTTTGTTAATCAATTTGCCTTATAAATGATTTAGATATCTTCAACGTTTAGACCAACAGACACCCATAGTGCAACACAAGTCGGATTTGTGTGAGTTGTGAAACAATGCAGAAAGGGATTGGAATTATCAGCTCAGATTTGACAATTCTGAAATTAAACACAATTGAATTATTAAATAGTTTTGTGTAAAACTCATGTATGCTTCTTGGTCGGAAATGAAAGACAATTTTTAAATAACATAATTGAGCATGGAGGTTAGAACAGGTTAACTTTACTTAAAAATCACATCTACTTAAAATAAATACACATTCGAACCGAAGACAAATTTTTAAAATATTGCATTTGCTAAGCAAAAGAAAAAAAGAAATATATTACAAAATGTTGAAATTAAAAACAGTAAAAAATCGTTCTTTCTACCTCCTTCTATCTGTATCAAATAGATTAAACTAATGTTAAATGTAGTTGTTGCACATATGGGCAACATTAATTTAAATTTGGCGTTTATTTGGAATTCAATCATTTATAACAATTCCTTGACGTTAATTAACAGCAATGTGTATACATTTTAAACGTCTCGCGTTGAACTTATATTTTTTCTGTAAAAAACGAGTTGAAAACTTTGACCTGCTTTCAAAGACGCGTAATTGGCCGCGTAATAACCTATTACGCCCGCATTATGAGAGAAAACGATTTCTTTTCGCCCAGACAGAGGTAATACTGACAATTCTTCAATACTCAATATTTATTACTGAGATAAACTAATAGTTCTTAAATGCTGTCAGAATTTTACCTGGTGTCGAGGTTAGAAAAGGAGGAAGGAGTCTTATTGTTAACCCGAGTCATAATTTAATGCTCTCCCAAAAACAAGCTATTTTGCAGCCGCAACAGTAGTTCTTTGTTAAATATTTCCATATCACTACCACCTCTCTCCCATTCAAAAGTTCCCCTAGTGTACAGATTGCTCCGAATACAGATACATTTATCGTTTTTTCGACAATCCTGGCATATGCCTATGCAGTACCCTAACAACGATAGGGTCACGGATAGTGATAGTAAAGTTTAGAAAAACTTCGAAACATGACCAAAACGTTTTCGATGTCGAAGAAAACATAAAAAAAACATCGATGTTTAAAATATGGATGTTTTAAATACGATGAAATATTTTAAGTAAAATGACCTGGTTCTAAAGTGATCATAACACGCAATACTAGTTTAAAGTATATTCTGCCTTAAATTTGACTGTCTTAATTTTCTAATCAAGGTTATATGTAGTGCCGGTGCAAATTGTTTAACGATACTACCACCTACAAAATAATCAAAAAATGTATCAACACTGGAGAAAAGTTGCGAATAGCAAACGGTTTCGTCTCGCCTGGGAATCGACAAATATGACTGTTGTCAATGGCTGTTGATTGCGAGCAATCCCCAAATAAATAGATACTGACAATTTTATTTACATGAGATTTTGTTTGAAAACATCGATGCTTTTGCACAAATATATTTATCTTTAGAAAACATTGAAAACAAAACATCGATGCTACAATATCTATCTTTCTGCTCGAAAATATCGATGTTTTATAAACATCCATGTTTTTGATCATCCCTAGTCACGGACCGCGTGTTTCCTCCCTCTTTCTTATCCTATCCTGACCTCTTCTCTCTCTCTCTCCTCTCTCTCTCTCTCTCTCTCTCTCTCTCTCCCTCTCACACACACACACACGCGCGCGCGCGCGTTTACATACACTGTACTACCACACATGTCGAGAGACCAGTTTGAATCTTACACTTTGTCCCGGCTGGGGTAGTGCCTCACTTGCGGGAGATATCTAAATGAGGAATACCCCGCAAGTTGACGAATAGGTCTGCCCCGGATCCCACCATTCAGTGGGGGGAAGAACATCAATTTCATGTACGTTTGTTTTTTCCTTCCTGGGGATTTTTTCAGCTTCAAGGGATGTCGATTTTGACTATCCGCGCCGGGGTACCCATTGTGTCTCCCCATAGGGACACACATTAACTTTTTTACACTAGACACACTTGTGGGCTCCTCGGTCTGCGGTCAGAAGATTTACAAGTCCTTCCGCGGGAACACAACCATTTGAAAGACAAGAGCAGATGAGATATCATAGCAATTGACACGTCTAGAAATAATCAATCAATTATATTTTTATATTTTAGTCATGTATCCCACCTTTAAATATTGTAATACATACAAAAAATATTGTAATGCGTTTCGTAAACAAATAATCTATACATGGTAATTTTCAGACACTAATAAGACTTAAAGTTTATATTTGTGCCTGTGATTATATAATATTCCTTTCTAGATATTTTGCATAACATATCTCTATTTAATAATCGTGCGCATCTCATCTTTCTTCGGAATTTTACTTTAGATATTGCGCATTCCATTTCTCAAGACTGGTACTACAAGTTCATGGTCCTATTCAGTTTCATAACGATGGGCTGGAAGAATTCCGCATATTGAAAAGTATACAAATTAAGCAGGTATGATATGCAAAATACTCAACGAGAAACGCAAAATACGTAGGACCCAATTCTTCAGAAAATTTCAAAATTGTGTGTGACACTTGCTCTCATATGAAAACTATTTACGATAGTCGTTCACAACTTATTAAATTTCTAAAATTTTAATTCAGAAAATACAATTAGTGAAAGGATAGAAAGGAATAAAATTAATCGCTATAATCATTTAATTAACTTTAAATTAATGTAATTTTTCAAGTGCCGCAAACGTTGATCAGGATTATCTCAACTAAAATGTTTATGTGCTGTGACTGTATACTTATGAGCTGCCTTCTCCCACCTTTCGATTGGGAATTTTTTAAACCTGCGTTTCCCAGATACTTTTATCTAGTGGTTGTATTCTGTCACTATAATAACAAAAACGATAAGAGGGCCAACATCTTTATCACTTTCACTTATTATGCTAAACATCTTTACGTATTTTTTATTGGTCAAGTATATAAAGGTCAGTCGTGCGGAGTTTGAGAATTAGCTAGCGAAAGCAAGACTAAAAAGATGATAAACGAAATAAAAATGGATATGGAAACCACGTTTAATTTGTGCATTTCTATTCAAATGAACCATAGTAGCCATGAACAACCATACTATGTTTGTCTCTACAAATCCATCAAGGCACATTCAGTTCTTCACAGTTCTTTCTGAAAAAATTAGATTCAATGATTAAGGCGTTGTCATTGTCAACAATTGTTGACAAGAACCTTAATATTCCAATTATGTAAATTCAACTACACCTCACCACTGAATCAATAAAAAATTAGAAACCACCACATTAATCCTTAATACTTTGTAAACATCCAATCAAGAAACAACCCAAAGTCATAAATACCAACGGTAAAATTGAACACCAAAATATTAACACATATAGGGCCAGTTCGCGTGTGCATGAAGTGTTAGCAACACTGTCCCCTTAACAAGAGTCTAGTAGTGGATATAAATCCGCGAATGAACGAAAATGGTCAGTGTCAGGTGTAATATTCGTTTAGTCTGAAAATGAAATGGATAAATATTTGATATCAGTAAACAAGCTGTAAAGTCAATATTTTTCAGAAACATAATACGCTATAAATACTACTGAATTCTCCAATGCATTCCCTGTAGTGAGAAATGAGTAGATCGTGGATATTTAGGTAGAAACCTTTTTTTTTTTTTTGTTCCTGGATACCTTGTACTAAATGAAGTTTTATATATACATTTTAGGGTTATTTGATCTAAAACCCATCAATTTCATAGCGCCTAAAAGGGCCTATTTCAACATTAATTCCTTTTTGTGCTAATTTTACTTTTAAAATTCTAAAATGAAGCTAATTTGCCCTATTTCTTTTGTCTGTGGCTTCTTTTAACTTTTTTCCTCTGTCGGCCAAAGAGATATTCTATCGGCAAAACATATTAATTTTAGCGTTAATTTTTGCGTTAATCTGATAGCGATATATAGGATAGCGATATACGATAAAGATCTTTCGATGAAAGTCTCCATGCTACTACTTCCTGACAAAGTGAAAAGACTGCCTCAGCTTCTGAGATAAAGGGATTGAATTTCCTTGAAAGAAAACAATCGTTGTGGTTGTATGGATCCTATTACACCAACTGAGCATTTATCACTGCTCATTGATGTTTCCTACGAACGTTAGTGCGTAAAGTGTGCCGAGGAAATTGAGTTGCTGGATTTAGCAGGCACGTTAATGAGTTACTTTGAGTTGAACACGTGCCGAGATTCAAGTATGGACCCATCATTCTGCTGGCGTGAAACGGTCGTTCTCGGCGTATAAACAGACGTTGCCCGATAAGAGACATTCATTTTCTCTTGAAAACCTAGAGAAAGTATTAGTAATTTATTGTGAGGCAAACTACGGTACTAATAATTCTAACCAAAGGGCAAACAATTTAAACCTGTTCATAAATAAATCCTAAGTGAAATCGTTTCTACTGCATAACTGTTTCTATACAATTAGAAACTATATCGAGCATCCCAAGGAAACTAACATTAAGCATTTGGTTCAGAACAGCGTTCAGAAAAATGAGATTCATGCTTTTCTATTCTAAATTAAACAATAAACGATTGAATGAAAAAAAAAAATTAAAAAAGGCATTTAAAAACAAAAAATAACGTCGATGAAGGATTGTTCTCCAAAATGAAGGACGGTTGGCAACCCTGTTCTGAACCAACTACGTATACTCCTGGACAGAGTCGTTTTTAACAGCTTTGGGGGCCTTGTGCCTAGGTTGATTTAGGGGCTCTCTATTCTTATTTTCAACGATCTCCTTCCACCCCAATTTCGATGCTGAAATATAAAGGAAATCCTATAAATTCACATTGTACTTTGTATTTTTTTAAATGTATTGAAAGTATTTTTTAGTGTTTCCATTTCACATTATTCAAACAAAAAATTCAAAACTATATGTATAAGCAAGAATAACAGCTTTATAATTACATTGAAAAAGATTAAAAATTAAATAGTCAACTTTTTAATTGAAATGTACAATATAAAATTGAAAAGCATTAACCAGCACCCTTCCATATTATAAATATTATTCATTGATGCGCGACACATCATTTTGTTATGCCAATTTTTGCGTATTGTTTAATCATACATAATTTTTTATACATTTATTTTATTTTATATTTGAAAAATGCAGTATTACATATTTTTTTAAGAACTATCGGGGGCCTTGAACATCGGAAGCCCTGGGCCCAGGCCCTTCGGGCCCGTGGATTATCATGGCAGTACTCCTGGATCTTCAGTAACTAGAGAGCCTTCGCTCGCCCTGAAACCGAACCTTGTGGCACCCCTGAACGTGCACGCGCTGAGCGAAGCGCCGACGGGAGCAGGGGTGAGGCCAGGGGCAGGGAGGGAGGGCGGGGATGGCGGGGCGGGTTGGGGGCGTGGCCCAGCGGCTGCTCAATAAGCAGCGACGCGAGGTTGCACGCGCCGCGCGCTGTGTCCAGTTTAATATTGTTATAGTGCCTCAGACGCCGCGCCGGCATTCTTGCGATTCCGCGAGCGCCGACGCGCGCGGCGGGCGAGGAGGAGCGCGGGGGCGGGGCGGGGGCAGGCAGACGCGGAGATGCTGGCTAAGGCGGAGGGACGCGCCGCGCAAAGCAGACAGACATTGTGGCAGAGAGACAGGGCGCACGTGGCGGAGAAGGCCGAAAGGGAACGAGGAGTTGGGAGAGTTCAAGCCATAGTGGAGCGAGGTGAGATAGGGAAAGATACGAGGTGGCACGGTGCGTGACCGTGACTGTGCTGGGCGATGGAAAGAGGGAAGCGGAGAATACAAGGGGAAGAATCTAGCTGAGGGAGGAGTTGCATGAGAAAAGACGGAGAGACTGGAGCTTACGGACCAAGAACGGACAAAATAGGGCGAAGAGGCGGGAACATTTGGTAAAAAGGGAGCGAGAGAAGGGAATAGTGGTGAGAGGCGAACCGGTTCGATGTAAAGTCTTGAGGAGGAAGAAGAGAGACAATGATAATTTACTGATAAGCAGTGTTAGGCGGAGAGGCATGGAGCACGTAGGGTGAGGCCAGGTATTCCGTCGGGGCGAAATAAAGAGGAGGATTCAATTGACTGTTTCTGGGCACATAAAGTGCTATGTTCATTAGTCTCATTAATGTAGTGAATGTTCTATCCAGGAATGTAGCCTCCCGCACTGAGAGGTATGATCTTGAGCCGATCTGCACGTCGGCTTGCGTGGGATTTACTCATCCAGGTATTTCCCCAACATGGTATCGCACCCGGCGGAACAAAACCAAGCCGGCCTTGTGTAGTAGTTTTCGTATAGTGTGTGTGTGTGTATGTGTATGTGTGTATGTGTGTGTTAGATGAGATGATAGGATAATAGGAAGGAAGAAAGAAAAATCGCGCGCAGTCTTTGGCCCATTTTTTAAGATTCTGCTCTGATCGTAAAAACTACAGAAAACTAACTACCTGAGCAGCCGATCTCAAGTATTCTTCTCCAGACAGCGCCTGAATTCGACTTACGTTCATAGCTAGACGACATTCCGCTATCATCAGGAGCGAAGGCGGAAGGCGGGTTGAGAAGAGGTGGAGATGCGAGTCGGGCCAGGAAGATCGAGGGTGAGATCCTATGGGAGGGAAGGGGTGGAAAGGTGACAAAGGAAGCGGTTGTGAATAGGTACGCTGACCGCGAGAGGTGGCTCAGGGCATGAATTGCTGTCTCTGAGCAGTGCCTCTGATCGGGAGGTTCTAGATTCGAGCCCCGACGGAACAGAATTTTCGACTTACCTAGATAGCTGGATGGAATTCGGCCCTTGTGTGGAGGAGAATTCTAGCTTCCGGCTGTTCTGATCGGTAGTTTTCCGTGATTTCTCCAATCAACATCAGGTGAATGCCGGAGCAGTATCAAAGGAAAAGAACCACGGACCGCGCGCGATATTTCCTTCCTCTTCATATCCTTCCCCTTACATGAACTAAACTACCACACAAGTCAGGAGACCGGTCGGAAACTTAAAGCTTGTCTCGGCTGGAGAGCTTCCCCGCTGGTGGGAGATACCTGGTTGGGGAAATCCCCCTAGTCTGCGATTGTTCGTCGCCGGATCTCATCATCCAGCGCAGGAAGATCACCGCCACCCTCCGAGAAAAAACTTGCACCGCCCTTACGGGATCTTAGCCGTTGACTCGCCCGGATTCACGAATCAATCAATTGGTACGATGATGGATTTGAAGGACCGGGAGTATTGGGTGGATACGTTGCCTGAGCTGTAGATCTGTTCAAGAATGTCGGAAATACTGGAGGAGAGGGAATGCGACATTGTCGTTGGAAGAGGGCGTGGGATGATTTTGTAGAGAAAGATGGGGAAGTAGGCGAGGAGGCAGATGGTGATAGAGCGGGACCGATGTGAACAGGGATACCGCAAAATTCTTCAAGCCGGGAGATATAGCTGCCACATTGTGAAGAAAGAGGGAAAAGAAGGAAAATCCTTGCAGTCTTGGAACGCGATGGATGGATAGCGGGTAGTGGTAGGAGAACAGGTGTATACCTTTCATCATACTCATTTTCATTTCACACAAGTGTTAGTAAAATGCCTGCCTAACTTCTCACAACAAAAGCTCTTTCCCATCAATGCGACGATAAAGCAATGATATATCTTTAGGGAATATAAAAAACTGAGAAACTCTCAACGAAGAATAAAAACATACATTTTTCGAAAAAAAACATAGACCAAGCTCAAATCTTGAAATATGTGTAAGATCTTAATCTTCGTAATCCAGGTAAATATTCTATAAAACACATTCTGCCGGGCCTGCCTAACATATAGGAACTAATAAAAATTAAATTATTTTATTTACTGTTATAAAATACTGTGAAATACATTATATAAGTACATTCCGAACGTTGTATTGCTCCATCATCTTCTGTGTGTCTTTCCGGGGTGAACATTCTGATTTAGAGACGCATCTCATTGGTGAATACAAGCAGTCTAGCGACAAACTCGTCGTATTGTCCTCATCAAGATCCCTTCCACGTGTAACATCCACATTTCCCTTCCCTGAGGGGGGGCGATACAGGTCTCGTGCTGGTTACGAAAAATAAATTCGTTCTGCCCTGACAAGCGGCGCCCAGCTCGGCGCCGGAGCGACACGGCTCGCGGCGCCGCGGCGCCCGGCGTCGCAACCGCACGCTCCTACTGCCGTCACCATCACCAGTCACCACCGTTGCCTCATTAACCGTTGCCCTCGCCACCAACTCACACACCTTTCTAAGGCGGCGGTCACAATCTAACCGATTGTGGCCACAGTTTCGGTCAGCCGACGTCGAATGTTTCCGTCAGATATGCCCGATTCGTTCGAGCATGTGCTAGTAACTGGAAATAGTCGTATTGAACCCCAACGTCCTCTTCGACGGCGTCCAGAAACATTGGTTGTCGGACGAGGATCTGTTTCGTTTGATTTTGTCGGTTCATTCGTCCGAAATCAGTTGGAGAGTCAAGGCCATCTGTAATACCAAGGCTATCTCCAACACATGTAGATGGTCTTGAGTGTGCCTCTCGCAAATGTATCAAACATTGAACTGCGGAACTATGGGGATATTCGGCCGATTTCAGGTGCAACATTCGGGTGCATTTCGGATGAAATAGGTCGGACGATTTTGCTCGAAGTCGTCCGGTAGCAAGCGGCAGATATTTCGGCTGCACGGTGACCGCAGCCTACGACCGTCTCTACCGCAGGCAGCGCCGCAGCCAGGACCGTCATCTCTGTCACTGATGTCGCTACCACCGTTTCCTCGGCGCTATTATTGTTTAGTTAGTTACTGCTGTCTCATGGCCATGCAACTGCTGAGGTTACTGTGGCTCTTAATTGTAGAAGAAATTCCTTGAGTTTAGCGGAAATGATAGTGAGGAGAATGGAGATGGAGTAATGGAGGAAAGAGACGCAGGGGAAATGGGAAAACGTCGAGAAAACCAGTCGGGAACTTGAATTGTCGTCCTGAAATTCTCCACCGGGAGAGGTAGCTCAGTGCATCAATTGATGTCGCTGCAGTGCCTCTGACCGGGAAGTCCTAGGTTCGAGTCCTCACGGCGGCATTCTAGCGACCGGCTGATTTGATCGGTAGTTTCCCGTGGTTTCTCCCTTCACCACCAGGCAAATGCTTTAGCTGATCCCTAACAAACGGACGAGGGCGATCTTCCTTCCTGCTTCCTTCTTCCTCTTCCTTGGCCTATTACCACTTACACACTAACATGCACTACACTACTACATATACCGGGAGATCGATCAGGGTTTAGAGATTTTCCCGAGTGGGCCGGTACCCCGCTGGTGAGAGATACCGGGTTGAGGAAAATACATATACTTACGGGTCTAATGATCCCAGTAGTTGACGCGCCCGGAATCACTAACAATCAATCAATATGAAATTGTACATGAATTGGCCGGGGATGACATCCGGGTTCCAGCAGTGGAAGTCATAGACATTTCTCCACAAAACCTCGCCCCAACTCCCACCACACCATCAAAAGCACTATCAATCCACCCGCATGACGGTCATCCAAAACTCCTGCACTGATTGTACCGCATCTCCGCTACCCTTCTAACTATCACCACAACCACCGTCAACCGCAATGCTGTCACCTCCTCTATAACCACTTCTATTTTCTCTGCCTTCACCACTTACAATTTCTACTGTCTATCCCCTCCGCCAACCTAGACGCATCACCGACATGTTTCCCACCTCACTACTACCACTACATCCTTTCTTATCCACCCCACTGGGGCCGTTGTGGCGGCCATATACCACCCCTTGACTTCACCGGCAACAGCGTAAAACATCGCCTCTGCCGCCACTTCCACTTGGCCTCCGCCTCCCGTATCTCGAGCCAGGCCAGCGTCTCCTCCTCATTCCGCGCTCTCACGCAAGCGGCGCGCGCAGGACATACGGCCCGGACGCAGCGCAAAGCGACAATTACTTAAGACCCGCGAGGTATTAAAACCTTAAAGGACGATGGATCGCTTTCTGAATGCAGAGTAGGCGGCTTCTACGCTAGCGGCTCCGAGTCACGCTACACCGCGCGTTCCTCCCCTCACTCCACCTCGGGCGACTTCGCTCCCCTCCCCGACCGCGTCTCACTCCCCCGCCCCCTGCTCCGTCCCTCTTCACTCTGTGCCTCACTGCCCGGTCTCTTTCCGCCCCGTTCCGCCTCGCCCCGCCCAGCCCCGCCACGCCACGCCACGCCTAGCCACGCCCCGACATGTCCCTACTTGCCACGCCCCGCCCCGTCACGCCCGCCACCGCCCCGCAACCCAACCCCGCCCCGCCCGCCCGCCACTCCCGCCGCCACGCCACCACCCCCGCCGACACACCACACCAGCCCCCGCCAACTCGGCCCTGCTCGCCTCGCCACGCCACTCCCCGCCTCGCCACGCCACCCCCGCCACGCCTCGCCCCATCCCGCCACGCTGTGCCTCGCCACGCCCCATCCCGCCCCGCCCACGCCCCGACATGTCCCTACACGCCACGCCACGCCCCTCCACGACACGCCACACCAGCCCCCGCCAACCCCGCAACCCACGCCCCGCTCCACCTCACTCCGTCCCGCTCCACCCAGCTACGCCCCGCGCGTCGTCCTTCCTCCCACCTTCTATATCCCGTCATCTAGGCCCCGCCTGGCCCCCGATCCGCCCCGCTTCTCCCCTCACCGTGCCATCCGCCCCGCCTCTACCTGCCACGCCACACCTCACCAGTCTTTTCTTCTCTTTCTACTCCGCTCCGCTTCCCTCCGCCATGCCTATTTCTGGCCTCCTTCATGCCAGAACACTCCTCTCCGCAGCTCTCCTCTTCAACTCGCCTGGACACCCCCCCCCCAATGGCCTGCTTCTCGTGCATCAACTCGCCTTCCGTCTAATCCACAGCGCTTTGCCCCGCATTCTTTACCGTCCTACGTCTCCCAAACCTACGCATCGTCGCGGCCCGCTCCAGATCCGACCATTCCGACCCTTCCTCTCGCTCTCCCGTCTCTTCCCGCACCGCCTCTTCTCCCCCCCGCCACCCCCTCCACCCCCCTTCGTCCAACTCGCCCTTTCTCACGCCGCTCCCTCCCCCTGCCACCCAGCTCCGCTAGGCACTCCGCGGCGCCCCCCGGTGCAGCAGGAAATTTATCAGCGGTTCAGGTCAGCACCATTAACCACCGGTAAGGAACCGCTCCGGGAATATAATAGCGGTGCGGAGGAAAGTCGTTCTGTGCGTCTGGAGGTCCCTTGGTAGCATTATGCAGGAATTCATTAATTATTCAGCAAATATTCATATTGACCGTTGGCCCGCGGCGCGAGGCCTTAAACGCAGTTTTCCTGCGTCTAATCGTCAGGGCGGCCGGTGCACGCACGCGTGCGGCCCCTGAGGGGCGAGGGGGCAGGGAGGGGGTCTGTTTGCGGAGGACAGGTGAGTGGGGGATGAGGGACTGGTGGCACGCGCACGGCAGGTCGTTGGCTCAGGTCACAAAAAGATGGCTCAATGAGTTGTTGCCTCGAGAGGTGGAAGAGGTCCGACGGAGGTCGTTTTGCTCTCGTTCGAACTACGACCGACCCTTAATAGGAGGGCTGAGATTCGTGTTAACGTTAGTCTTTTGGGGGGTTAAAAACAACAGACTTAATAACAAATTTGACATTAAAATAAATGTATATGAAGACGAGTCTTACCGGGAGCGGTAGCTCAGTGCATCAACTGATGTGAACAACATCACTGCAGCGCCTCTGACCGGGAGGTCCTAGGTTCGAGTCCTGACGGTTTTCGACACTGGCTTTTCAGATAGGACGAATTCAGTCACTGTCTGCAGGAGAATTCTAGCGGCCGGCTGCTCTGATCGGTAGTTTTCCGTGGTTTCTCCGATCAACACCAGGCGAATGCCGGAGCAGTACCCTACCAAACGGGCCACGGACCGCGCGCGATCTATCCTTCCTCTTCCTTGTCCTATCCTCTCCTCTTACACACACACACTAACATGCACTTCAGTACCACATATCCCGGGAGACCGGTCGGGAGCTTAGAGCTTGTCCCGACTGGGGAGGTGCCCCGCTGGTGGGAGAGTCCTGGTTAGGGGGAAACCCCACTATCCGACGGTAGGTCGGTGCCGGATCTCGCCATCTCCCGAGAAGAAAACATGCACTACACTAACGGGACTAATGACCAAAGCAGTTGACGCGCCCGGAAACATGAAAAAATCAAATCAAATCAAGACAAGTCTTACGTGATACATCACTGATTAATCCTTTAATGATCGCACTCGAAATCGTTGCGCCAGTGGTCGCGTGGTTTACAAGTAGTCCATTTACAAAAATTATTTTACTTTCTCTTACTAACAAACTAATATTATCGCGAATATTTAAACAGGTACATTTATCTAAATTAGGAATCAATTGTAAAATGGTATATTAAATATTATCATGTTGAAATATTCCCAGTGTAGCAACAAAATGCTACACAAAATTGAATGCATTTTGCTTTTAAACGATTTCACTCACAAATGTGTGGGTAGATAAGTGTTTTTGAAACATCTTATGTTCCGTATGTTTTGTGCTCTTGATAATCTTTAGCTTTAGTACAATAAAGAAAACAGCTTCCTGCGTCTTGGACGAGGGAGTTTACGATGGCTCGCGCTCCTCGCACGATTGCCCAGCCCTGAGGAGATGATGGGGTAGTTGTGAAGATGATGAAGATGATATGATGATGATGATGATGATGATGATAGGGGAGTGGAAAGGGAATATGCATCACTCTATACCCGTTGCCCGATGCATAGAGTGCTGCTTTCTTTGCTTGGTAGTGATTTCTGTTTATTTATTTGTTTTAGCAAATACAAATTGTCTGCACCTGTGCTGGAGCGTTTTTTCGGACTTTCAATTCATGACATCCTAATGTTTATAAAGGCTAATAATTTAAAATTAAAAACAAATTAAAAGTAAATTTAATAATTTTCTTCGTGTTGACTTTCATTAATAGTATAATCGAACATTTATAAACCAAGTACGATTGATGAGCTACATTGAGATATCTTTGATACATACCAAATAGATTGTGAGCATCTGCTAGTGTATTAGGGGTGGCGACAAGGAGCAGTGGAGATGCCTGCGGGAGGTCGTTGGCTTGGGTCACAACAAGGTCTCGGTGATTGTGTTGCCCTGGAGCATGAAAGGGCGATCCTCCCTGTCTGGGGGCTGGGCACCCCAGACGAGACCCCTTAATTGCCTCGAGAGGGTCTTTCCGTGTGTTGGCTTCGGAATAGCCACCTGAGCATTCCGATCATCCGTCCAACTCCCCTCGAACGACTGCCGACTTCACAAGGCCTATTCTCTTTCTTCCGAAATCCATGTAATGGTAAAATCAGGAACCATCAAAGAACAGCGTTTCTCAATAGTTTTAGTTGCGTGAACAATCTAGAAGCTGTAAAATATTTGTATTATTATATTATACTCTCTGTAATAGTTTCTATCTCGAAATAAAATGGTTAATCTTGAAACTTAAAGTAGGAAACAACGAAAGTCAATAACTAAGATTCTAACGATGCTAAAGAAATTTGACAAGCAGCAATTTCGAAATATCCACAAAAACGCATAAAGACTCCTATTTTATCGTCTCAAATTGTAAATTGAGTACACATTTTTAATGATTTATTTGAAGATTTAGAAAGAACGGAAAATCTACAAAAATTATATAGCTGCGTATTAGCGGGGAGAGTGCTGGGCTGAGCCAATACCTCCAAAAGCGATCTCTCATTGTCTTAAACCAACGTCCCCGAAAAAACAAGTGTTTTTTTGTCTGATCTCCTTGTGCACATATTGCATGGATCACCTTTCAAATGTTTCTAGGTGCCAGGTGTGAAATTTTGTCCACTCCAAAAGACTTTTATCTGATATTTTATGTGTTATTTAAAGGATTTGCACCTATTCATTATCCCAATATTGCTAAGTACCAATAAATTATGAAATAATGTGAAATGAAGTTTAATAAAATATAATTCATACTGTTCTTACGATGTCAGCTCTGAATTTAGAGATCCAATTCTGATCATCTTCAACGTAGAAGAGTTCTTCAAAGCTTACATTTAATTCAGTGGTCGCTAAATAACAAAATATCGAGTAAAGTTTCCTTTTTAATAAATATTTATCATGTTTAAGTGTCTGCGTTGCCCTCCAGCGAGTCGCGACAGGTCGGCGTCGTTCGACTGTTTGTTGTCTCACAAATCGACCCTTAATAGCCTCGAGAGGGACTTCCCCTCCGCTATCAGCCGAATACCCACCTGAGCATTCCTACCATTCGCCCAGTTCCCCCTCTGGACGGCTAGAGGCTTTTCGTAAGATGTTCACTGTTATCCTCGAGAATCACCCTACCTACACTAGTTCTAAGAGCACAGCAACTTTTTCTCGAACAACTTTATTACACGGAACAATTGAAAACTCAAACAAAAAATTAAAAAGTCTGTTATGTACTACGTTTTTTTAAAATATTGATATCTGTATTACAGTTTAATTATTCCAACATGGGTAAATGTCAATAAATTTGTTAAATAATAAGTACTGAAGATTGAGAAAATATAATTATTTTTCTTCCGATGTTAACTCTGAATTCTGAGATAGGCTTACCATCACCACAGTAAATTTCAAATAAATTCGTAAATAATGCATATCCAATATGCCAAAAAAAATTGCAGATTCACTCTTCATAGCGAGTTATATTTCGAATGAGTGTTTTATAGTCTATGTTTTATACCAAAAGAGGTTATTTACATTTAACAACTTAGTCATCTGTACAACGTATCCAATGACCATGAACCGCTGATGGTACTCACAGGAAGCAGAAGAGAAATGTTGCCCTGAAGAAATAATGGTTGTTCTTTTTATAAAAGTGCAGTGGCAAGCTCTGCTCGGCACGCCACGTGTTCGAGTCCTGCGTGGGCAAGATTGTCGTTTCTGGGTAGTGACATGATTACGGCTCTGTATCATAAAAAAGTAACTTTTCCTTCTTGTTACTTCCACAGCTGTGGACGGGAGTTGGTAGAACGATTTGGTCTGCCTGCTGACAGGGGAAGAAATGCTTCTACCGACCACGACGTAAACGTCTCCTTTCCGTCACGTTTCTTCTCGAACTCTAATTTGTTCCACGAGTCGCTAAGGGACAATGGGTCACAGGCGGCTGTGTAAAACTATGTATGTATGTGAAATAAACTGTGGATGAACCAGTCACAATGGGTGTATGGATCTCAGCGGTGTGAAGGAGTGGGATGCTGACATATGTGCTTCAAGGTGCAAAGGGCAGAGATAGAACTGGTGGTTCGGGATGTACGTATATGCTAACTACATTAAGCCAATATGATGTTTATGATGAGGCTGTGATTATTAATTATCATTCTTAAAGTTTTTCCTACCAGATTCCTAGACTCTGGAATATCTCCCAGCTTACTGATTGAAAGTAACTACTGTGACTTGCATTTTCTGCTTTTAGTACAGAAATTCGTATAATATCAGCTGTATCACAACTTGCCATTTTCCATTGGGCGTGATGACATTAGATTGTCGGCTGCCCCATTGCGCCATTTTGAAACGAAGAAATGCCAGGAGTTCGAGACTTAGTATTGTCTGCTCCTAACGGGTTTTGTCTTCAGTTATAACCGTGAAAGTTTTCATAATCTTTTAACGTTCAGATTGAACCTGATATGATGCTTACTGACCAGTCTGAGCGTGCAAGTCACATCAGTTGCCAATACCTCGAACCGGACTGCTCCAAGAGATCTCTAGATAGCTTGTCTCGGAATCTCAAAACCATTCTGGGAGAAATCTCTCTGAAATCCGTTAATGATGAACTTGCTCAAATACCTAATTGCTCGAAAAGCAAGTTTCTGACCCATTATCATTATTTTAATATCCATAATTTACGGTTCTGTACTTACGGAACCTGATACAATTACATCGTCTAACAATTTTCAACAATTACCCTCAATTAGTGAATGACAATTGGTTCTTCTAGTAGCACGACAATTTTGACTGTCGTATTTGTGTCTTTGGTCATGTAACACGAATAGACTAAAATGAGGAAATAAGGCAAAATTATACTCTAGTGAAAATTATTTACCTTTGAATTTCTTGTGAATCTCAAACCTCTCCTTACCATTTATATACAGGCTGCAGCTAACACTACGATATTCAGGAAAATTATTAACATTTAATTGCATTATTATTCAAAATAGTTTTGCATATATTTGCTCCAAACTTCTGCACTACTATTATTGCCGTTTACCTCAGAACCCGGCAGAGTCATCGTAAGGAGATGATTATGAACAATGCACATCGTCGTTCAAGCATTACGATATATTCCCTATGCCCGTTTCTGAATCTCAAATTCAACATATTCTCGTCTTTCCTCCTCACTTCAGAGATTTCACTTATGTACAACAAAACTAATTCTCACTTTGACGTAACAGGCCAGCTGTGGGCTTCCTTATATCTAAGGAGAAACCGAGTGGGGTGGCTCAGAGCATGAAGTGATGTCACTGTAGTGCCTATGTATGCCTCTGACCGGGAGGTCCTAGGTTCGAGTTAGACAAGGAAGAGGAAGGAAAGATCGCGGGGTATCCATGGCATGTTTGGTAGGGTACTGCTCCGGCATTCACCTGGTGTTGGTCGTAAAAACCACGGAAAACTACCGATCCGAGCAGCCGGCCGCTAGAATTCTCCTCCAGACAGCGACTGAATTCGACCTAGCTGAAAGCTAGTGTCGAGTATCCTGCCGCGCCGTGGGGAGTGGGAACCTAGGACCTCCCGGTCAGAGGCGCTGCAGTGACATCAGTTGATGCACTGAGCTACCGCTCCCCAAATAATACAGAATGCAAACAGCAAGTCCCATTTCCCTCATGGGTCTCGAGCGCGCACCGCAGACGCGTACCTCGGCTAGCCGCCGTCCGTCTCCGTGCCCGTCGCATCGCGTCGCGTCGCCGCGGGCGGCGTGCGTGCGTGCCGGGAGCGTGCGGCGTGTGCGTGAGGCTGCGTGAGGCGCGGTGCCCCGCCGCGACGCCGTGCGTGAGCCACGGGCCCCCCGCGGCGAGCCCCGTGCCCGGTGGGGCACGCCGGAATATATTCCCCGGCCTCGACGTCTTCCTCTCTCGCGCTGTATTACGATTCTCGGTCACACCTATAACCCGTGAATTATGTGGTGATTCATAATGCCTGTGAACGAGGCTACAGAACATGTTTTGAATATTCGTTCTAGAGCAGGTGGATATTTTCATTAAAGAATCATATCGTTCTTTGATTTAAATGAAACGCAGTTATTCTCTGTTGCTCAATTGGATTTTCATGAAACTGTCCGGTGGTATTTATATTGTGTAATTCCTTCTTGTCTCGCAGTGATATGTAGGGAGCATACACATTCGTACGTACATTGAGTTTCGAAATGAAAAGTTTTCTTATTACGAAATTCTTCATGACGACATAGCAATGGAATTTATGGAGAAGTCTCCCCAGAGTTATGTTATGAATACATTAAAAGTACAGCTTCTATTTACTGTTATGCAAAGTAGAGTATTGTGCATTTTCTTGCTGTATGGCTCAACAAAAAAGATATTTCCTTGCAACCTCGTAATTAATTGGACACAAATACGAGTACAAACGTCTTTGGTTGTGAAATATATTAAGTCATCTTACGCGTGGCGTTTTTATCGTCTTCTGTTCACGTGAGTTCGAAAGATTACACCCTGCAATTTGGTCTCTCACATAAAAGAAAATAATAGTATCGGGAAACTATCATTTCTGTGAGTTATATCAATGAAAAAGGATCAGTTTTTCATGTTTTCATTATATTTTTATAGACAGTTGTACCACATCAACATTATCAATGTTACACAGAGACAGGTAACGAATTCTTGAACATGTCTTCCTCCCACTTTCGCAAACATTCATTTTCAAGAATTTCGAATGATATATTTTCCGAATTCTATTCTATACATCCCGAACAATATTTCGAATTATATCCTAGTACATGTCTGTCGAAAGCCTTTTTTATATTTTCAAATATCCCAAATTAAATACAATTTTTTCCACTGTCGTTAAAACAAAAAGTATTTAATTCTGTCGTTTCAAGTGACCTTAAAAACTTGCTTCATTGCTTTATGGTGTCAGAAAATTGAAATCATCATTATTGTTATTAGATTATCAACTTATTAATATCAAATAACAAAGAAGTCTATTGCTACGATACACGAATATAGGAGAGACTTTCGTAACGCGTCAACTGTAACAAAATGATGTGATGTAGTCATCCTGATGTTGTCCGATCGATCACCTTTCACCTCTGAGATGGGCTTCAATTCCCGGTTTATTCATGTGAAGTATGTAATGAACAAAGGGGTAGCTTCCCTCAAGCTTTTCCCGTGTTTCATGTCTCTTATTTCATCACTGCTACATTTCATTAATCATTATTTCATTGAGGCAACTTTATTTTGGTGCGATAGCATATTCAGGATTACGAGATATTGTAATGCATCTGAGAGACATTTCAATTGAAGTTCCATTTAGTAATTTGTTATGTGAATTCAATAGAGAGAAAGAGAAGTCTTCCTACTAAGTGACTTTTACAATCATACTACGTTAGCCTCCATCTTAGACTGTAAAGATGATAGAACAATAACCAGACATAGAAATCCGATTTCAATAGGTAATGCGCACGTAACTGCTCATTCCTAGGAATATAAATTTGGGTTCTGGATAAGGCAAAGATGCTTTCTTATTACTCTGGGGGGAAAAGCAAAGATTCCTAAATACTCTATTCCTATATCATTCCTGTATCAAAGCATTTCGCCCTACCCAGGCATTAAAGACAAGAACAGATGGGTGTGTGTTCATAACGGAATGATGAACTATTATGGGGAATACCGATATAAAAGGTCGGATAACCGGGCGACGTCAAAGAGAACCCTACCTCAGAGGAACCTGGTCCACCACAAATTGTGACCGAGAAATGCTAGAATACGAGTGCCGACGGCGGCAAATTTCCGACACCCTCGAGAGGTTGAATTCAACCGTTATCTGGAACAAAATTCTAGAAGAAGATATTTAATCGTCTCCCGTCTCTCTCACTTACGCTTACGAGCCGTGCACTAAACTATCCCATTTGTCAGGAGACCAGTCGGAAGCCTAGAGATTGTCCTGGCTGGGCTGGTGCCGCACTAGGAGATATACCTGGAGAAGATTTATTTATTTATTTATTTATTTATTTATTTATTTATTTATTTATTTATTTATTTATTTATTTATTTATTTATTTATTTATTTATTTATTTATTTATTTATTTATTTATTTATTTATTTATTTATTTATTTATTTATTTATTTATTTATTTATTTATTTATTTATTTATTTATTTATTTATTTATTGATGTTTCCGGGCGCGTCAACCGCTCTGGTCATTAGTCCCGTTAGTGTAGTGCATGCTTCTTCTCTCTCCGGAGATGGCGGTGATTCTCCCCCGCTGGGTGGCAAGATCCGGCGCCGACCTACCGTCGGCTTGTGGGGTATCCTCCTAATCAGGACTCTCCCACCAGCGGGGCACTGCCCCAGCCGGGACAAGCTCTAAGCTCAGTGTGTGTGTGTAAGGGGCGAGGATAGGACAAGGAATGGGAAGGACAGATCGCGCGCGGTTCGTGGCCCATTTGATAGGGTACTGCTCCGTCATTCGCGTGGTGTTGATCGGAGAAACCACGGAAAACTACCGATCAGAGCAGTCGGCCGCCAGAAGCTCCTCCAGACAGCGACTGAATTCGACCTAGCTGAAAAGCTAGTGTCGAAAATCCTGCCACCGTCAGGACCTCCCGGTCAGAGGCGCTGCAGTGACATCAGTTGATGCACTGAGCTACCGCTCCCAGTGGAGGAGAAAATTCCCCGCTAGCCGACATGTAGGTTAATTCAGAATCTCTCTATCCTCCTGGAAACGAACCTAGCTACATCTCGGAATAATTCATCCACTACATTTTCTGGAATAAAGAACATAGTACATGGCGTGCCCGATGACATCAATCAATCCACCTCAAATACCACATAGATCGACCGGAACTCAAACCTGCTACCAACGGCAGAAAGCAATCAGTCTGACGTATATAACGGGACGCGGTTTCGTATTGCATAGAATAATTAAAATCATCATTCATTATTTCATAATGGCCTGGGTATCAATTTCTAACTTTCCGTTAGGGATAGGACTCATAATGCAAGACAACAATAAATATTGTCTTTTTAATTTCTTGAATACGTACGTATATGCTGAGTAATATGTAATGCTGGAAACGGGTAATATGGCGAAGTTATGTAATGCTGCGAAAAATCGATTCTGAGATTTCAACGGGAATACACGTTTTGGGTCCCCTGATTCAGAAAAGTGTTTTTCCTCAAAACGTTCGTCCGTCTGTTTCTTCAGTCCTTCTGAGAACACCAGTAGCACGTAAACCAAACCATGCTTAAAACAAACCATGCTTAAACCAAAAAAAAAACTTTTCAAATTTCGCATTCACAGTAACATTCAACGCCATTTTCTTAAAAACTCCTCCAAATTCAGGATGAGGTTTTCCTCTTCTTTAATATTCTTAAAGTATAATTTCATTTCTACTATTAGGAAACCGAAAAGCAGAGAAAAAAGAAGTATACTTTGGGCGGCGATTGATGGCAGTTGGCATGAGGAGCCAGTTCAACCGAGGAAATTACAAAACTTTACAACGAGAAAGTCTGTGCCATTCTGTTGTACAATTGGTTAACCTGTGAATCAGGATGTTAAACGCTCTTACGAAGACATAGTACAAAAGTACTGAAACTGATAATACTTGTCCGAAGTCATATGCTACTAAATTCAACCGAGGAAATTACAAAACTTTACAACAGAAAGCAGAGACCTACCTGACGTTGTATGCTCTTTGCGGGATCCACAGCATGCCATCCACCTCACTGAGACGTTGCCTTATGCCGTCGCTTTGTCGGCGCCTCCCCCGCCGCATCTCCCGTCCCGCGCACCTCGACAACTCGCCCGCCGCCGCCCGCTCCGCCCCTCCGCCGCCCGCCGCCCGCCGCCCGCCCCCGCGTGCTCCCCGCCGCCCGCCCCCCCGCCCGCCCCGTCCGCCGCCGCCCCCGCGCCGCCGCCCGCCGCCTCCGCCCCCGCTCCGCCCCGCTCCGCCCCTCCGCCGCTCCCCGCCGCCCCCCTCCGCCGCCGCTCCGCCCCGCCCGCCACCCCGCCCCTCCGCCCGCCGCCCCCCCGCATCCCGCGCCACCCCCGCCCCCGCACCCGCCCCGCGCCGCCCGCCACCACTGCCGCCCGCCCGCCCTGCGCCTCCCCCCGCCCGCCCCCCCGCCTGCTCCCGCCGCCCCCCGCCGCTCGCGCCCCCGCGCCGCCCCCGCGCCACCCCGCGCCGCCCCGCGCCGCCCCTCGCCGCCCCGCGCCGCAACCCACGCCATCTTTTTCCCCTCACCCCGCTCTTTGCGTTTCTTCTCGCGAGTCACCCCTCCGCCTCCGCCTCCGCCTCCGCCCTCCTCCGCCTCCGCCCCGCCTCCGCCCTCCGCTCCGCCTCCCTCCGCTCCCCGCCCGCTCCCCTCCCCCCGCCTCCCCTCCCCCCTCCCCTCCGCCTCCACCCCTCCGACCTCCGCCTCCCCTCCCCTCCCCTCCGCCTCCCCTCCGCACCTCCCCCTCCACCTCCACCTCCCCCCACCTCCCCACCTCCGCCTCCGCCACCTCCGCCTCCTCCGCCACCTCCGCCTTCGCCGCCTTCGCCGCCGCCGCGGCCGCCGCCGCCGCTGCCTGGCCCACGCCGCCTGTTCCCATGCCGGAGCGCGCGCCGCGCGGACTCCCTTGGAATCGTAAGGAGCGCTGCTGGCGGCGGGGGCGAGTTCCGGGGGCAGATTCCTCTGGTGATGCCGCCGCTCCCGTCCCACTCACTACCGCACCGCACCTCACTTTTCCTTCCGCCGCCGTCACTTTCTGCCACTTCAGCAGAAGGAAAGGGGCTTTATTTATTTCCGATGTTCTCTTTTCCATTTTTTCTTTAACAAAGGTGTAGGCCTATTCCTTGTAGACACTTACCAATTTAGTATTATACTTTTTGCCGTAAATACCTTCTCTTGTCACCCACGAGACAACAATAGTTGATCATGAACTTTCTTTTCCACGCTTGATTTTATCTTTATATTTGCCATTTTTTATTGTTAAATAACGAAGGACCATACATCTACATTGAGTGAATGGTTTTGAAAAAATTGCTGAGAAGATGGATGTCAACTAATGGGGTCAGAGATTCTTAGAATTCAGGCAGAGAAAAAAAGTGTGGAAGAGAGTCTTAATTCAAGAGCAAATTTTCAAAAAGTATTTTTCTTCTAACAGCAAGTAAATTTGCCTTGCTGGTAAATGTTTTAAAATAAAGGTTTTCTGGAGGAACACCAAAAACCTAAGTGTACGGATTCCCAATAATTTCTCTGAAAATGTTTGTTTATGCATATTTAGGTATTATAGAATTAACAGAAAAGGTACTTTCGCTTTTTATGAAATACATGAAATATATGAAATATTTATTAAATAAATAAGTTTAATGTTTTGATCTAATCATAAATAGACTCCATTTTTAAACTTGTAACATCAGACGATCTGAATACAAGGAGAAAGAAAAATGTTTTCACTGATGCTCATGGAGAAAACGAGTATGTTCTATCCATCTTGATTGTTAAAAAAATTAACTGTTAAATTGTAATTAACAGTTACTGATTGTTAAATGGAAATAGATATTTAGGAAACCACTTCGGTAAAATAGCGAGATAAATAAGAAATTTATTTAGCGGTATATTATCTCAGTAATTCTAAATTGAAGAACGATTTATGCCAACACGAGAATCTCAGACGAATTCTAACAAACATGAAAACGTAAAGGATGTGAAGAACCTGTGAAATCTGTACATAGACATCTAACTATATTATTTTTTTGTAGAAGGTATCTCTAAACAATAATAAATTTAGAAAATTCATTTGAAAATTAAAACAGGAAAACAATAGCCAATTTTGTTGTTTCGTCCTTGTTAACGTGAAAAATTTGTTTACAAAAATTCTCCACAATTCTAAGAAAGCTAGATCTGGAGAAGAAATATAGCGGCCGGCTGCTCTGATCGGTAGTTTTCCGTGGTTTCTCCGTCAACACCAGGCGAATGCCGGAGCAGTACCTACCAAACGGGCCACGGACCGCGCGCAATCTATTCTTCCTCTTCCTTGTCCTATCCTCACCCGTAACACACTCACATTTACACTAATATGCTCTACGCTACCATTCATTCCTGGAGGCCAATGGGGGACCTATGGCCTGTCCCGGCTTGTGCGGTGCCCCGCTGGTGGGGATACCTGGTTGAGGAACCCCGCTAGTGGGACTGTAGCTCGGCGCCGGATCTCTCCACCCAGTGGTGGAGATCACCACCACAACACGAGGGGAAACATGCAATACACTTATGGGACTAAAGACGTCAGTAGTTGAGGCTCCTGGAATCACTAACAATCAATGAATCGATCCATCTAAGAAAGCTGGAGTGTATGGGATCGATTGCATTTGACACTTTTGTGAGTCCTTGATACCGAGATAATGACGGTTAATGTCTGTCCGTCTGAACAACTGTAGCGGCTAAACCATTAAACCGATTTTCTCCAAAATTGATATTCCTCAATAGATGTGGCTGATGTCGAGGCCCCTTGAATTTCAAACAGATATTTTAATTTTGGGGGAAAGCTTTACATGAGGTGTGCGGTATCGATTGCATTTGAAATCTGGCTTTCGCCCACCGAAAGAGTTTGGTCGCCGCACTGTGCACCGCGCGTGCAGGACGCGTGGGTTAGGGGGCGGGGGCGTCTGTGGGGGGGGAGGGTGAAAGAGGGGGGCGCGATGCGCTTGGGATGCGCCGGCCGTCCGCCGGAATAGGAGAACCCAATTTACCCTCCGCGGCTAACAATATCTGCTGCTGCGCCCCAAAAACAACGGCGCGCGGCCGGCGGCGCGGACAGGTGGCGGCGGGGGCGGCGGAGGAACTGTGAACGCGCGGGGGCGGGAGCCTAGCGAAAGAGTTGGGCAGCCGGAACTGGATGTGGGGCGGCGGGGCGAAGGAAAGGAAAGAGGAGGGGCGAAAGGACGGGGTTCATTGGGAAGGGAGGACACAGGCACGGGAGATGTGGGGATACGGAAGATGATTTTGGTTGGTTGATTAGTGATTCCTGGCGCGTCAACAGCTTAGGTATTTATTCCCGTAAGCGTAGTGCATGTTTTTTCCCTCGAGAGATGCTGGTGATCTTCCCCCGATGAATGGCGAGATCCGGCACCGACCTACCGTCGACTTGCGGGGTTTCCTCCTAACCAGGACTCTCCCACTAGCGGGGCATCGCCCCAGCCAGGACAAGCTCTAAGCTATCGGCCGGTCTCCCGGGATATGTAGTAGTCTAGTACATGTTAGTATAAGGGAGAGGATAGGACAAGGAGGAGGAAGGGAAAATCGCGCGCGATACGTTTGCCTTTTGTTAGGGTACTGCTCCGGCATTCGCCTGGTGGTGATCGGAGAAATCACGGAAAACTACCGATCAGAGCAGCCGGCCGCTAGAATTCTCCTCCAGACAGCGACTGAATTCGACCTAGCTGAAAAGCTAGTGTCGAAAATCCTGACACCGTCAGGACTCGAACCTAGGACCTCCCGGTCAGAGGCTCTGCAGTGACATCAGTTGATGCACTGAACTACCGTTGGTAGATGAGGAATAGACCGGACAAGGTGAAGAGTGACATGTACAGTTTTTGCAAGCAATAGATGCGCTTTCGGTGACGTGATGAGTAGGGGATGCGGATGGAAAAGGAGGTGCGGATGATGGATTCAGGTAGACATGTCTCAGATGATAGAACGGACGATGGGGGATGAGAAAATAAGCATGGATGCGGGTGGGGGGCATTTCAGACACTTGGGAGGTGGTGTTAGTGGGTAGAAATCACGTTCAGAGAACTCCTTTAGCGGAGAGATTCGTGGAAGCATACGTGAAGAAGAGGGAGCGTCAGGTGACATGAATCATGGGGCCACGGCGGGAATGGCGAAATGGACTTGGATCCATATCTGTGGAATTCGAATAGGAAGTACTGATTACAGGGCATGAAATCAACGAAGCGAATAGAGAAAAGAATCAGTACAGTACACAGTATTGCAACTGAGAGAAAAAGTTATGGAGACCGCGATAACGAATGGCAAAGAAGTTAAAGAGGACTATAAAGAGGACTATAAAGAAAGGAAGTGTGGTCGATCTTAAAAAGAGATGTGAGTACTAAATCGGTCAGTATGAATTGGCTTACGCCGAACTTCCCTTTGTTTTTAATTCTTTACTACTTCATTGCGGAACTTTTTGAAAATTTAATAATATTAAGTGTTAACTCCTGCTACATTTCAGAGAGATCGGTAAAATAGATGGTAGTGAATAATACTAAATAGTAGTAATATCTATTAAGCATAGGAATATTGCAGCAACGGTGTTGTATATCTCACGATTTCTTCACAACAAAACGTGAGCAATTGACACCATAATACGAAAATCTGATATCAATCACGCGATTGTTTCTTTTAGAACTGAAAATTAATGCAGCAAGACCACGAAGCCATTTCGTTACGACCGTAGACTTTATATGCTTACTTCAACAGTACTAAATCTGCGGTGAAATTAAAATTCGTTGCAGGAAAAATATCTGAGGATTTTTCTTTCTGCGGGTTGCGGTCTTCGAATTCCCGGATTGCAAATGCTGGCGAACGTGACTGCGCCGGCTGTACATTGAGCTCCCAAGTACGATAGCGCGCTTTGAATTCCTCACTGCTCCCATGCGACGTCGAAATCCAGAAATACGGACATACCTCTCGGAGCTCAACTTCGTTTGCATTGCTTTGTAAGGTTGTTGACCTGCGACCGGGCACCGAACTCCAGACGTTTGGGAATGAATTTCGAAGCCGAGCACTATATATTTTATCCACTTCCATTATCTCTACTCATACTTTACGAAACTGAGATCGGTCTCGTAATTAGAATTTCTAGAATATTAATGGCTCATCGCTAACAGTTAAAATTAGATTCGTAATAAGTTTCTTAGAAAGCTATTAGTGAAAGGGACTACTTTTAGAGTACACAGGACGTACTAAAAGTTTAATTTCTAGAAACTAACGCGAAAAGTGTGATGATGCTCAAGTGTTCAGACGAAACAGTGTGACTGGAACAAAGAGGACAAATTAGGTTTGTGTGACGTAACATAGCACCAAATAAGTGATTTGTGTATACATGAATTAAAATGAAATGGAATCCAATAATGCAGACTAAAAATAGTGTATGTAACACGTTTTCACTTTGTTCGTAGGATTTCTCTTCGCTTATCGGCCTCGTGTCAATCCTTTCTCAACCGTCGCTAAATAAAATGTCATTTTTACCCCTCTTATAATAAATATTATTAGAATTCGCGTTCTGTTAATAACTCTTATTAATTATTGTCAACCTGCCACCTTTCGCAGGATGAATACACACATTTAATAAAAAATAATATTACATAGAAAACATGATGAAGTGGGTAAAACGTACGTTATTCGTATCGTAACTTCTTATTTTAATGTAATTATCAATTGAATTACAATCTAGGTCTTTTTTTTATTTATTTATTTTACGTCAAAAAAACAGTTAAAAACTGCGTATGACGTGCTATGGGGAAAAGTTAATTATGTGCACATTTTCAAAATTCTTTATCCCTAAAAAAAAGAATAAGCAAAATTTTAATTTTTGAAAGGAGAAAAAAGAAAAACTCCCATGTAATAAAATCTATTTTCAAGGATAAATAAGCGATAAATTTTGAATTTTGAAAGGGAGAAAAAAAACAAAAACTCCCATGTAATAAAATCTATTTTCAAAGATAAATAAGCAATAAATTTTGGCTCTTATTACTTCCTGCCGCGACAACATGGAAACGACAATTTGAATAATTGTATTTCCCACTGAATTCTAGAAGACGTGCACAGAAAATGAAGTTACACTTATGTCCAGAAGCAAAACAAGGGGCCATCTCAGCATTTGCTCAATGGATCAGGGAAACTGGACGAAAAACCTGATCGAGATGGTCTAACGATGCTTCATAAATCTCCTAAACGTTTAACGTAATACGTCTTATTAGGAGAAGCAGTCGTATCTACGAAAATAATTTACATTTTGTTTCTTTATAACAGCTAGAGTCAATTTTTTCTCGAATTTTTCTTCTCCCTCCACAGTTTTACTCTCCCAAAGTATGTAAATTTCTCACAGTGCGATAGTACGGGGAACGTACGTGTACAGAGTAATGTACTTAGCACTGGAACATTTTCAAAATTTTCTCAATAATGGCTTCACATTTTCTCTTCAAATTTCTGGTAAGAATATTCATTTTTCTTTAATGAAAATACTTTTACAAAGCATTGGTCCGATTTTCAGTGTTAACTCCAATTTTTGTTTTGTAAATTGCAAATAGTTTGAAATTTTTTGGACTTTAAAATTAGTTCTTTAATTACTGTAATTTTTTTAAATTGTAGTGAAATAAGGGCAATTTCATAAACATTTTCTCACCCACACGGTGTAACAACTTTTATGATTTTCGGCAAGCCATACAAAACTACATAATCTGTTTAATATTGGTAATAAATATTCCATCAAATAATAATGTATTTGTGTGATTGAGTTTAATGTTTTGCACATGTCATGTCCTTAATATCAGAGAATTGAAGGAAGAGCAATGATGAAAAGATGAGCGTATGACACAACCTTGTGAGGTTTTTCTGATGTGAAGATTACACAGAGTTATATTTTATTCAGTTGCATTGTCCATGGTATTTCTTTACCAGACAACATTATTGTATGTTAAAGAATATATTTACAATATATCGAAGAATTTTCTTATGGTGTAGACAAACAATCCCCAAGGTGAAATTTAATTGTGGAGGAGACTAACTTGAAACTACAATGCGACACGTTTTCAAAACCTGTAATTGAAGTGATTCTTAGTTAAATATAAACTAATAATTATGTAATTAATGATGACGAAAAACTAATTTACCTTTTTTTTGTCAATTTAGATTTATAAACATTCCCAGTGTTAACCGACTGATTCTACGAGTAAATCTTCTGTGTTTGAGAATTTGAAAGAGAGTAATAAATTTATTGCGGTAGATTGATTCATTGATATATTTTTTCGTGTTTCCGGGCGCGTCAACTGCTTCGGTCATTAGTTCCGTTAGTGTAGTGCATGTTCTTTTTTCTCGGGAGATGGCGTGATCTTCCCCCACTGGATGGCGAGATCAGCCACCGACCTACCTCGCTAGGTCCAACGGACTCCCACCAGAGGCACCGCCAGCTGGACAGCTCAAGTCGCGCTCCGAATTGTGATAGTAGTGCTGTTTGGTGTGTGTGGGAGAAGAACAAGAGGAAGACAGACTGAGCGTCGGACCTTGGTAGGACTGCTCGCATTCCCCTGGGACGGAAACATGCGGTGAGATAGAAGTGGTAGAGATCATACTTTCTGTAGTGTCATGAGCCCGACAAAAACTTAATCCAACCCCGGAGGAATCAGCAAGAGAACGTGCTACACGACACTAGCACGCAGACAGCCAATGGCAGAGCTCCGAACCAAGCGCAACTGGCGCCTCGTCCTCGTCCATTGGAACGCCGTCCGACACAGTACAGTGGCGTCCCACGTGTCCGAAGGAGACAGAGGGCAGCCCCAGCAGAAGCGACGGCAGCGCTGTAGAGATTGTATCGGCGGCAGATTTATTTCGAACAACCGTTTACTCTGTGCGAATGCGCCAGGCGATACGCCCGTGGAACAACGACGCCACCGGCCTCCCGACGCACACGTCGCGACGCCGTTGGGAATCCCTGGGCCAAGCGGCGAAGCGAAAGAAAGGGGAGGAGCGTGGACGGGTCGAATGTTGCAGCAGCGGAACATGAGTTGGGTGTTATTTGGTTTCATTACTGTTTCCGGGCGCGTCACCTGTCAAGGCCATTAGTCCCGTAAGTGTACTGCTTGTTTTTATCGCGGGAAGGTGTCTGTGATCTACTCCTGCTGGTGAGATCCGGCGCCGACCTGCCCGTCGGCCGTTTTCCCGAATCAGGTATCTCCCATCAGCGGGACACCGCCCCTGTCGGGATAAGCTCCAGACCGGTCTCACGGCTTGTGTGGCAATATAGCGCATGTAAAGGTTAAATGTGGTAAGTAAGGGCTGAAGATAGGACAAGGAAGAGGAAAGGAAGATTCGTGGCCCGTTTGTTTGTGTATTGCTCTGGCATTCGCTTGGTATTGATCTGATAAAACACAGAAAACTACCGATCAGCGCAGCCCGCCGTTAAAATTCTCCTCCAGTCAGCACCTGAAGTGAGTTGAGCATTATAGCGGTGGAGAATGTCATAGATACACGGAGGTAGAGAGGTGTAAAAGACAGAAAATTTGAACGGGTAGAAAGAATTACGAACTAAACCGGGAGCAACATTTTCGGATCTCTAGAGGCAATTTCAAGTGTGTGATTCGGTCGAACTACTGAGAGGCGATTGTGAATGAAGATACTATAAAGAGAAAGTGTAGTATCAGTGTGTAGAGGGGTATGGGTATAAGTGTGGAGACCAAGCAAAATTAAAATCATGGAGATGGACCGATTCATAATTGGCACTACGAAAAAGCGGTACCGGTGATAGGGTTGGATAAAGGAAAGAAAAATATGAAAGTGTAAGGGGAACAAACTGAAAACCCACATGTCTATAATTCTTGTCAGCCCGATGAAAAACAAATTTTAGTACAATTAGATGTGTCTTATTTTCTATAAATACTTCTGGATACCTTCTACGCAAATATTGTAGTTCTATGAGCGCGTTTTTTCAGATTTTTGATCATGACGTTTGTTTTCAAGTAGCAGCCTAAGATCTTTGGTTTAGAGTTTTGAAATGAGGGTTAACACTGTCTTATCCTGAACCCTTCATTTTGCAGAGTCGAGAAGAATGTTGAGAAAGGGGGCCACCTATAGTGTGCAGGTCAATTCCTCCCCTCTGGGTAGCGGGGTTGATATCCCAGTCGATCAATGAGTAATTTCTGAACAGTCCGTAAGTTGGCCCTTTTCCTCTGCCTTTTTGCCACATTAAACAAGAAATTTGGGAGGGGGAGGCGATTTTATGGTGGACATTCCACAGACTTATAAAGGTAATGAAAATAAATGAATCGAGTCATGGTAAGGAGACTAAGAAAAAATGAAGAGAGAAGGAACAGTGAGAGAATAAATGAGTGGAGAACTAGTAGGTGTTTAGAGGACCCCATTTCAAACACGTTTGGGAAGGTGGTTGACAAGCTCGAAGCAGACAACACACCGGCAAGCTGGTTGCAGGTAGGCCAATTAACAACAAGCCTGGACGGGGACAACCGCTGGGTGTTACGGTAATGAGTAAGTACGGCCGCTGGCCGTTAGGAGCCTGGAAGCGCGGCGTCTGGGCGTTGTGCAGCATGGGAACTAGAGAACAGTGGAAGGAAGCCAGGGGTTGCTGAAGAGGAGAATGAGAAAGGGAGGAAGGGAAAGAGTTTAGGAAATTCGGGCGGCCACGGAGAGGGGAGGAGGAGAGAGAGAGAGAGAGAGGAGAGGGGGACGGATGAATGAGAGGAAGAAGGTTGGGCTTGTAGCAGACTGTTCAGCGGCAGGGCCGTTGAACGGATGGGAAACTTTGCGGCGTAAGGGGGAGTGAGCGATAAGTGGGTGGTGGAGAGTTGAGTAGGTGAAGAGATAAGTGGGTTCGTGGGCAAGCAGTTGTTTCGAAAATTGAATATATGGACAGTTGTGTTGAGTACAAACTTTCGTAAAATTAGATATTATCCTCCTACGATAATGTAAATAACATTTCCGTATTAAAGCATTTTTTCTACAAAAGTAGAAAACGTATTATTTTAATGAACTAGTTGTTGTAACTGCCGATTTAAATGGATTTGAAACAACCAGTATAACGTAAAACCGTTCATTTCTATAATAACCGCTACTCCTAATGGCCGGGTGGACATCTGAGGGGCAGTTGAGCCACAACACTCGTGACTCACCGCCGGACACTGGGTGCATAACATGATCGATTCATTAGTGATCCCGGGCGCATTAACTACTAAGGTCATCATTCTCGTAAGTTTAGTGCATGTTTTACAGGGAGAGGTGGATGTGATCTTCCCCGCCTGACTGGCGAGAACTGGTTTGGGGGAATTTTTCCCAACCAGGTGTCTCCCACCAACGTCCCAGCGGTCCACCACCCCAGCGGAAACAAGCTCTAAGCTCCCAACAGATTTCCCGACATGTGTGGTAGTGTAGTACATGTAAGTGTGAGTGTGTAAGGGGGAGGATAGGCAAGGAAGAGGAAGGCAAAATCGCGTGCGGTCCGTGGCCCGATTGGAGATGTACTGCTCCGGATTCGCCTGGTGTAGATCGGAGAGACCATGGAAAACAACCAATCAGAGCAGCCGGCTACTAGCATTCTCTTCCTGACAGCGACTGAATTCGACGTAGTTGACAAGCTAGTGCTGCCACTTTCAAAAACTCTAGATAGAGTCAGAAACACAGCAGTGACTTCAGATGATGCTCTGACCCAAATTTCCCGGTTTTATGTTGGATATAATGTATAAAATTATATATACGTTTGTATTATTCTAGCATGTAAAAATAATTTGCCATCCTCTTATAACCACAACAACAACAACAACATTATTTTTGGTCTAACACATTTCAAACAATTAAGCATTATCTCATTAACCAGTTGTTTTAACTGTTCTAACCGCCAAGTAAACTTAAAGTGAAAAAAAGAAACGCTCAAACATTCATTTTGAACCGCTTCCCCTTCTTGTTGTGGGGCGGTGGCACGCCGGGCCCCGGGTCTATAACATGAGCATGCCGCGCACGGCGCCGGGGCTCGTCCCGGGCCATCTCATCCGCTGTGCGAAGCCCCGATGCGCCCAGCAGCGTAACGAGCGCTGCAGCGGCGCTGCCTTAATTGAACGCTCCGCTGCAAAGAGGACGATGAGTGAAACTGGGAGCTGCGCTCGACAATTCCCTCGCAAGCGCACCTCGCTAGCTGTGTCAACGCTTCGAATGTTCTTTCTCAAGTTGTTACGTGTTACTTAAGGGAGTGTGGAAAGATACAGTATCAGCTGTTTTAGTTACCGTACTTGAAACTTTAATTGAAGATTTTTTTAAAAATTTAGTCTCAAAGCTTTGTTAACGTTTTGAATGTTCTTTGTTAAGTTGTTTGTTACTTAAGGAGAGCTTAAATATACAGTATCAACATATTAGTTACAAAAAATTAATTTAATATATATTTATTCTAAGGTGTGCCGATTTCAATCATTATCTACAAAAATTGAACATTAATAAATTGTTACTATAATTGATATAAACACTTTCTTGTATCTAATAAATATTTCTTCTGTAATGGTAGCTGCTTTGTTCACGTGCATTGTGGATCGGGTTTCATATTTAATTAAACGTTCGTCAAAGAGGACGAGACTGAAATCGAGAGGTGCCTGGAGAATTCATAAACTTTTTTTAAATAATTGAGCATCTTCTATCAACGCTTTGATTGTGAACACGGTCTCGTCTGTTCCGCACAGTTTCTACAACCGCTACATACACTGTCTATCTGTGCTTCACGAGACAGCCCGCGTACGGGCCATGGCCTATCAGCAGCGTCCCGTCTTCGCGGTCATGGGTTAAGGAGGTACGTGTGGTTAGCACGAAGTCATCCCCACGCCATATTCTGGTCTTCCCAATCTGAGGAGTGTTTTCTCTTTACCTCACAGCAACATATACTAGGACATTGCAAGGAAAGCGCACATTATAATCTGCCCGATAGAGAAATCGAACCTGGGGTCGCGCCATGGAAAGCAAACACGCAAACCAATGACTCTTTCATTTATTTATTTTACGTCAAAAAACAGTTAAAACTGCGTATCAGGTGCTATGGGGAGAAGTGAATCCTGTGCACATTTTCAAAATTCTATGATCCCTACACTAAGTCATGTACTACATGAATTTTGAATCTAAAAAATGCTCTCATGTAATAAAATCTATTTTCAAGGATAAATAAGCACTAAATTTTAGGCTCTTATCCAAGTTGTCCATCGGAATAATACTTCCTGCTGCGACAACATGGAAACGATAATTTGAATAATTGTATTTCCCACTGAATTCTTGAAGACGTGCACAGATAATGAAGTTACATTTAGGGGCCATCTCACCATTTGCTCAATGAATCAGGGAAACTGGATGAAAAACCTGATCGAGATGAGTGTCATTGACCCGGAGGCTGCAATAAAATACTTGTAACAGGTTGTTTATACACATTTATACAGTCCAAATGGTAAATAATGCATTATCATTGTTAAAATTAATGTTACTTTGCTTGTGATGCTCAGTATAGTCTCTAATTGTATAGAAACAGTTATGCAGCAGAAACGATTTCACTTTGGATTTAATGTTTTCAATCAACTTCATCGTTTAATGGCATCTGGCAAAGTGTTGTAAAATAACGCACATGTACTGTATATGAATTTTTGTGACCTGATGAATATGATTTCTACGTCTAATGTTATAGTAATAGACTTCGGCATTTTCTGAAAATATATTCCCGCCAAGTCATTTTTGACACCACTGATTCGTAAATCAACAGAGCTAAACCACCAGGGCCAGTTAAGTACACAGATGATTCAAATTTGCTTCAGACCTCTGAAAGCCAGCTGCGTTACGATGAAAGTCGTCTGTTCAACTAAATGAATATCCTGTTCTTGTGAAATAGTGAGCGTTTTCCTGCCAACGAACAAAATTGACGCGCCCCAAGGTGACCAAACGTTCACTATACACAACTAGATGCATCCAGATCGGTGCGATGAAGATTGGTTCATGCGTTGATTAGTGATTCCGGGCACGTCAACTGTTAAGATCATTACTCCCATAAACATAGCTGCCCCGCTGGCTTGCGGGATACGTAATAATTCTACAAAATGAACTAACGAGGTGAGCTAACGAAGACAATCTTCAATTGTTTTGTGAGTTTAAAAAAATAATCCATTCACTGATATTTTCTAAATATAATTTTTGAATAATGTACTCTTAAGTATACGTAAATTAAATATTTTAGTTTGGTTTCCTTTTTCATATTATTATATTTCACATTAACTACATGTGACATGACCAAAGAAATGCTCCGATTCATAAGCTGAAACTGACAAAAATATAGACAATATGGAAGTTATAAATCATTGTAATAGGGAAATATCTCAATGAAGCCCGCTATAGAATTTTACTGAATACTTCTATTGCATTCTACTAGTTCATCAGTTACGATACGACATTGATATTTTCAATGCATATTCTCTCAAAGGTCTATACTTCTAGATTATACGGAAAATATTAAACATAACATAAAAATACTCAGATTTTAAACCACGTTATATGAAACTTAAAATAATGACATCTTCATTACATTGTACTGTGAAGCTTACAGTAAAACATTAAAAAAACATTAAATTTCCTCCCGTATTTTTCCAGAGGCCTAAAAGAACACGACATTAATGAAAATACATTACATTCACCACTCACAGCCAGCCGGCCTCCTTTACTCACAACTCGCGAACATGCACAGCGCCACATTACGCATTTCCTTTGAAGCTCTCACTTCCTCACCCACTCCTCCCCCTGCCCCCCTTCCCGTCCTCAACAGCAACAAAAACAACCGCCTTACGAATTCCGCAAAAGAAGCAGAACCACTTTGTTGTCCCCGCGCCCCGCCTGTAGATAAAAGAAACACGCCCGTGCATTATCAAGATGCGCCTAAGCTTTGTCAGAAAACGGAAGGCTTAAGACGGACAATTATTCTCGGTACGAGCGCGACGTAAGAATAGTTGCGCCGGGAACGAGTGGTGGTGGGGGTGGGGGCAGGGGGAGGGGAGGGGTTGGGAGGGGGGGTTCTCTTTGTGAATATTCAACGCGCGCGCGTCCCTGCGTCCCTCCACTGCGGATTAACATCTAGCAGTGTCACGTCTGGGAGATTGAATCAGCGGCCCGGGGCGCCCGCCAGCCTCTGTGAAACAAGACTGCGCCCCACAAGGTCCGTCTCCAACGGTCCACCCGCGCCGCGTCCGTGCTCGCACAAAGAACCGAGGACCCTTGCGACGGAACGTCTCCGCACTGCTGATGACCCTGTTTCGAATGTCCCGATTCTTTGTCGTTCTCCAAATCGTTGCGTCTTTATCTCGTTCTGGGAGCAGATCTGTGGTTTCCTGTGAGGCGAGAGGAGGGATCCGAAGGACAGAGATATAAATAAACGATAGAAATACATAGAGAGGGGAAAATCTGTTAAGGAAGTTTATGTATAAGCCAATACTTTAACTTTAGTTATTTGTTTGTTTTTTTTCGTCGAGACGTCTTCGCGATGTTCTTAATATTTGTTTTTGATTTCATTCAATCAACACTGGTTCATTTTCTCATCATTTTTCAATTAGCAATATGTAGTAGATATGACAAGTGTTATATCGTTTTCATAGATATTTCTTTGTTTTCCCGGTTCTTTACTTCATTCACTACACTCTTTCCCATACTCCATCAGCATTCCTTCCAATATTTTTATCAGCTACTTGGGTTTTAGTGACTACCAGCTCTGAGGTTTCTGTAGCAAGTTCTACATGGTCCTTTTCTTCCTCCGTTCTCTTCGTCTCAGGGAGGACTACGATGCAGAAAAAAATGAAAACTCAGGTAAAAGGACATCCCCCAGCTTAGGCAATGATTTGGTTTCCAATGAACGGTGACCTGGATTCGTGTATCAAATTCTGTACCTTCGCTTTGCCAATTATTGGATTTTACCTCGTTTTGTAAGATTTTCTGCGTGGTATTTTCTAGTTAGATCAAAGCTACGTATTCTCATTACCTTTTTGCTGGCTGTGACCCATATACTGAATGTTCCAATATCTTCTCGTGGAAGCAACCTTTATGTACCACAGTTCTCTTTGAATCCTAATTCCTTTCCTCATGAAATTAACAGGAAACGATGGGAGGTCTTGTCACGTTTATCTCAGAATTTTACGGTTTCCATATTCCGGTTTCACGAATTCATCTCTTCCTTTCAATATTGCCCAACCGCTACTGCTTACCTACTTGGGAATTAGAGTTACAGTATTTATAAATTCTGGGAAAGAATACTGTTTCAATATTGCATATTTTTGAATCTCATCGCCGTGGCCCATGTCTCCGGTACACAGTGCTTTAGTTTAAGGGCTCGCTCTGCAGGCTTGAATCTTGCATCAATTTGACTGGCGGACGCCGCGTTCCATTAAGTCGATTTGTGACTCGTATTGTAAGTAGTAAAACAGACTTTTCTAGAAAAATTAGAAAGAGTAGGGGGAGAGGGAATCAGGAAACACAAACATGGGCATACAACATAGACGAACCGACAGATACACACAGACTTCAGAGAGGCCACCGGACAGAATACCACTTGTAGGGGGGCTAGTAAACTGACATATCTGCAAAAGAACTAAGTGAATGAAAGAGAGGTAATGTTACCCATTGACGAACCCAGAAATTGTGCCAGGGTAATGCAAGACGTTTTCTAGGCGAATAAAAATATTTACTGTATAAATTAAATTTTTGTATATCTAATGTATTAAATTTTGTAGATATTTTTCATATTGTTAATTTTTTACTTCTTACTCAGTTGTTAGGGGTGGGCTACAATTGCCCATACTCTCACATCATACGATGAAGTCCGTATTTACCGCATACAATGATGTCCGTTCATTGCCCAGTAAATAAGAAGTTGTGCAAGTAAAAATTCCTGGTTTATTTGTTCTACAAGTATATCTCGGTGGCAGAATATCTTACCAATCAAGCTTCAAAGGTTCAAATCGTGACGTTTCCATGTCAAATTTATAGTGGTTCGTTCGTTCTGAATATTTTTGTTTCACGTTTTCTATTCTGCCAAACTTCCATTGCTCTGGCTGTGGGTTCGAGCATCTACGCGTTACGTTATACATTTAAAAGTAATTTTTAATCCCAGGAAGCACCTAGTTACAAATTTAATTCATTCACCACGAGTTCTTCATTCTCTTTAAGACTCAATAAGATGATATGTTTATTATTTCTCCAAGAAGAGGACTTGAAAACTAGTGGTGGAGTACTAGCTATGTAAATCTTCACGAAGCCAATAGAGTTCATTGGCACCATAATTCCTCCAGGACCCATTATAATTCGTTGTTAGTAGATTTGACAATTATTTTCTGGGGCAATATGGTGTTTAGTTATTACATCTTTAATTTGTATATAACTCTGTTAGGATGGTAAAATGACAAAAAAAACGGACAAAAATGACGCGAATAGTGAACTCTCAGCTTCTTAATGCCACTTTGATCATATGAATCCAAACGGTGGTTATAATTAAAATATATGCTATGTAATGTGCCTAGGAGGATCTGTCATTCCTAACTTTAAAAATCTTTTTAAAATTAAAGTAGCTTCAAGCGGGAACCAACTTTGAACGTTAATGACAACCCAAGCTATGATGTGATGACACCAACCAAAAATTAACTATAATATTCAAAAAGGTCTCATTGCATCGATTACGGCATCAAATATGTACGTAACGCGTGTCCGTCTGGCAACATGGAATCCACGTTTTAAGACCCTAAAATGCTTCCCTTCTGTTAAACACAATAGTAAAGAGTGTTTGCACGTGCGATTTCCACGTGTGCCTGTTTTTTCAGTATATCATAATAAGCAACTGCTATTATGACCGTCTTTTTATCAGTTTAATGCAGAACTGGAGCGTAATTCCCTCTCCAAAAGAAGCACAATTTAGGAGTTAAATATGTCGATGGTTTCTTATAAATGACACAAAACCATCAACTTTCCTTAACGTATTATTCGTACTTGTATGCGTATAGAGGAAAGATGCTTTAGCTGTCGTGGTATTCCCGCACCAGTAGTGGACAGCGCTTCCCGCTTCTGCGACTCGTCCTGCTTCCATCAATTGATGTCACTGCAGCGCCTCTGACCGCGAGCTCCTAGGTTCCTACACCCCACGGCGGCAGGATTTTCGACACTAGCTTTTCAGCTAGGTCGAATTCAGTCACTGTCTGGAGGAGAATTCTAGCGGCCGGCTGCACTGATCGGTAGTTTTCCGTGGTTCCTCCGAGCAAGACCAGGCGAATGCCGGAGCAGTACCTTAACAAACGGGCCACGGACCGCGCACAATCTGTCCTTCCTCTTCCTTGTTCTATCCTCTCCCCTTACACACACACTTACACTAACATGCACTACACTACCACATATTCCGGGAGGCCGGTCGGGAGCTTAGAGCTTTGTCCCGGCTGGGGCGGTGCCCCGCTGGTGGGAGAGTCCTGGTTAGGGGGAAACCCCACTAGCCGACGGTAGGTCGACGCCGGATCTCGCCATCCAGCGGGGGAAAATCACCGCTATCTCCCAAGAAAAAAGCATGCACTACACTAACGGAACTAATGACCAATGGAGTTGACGCGCCCGGAAACACGAAAAAATCAATCAATCAATCATTGCACCATCTTCCAAGCACCATAGTGCCGTACCTCCACGAGCTGAGTGCACTAACCAGTGTGCAACATACATTTTGTTTGCCAAAGTTTCTTTAATTAAAGTGTGATATGTTTATCTGTGAAGCATTTGAGTCACTGAACTCCTACTTCCTGTGGATGTAACAGATGTCTGTCATAAAAATACACCCGCCCCTGGGACAGCCGTGAGTTTTCGCCCGACGAGTCATTGCCCCTCGTGGGCGTCCGCGAGTTCCTTCCAGCGCCCACGGGGCGTTGCGGGCTCCGCCCCGCCCACCCCGCCTCGCGCCGCGAACCATCTCTGATTCGCAGCATCCGGTAGCCGCCGCGTAACAATGGGATGGCCGCCCCGGCAACGCGGCGGGCGTGGGTCAGGTGTCTCGAGAACGGTGGGCGGTGCCGGCCCGAGTCGCCAGATGGCGCGTCCGTCGACCGGGAAGGCCCTCTGGGATCGGGTTGCTTCTCGCGTTTTTTACACGGAGATAATCGCTAAATACCCAAATGAGACATTTGATACACTACTGTTTTTTTTTCAATGACGACCAAACTGAGCTTTGTGGTTACAAATTGCTAACATTTGCCAAGAGGACTACGAATAAACATGGGCGTCTCTGGCACGTACAATTTGGGAAGAGACATACATTTATCAAAGAAATTATGCTAGTACTTCCGCGGGATTTTTGTTCAAGACACGCTTTTATTCATTTATTGAAGTTTAAATGGTGCGTTGTATATGGTAGTAAGTAATAAAATATAGTAAAATTGCATGTAGTATACTATTTTTAAAAACTCAGATATGAGCGTCCGTATGCATACAAAATGTAAATAATTGTTGGGAAGGGATTTTGAAAGTCAAGAAAGCGTGCGCAGATGATTTTCTCCCATACGTCACATATAGTTTTTGACTAAATAAATAAATAAATAAATAAAAGTAAATACATTTATTACTCTACGGGTTTTATATCTTATTAATCCCATTACGATGAGGTTCATATTCCTTGGGCTTCAATACATCTCTATTATCAAGATTCTTTTTTTACCATAACTCATGCACAAGTATACTTTACAAAAGGTAGAGAACGCCTTCTTTGTCCCTTTTTGAATAGAGTGAAAAAAAGGTCACAGTTGACAGCTGTGCTTCAGTACTTTTATGCATATATTAGTTGACAGACCACCTGCCTCCACGAAACACGATATTTATGGCACGACGAAAAGACAAATATTGAAACAAAGATATTTAAATAATGTTGGCAACGGACTTTTGTCTGTAATGCGGGCTATCTATATCTCACATGCGGGTATCCATTACATTCTTGAACTATGACTTTGCCTTCTTTAAGGCAATATTACTCAGTGACTGTTGAGCAGACGAAAACACCTGATGTCCGATACAGGAGGGTCTATCAAATCCACAAGTGTCACTCAGCGAGCCGAGTTGGAGTTAAACCGTCCCCCAATTGGTGAGGATGACAAAACAGGCTTCCAATTTCAGAGTTTGCGTGTTCAAACCTGCTTTGGAGGTAGATTTTCGAAAGAAGGAAATTGTGGTATGACATATCACACTTGCGGAATGTAAAGTAATTCCGACTTGGAAACGTCTGATAAAATTTAGTCATCTGATAATCACATTGCGCAAGGAACCATCCCACATAATGTAGTCGTTGTCAAATACTAGAGATTTGGCATTTTAACGAAGTTTGGAATTATTTTGTAATAAGTATTTTATAATAATTATTTTGAGGAGATTAATTTCATTGCATTGCTAGTACTCCATGTCGTGTATTGAATTACAATCTGACTAGTCAGTACTTGACAGGCAGAAGGTCAGAGGTTTGTGTCCGACACAAAGAGAATATGCAAATTCAATCAGGAATGGGAAGCTTTCGTACGGGTTCGATATCAGCCCAATGTAATCCGTATGGTGAGAGTACCTCTGACATATCATCGCGAGTTTAAAACAATAATTAGTTTACGCGGCATTTGATAACACTATTTGAAGAAAAAATATAGGTACATAATTTCGAAGATGGTCAACAATAACACAGAAAACATTGCCCTTCTGCAAGAAATTCACAAGAAGAACCTATGTAAAATCTTGCCCCGTTTATGAATAATTGAATGTAGAAAAGATGCTTCCAGAAAACATCATTAGAAAAGGAAACTAGTAGGCATAAACATTTCAGAGCCTTCATCTAAATCCTCCTAAAGGCTAAATTATATGAAAAGTTTGATAAAAACTACTACACACAGGATATTTCAGAAAATTTAATATTTCAGAAATCCAGTATTACAAAACGTGCCACTTCTGGCAATGTACCTATGTTTGTTTCTCATATTACATAAAATTCAATTACAATGATAGGGTTTTTAATATCGGGAGTTTATTCTAGTCATGTCATTAGTTTCTCAAATATATTTCATTGTCCATATAAATTAATTCAGACAATCCCTAGTTGTTTTAATTAATTGCAAACTAAATAATCTCTCTTATTACTGTAATTATTTTTCAAATTTATTTAAACAATTGGAGGAAAGATAATGAAAATATTAAATGGTAAGCTCAAATTGCTTATGTTTCGATTACTAAACATGAAAGAAAAATAACGAACAAGATGTTCATTTTACTGTAAGTTTATTAATCGGACAATAAATTTTTCCAATATATTGCCTTGCGTAGAAAGGACATTTTCAATTAAATTCTCAAGTTCATTCCAAAGTTCAGGATCCCTAAAAGCATTTACTGGAGCATGACATCTCGGCTTCTTCTTCAGCAGTTGTAAGATTTCGAACAACCACCATACATTGTCTAATGGGCTCAGTCCACCGCAAATATTGCTGACACATCATGTTTATCTTCACTTCAATCAAATTCAACCGTTTCAATTCGTTTGTAAATTTTATGATACGTTTTCCATCTGAGGAATCATTAAGATTGAATATTGATCTTTGATATTGAAAATAGAAAAGTACCTTGATAATACTGCTCGCGTTTCATCTCAATATTCCAAAGGTAGTGTTTTTTCATTATCATACTATCATCTTATAGTATTCGAAGAATTATTTACATCAATAATATATCATTGTCATTTCTTTTTGCTTATGATTGCTTAGGATTATGACACTGACTTGCTGCATCTCTGTCATTTTGCCTGTAATCTGTGTTTCGAACACGTTAAGGCCATAATGCTCACATACACCCCTGTGTATCTTATAGGTAATCTCAATCAATCTGTCACATCCAACAAACCAAACTCGTATACAAATATCCTTTCCATAAACCCACACATACACTTGTCTTTATCTTCGCCTCAACAACTTTCTGCAACTTTTCATATATGCTCCACCCGAAATTCAACGCCCCTTGCCTGTTCCATCACCTTCTCCTGTACGCACACGCTTCACCGCCTTGATCACCATCGTCCCCTCCGCCGCCGGCGGCGACATCAGCCCAGACGCGGTGTTGTAATCAATCATCGCATTTGCGTGCAATAATTACAGGTGAGGGCAGGCCCCCAAGATAGCTCAGCACTATTCTTGCTTTTACCTTGCCCCCGGCGACCGACCGCCCCACCCACTCCATCCGCACTGCCCGCCCGCCTGTCCGCCCGAACCGCTCGCCCGCCCGCCCCACTCGCCCGCCTCGCTCGCCCCCCGCTCGCCCGCCCGCTCGCCCGCCCTGCTCGCCCGCCCGCTCGCCCGCCCTGCTCGCCCGCCCTCTCGCCCGTCCCGCTCGCCCGCCCCGCTCGCCCGCCCAGCTAGCCCGTCCCGCTCACTCGCCCCGCACGCCCGCTCGCCCGCCCCGCTCGCCCGCCCCGCTCGCCCGCCCCGCTCGCCCGCCCGCTCGCCCGCCCCGCTCGCCCGTCTCGCTCGCCGCCCCGCTCACCCACCCCGCTCGTACTATTTTTTACGTAGGATTAGCACTATTTTAACCTGATTCGTGCAGATTCCTCTTTTTGAACTGTTTTAGAAAAACATTTTCTGTGATGTTTCAAGGTACTTACGTATTTCGAGTCTTTCCGGCACAATATGAATCGATTTCATTTGATGTAGTAGACTGACTATAACTTAACTTTATCTTATAATGTGCAAATTTTTAAAGTAGTTTCTTTAAAGAAGAACACTCGTTCATGTGACTTTCTTATCTCGCAGATGTAGAAACTAGGCAACTGCATTGAAAGTAAATGAATTTTCCCTAGCAGAAATAAACGGCCTAACAAAATTTTGGTAGTGAAACCATTCACAAACTTGACAATATGTATCTAGTAAATATATGCTGAATTACGTGCACTTTCACTAAAAGGAAGAATGTTAATGCTGTCATATCCAAAAGTGTTCCATTAAAACCGAATAACCGAGAACTGTCTGTGGTTAGTGTGACAATAAACTATTTAAAATATTTATTACATGAACATAATAAAAATACTGTAAAACTAATGTTTATTCTTGTGTCCCTCTGTATTCTTCAGTAGTTTGCAAAACACTCTCCACCTGTCACAATTTTTCTTTTTGTTTTCAGAATCTCCAGTCACACCTTCCATTGAAATATTTGGCGCACAAAATAGAGGAGCGGATGGCGTGTCTGGGAAGAAAAGAGGTGAAAGAACAGTGGGACCGCCGATGATTGAAGTAAAGAATAAATCAACGTGCAGAGGACAAATAATTCAATGGTGGGAGGAATCATAACGGAACCGTCAAAGAAGATCAAGAATAAATCTTTCATTTTCACAGATCACATGTCTGCTCACGTATTCTCATTGCTATAGTCGAAAACATCGCTTCTCATCATACGAGGACGATGGTTAGCAATTTTTTTTTATCTATGACAACTTTTAATGTACATCATTTTTATATTTTACGTAAATTTTTCCTGATAACTAAGAACATCCACGTCTGTAGTACGAATTTCATTGTCCGTAATTATGAGTATTCTTTAGGTAAAATATGAAACTTCAACACACATGGTTCGGAATTCGAACCGCGATCTGAGGGGTTGTGAAGAAGCTGTTTAACCTGCACCCAGCCGACAAGCGTCAGCAGTTGGCCGTGCAAGTTTGGGCGGTTGCAAGCCGCACCTCCCGTCCTCTTTCTCGAGCCTTACTGCCCGGCGACTGCCCGAGGCAGCCTCCTGTTCCGCCGCGTTCTCGACCCCTCCCCATCTCCATCCTCCTCCATCTTCCCTCTCCCGCAACTCTCCCTCCTCATTCTCCCGCTGCCACCGCCTGCGTTAGACAATGGGCCGAAACACGCCAACATTGCTCGCTTAGACACAACGCCACATTGGAGAAAGAAAGGCTGGAAGGTTATGCATCTTTGTACATCTACCTGTGTAGCCAAGTTCATCATCCGTCTTTATTTTTTTATTTGGTACTGGTTGCCGAAAGGGACTGCAATGTAGTAGTGTAAGTTCCAGTAATAAATGACCATTTATTTATTTATTTATTTATTTATTTATTTATTTATTTATTTATTTATTTATTTATTTATTTATTTTTTATTTATTTATTTATTTATTTATTTATTTATTTATTTATTTATTTATTTATTTATTTATTTATTTATTTATTTATTTATTTATTTATTTATTTATTTATTTATTTATTTATTTATTTATTTATTTATGTATTTATTTATTTATGTATTTATTTACTTAGTTAATTATTCTACTTGCGCCTTGCTTGCTCCGGAATCTCAAAAGAGTTTTTATTTACATTTCGGGCCACTGTGGCTCGCCCGCAGTGCCCGCCCAGCCCGTCTGCTATTAAACTATTTTCCTTCCCGAAGGCGGTGCTTCGTAGACAGCGGTTTCAAATGACTAATGTCGGACGAGCGTTCTTCTACCTGAGCGAAATACGTTCTTGGGCGTACGTACAGGCGGATACTTTTTTGTGCGGGGATGTGGTTTTATTCTTCAGGTTAAAAAGTGTGCCATAAAGAAAGGATAAATGTACACCTCTTAAATGGTGTGGTTTAGAGAAAGACGCTGTTCGAGAATTGGGGCATGAGAAAAATGTACGAAGTGATGTTTATGATGGGGCTTACAAATGGAAATTGCAAGGGAAGAAATTTTATACTGGTGTAAGTGTCTGTAGTACAACACTTCATCTTACGAGAGAATGTCGTGGCTTGAATGTAAGTTGAAATATTGAGGTTAGTTTTTGGGTGAATATTATGATTTACAAGATTTAAATTCGCGGCAACAAGCTAGTACAATAAAACATACATACTAATTTTTGTAACGATTAGAATAAGTGATTAATGTCGTTTGCACCATTATTCATTTTAAATAGTCGAACCAAAATAAATTGATAATTGTTTCTTTACCTTCAAACAAAAAAGCCTACCTGATAGTTAAAAACTATGTTTGTTTTTATAACAATTGTTATAAAAGTAAAATTTAAGAGTATGAAAATGTACAGTTCATAATATCAGTGAATGAGTAAATTAGTGATTGTTAGATTGTAAGTATATTTGGCACAAAAAAGTGTTAACCTACAGTCAGCTATACTGTCTTCAAGCACTCACTTGCGTAATTTTATTTTTAATGTGGATGAATGTATAGTTAGTATTGATTGTAAGTGACCTCAGAAAATGTTAAAAAAAGAAAAGAAAAAGGTGAAATATCAAATCTCTACTCTCCCCTTTTGGATACTCTAGTTCTTATTCAGTGATCTGAAATCTTGGTGTCACTTGATGTCAAATTTGTGGTGATAAAAGGACTTCGTGTCCGACTTACGCGAGAGAAGAAAGCTCCGAAAACAATTCTTTCCATTATTTACATTTCATTATTCGTGTCCTGGATGGCCGTGCTGGCTAGAGTATATGCCGACTGAGCGCCTCTGTCTGAAGGTACCTGGATTTGAATCATGCCGATTGATTGATTGATTTTTTCGTGTTTCCGGGCACGTCAACTGCTTTGGTCATTGGTCCCGTTAGTGTAGTGCATGGTTTTTCTCCAGAGATGGCAGTGATCTTCCTCCGCTGGATGACGAGATCCGGCGCCGACCTACCGTCGGCTAGTGGGGTTTCCCCCTAACCAGGACTCCGCCCCAGCCGGGACAAGCTCTAAGCTCCCGACCGGTCTCCCGGAATATATGGTAGTGTAGTACATGTTAATGTAAGTGTGTGTGTGTGTAAGGGGAGAGGATAGGACAAGGAAGAGGAAGGACCTCGCGCGGCCCGTGGCCCGTTTTGTAGGGTATTGCTCCGACATTCGCCTGGTGTTGATCGGAGAAACCACGGAAAACTACCGATCAGAGCAGCCGGCCGCTAGAATTCTCCTCCAGACAGCGACTAAATTCGACCTAGAGTCGAAAATCTTGCCACCGTGGGGAGTGGGAACCTAGGACCACCCGGTCAGAGGCGCTGCAGTGACATCAGTTGATGCACTGAGGTACCGCTCCCGATTCGGGAGTTCGAGTCGCGCCGTGGGCATGGTCGTTTGTCCCTTGTCTTTCATGTATGTGTGTTGCCGCGGAAGGCCTTGTGAGTCTGCTGACCACATACCGAGGGGCCTGCATGTGTGTCTAGTATAAAAGTTAGTGTCTCCATGAGGGATGTAGTGAGTATTTGGTGCGGGTGGCCGAAATCGGCATCCGCTGGAAAAAGCCCCAGGAGGAAAACAATTTCGTAGTTCCATATTGCTTACACTACCACCACTAGCCATCCATTATATTCACTGTTATATATGTTATTATGTATAACACTATTATATCACTAGTATATCACTATTATATGTTGGGACCCATACAGAATTTTGCAGCAAATTCTAGAAAAGGTCCAGCGTAGAGCATCAAAATGTACTTCAGGCGTATCAGGTATAAAGAAGTAAGGGAGTCACTCGAAAGAAGGAGAATGAAGTCGCGTCTCCATTCTATGCATAAAGCGTACACAGGCTTTCGAGCGTGGAAAGAAATTAAAAGTCGATTAGAGAAACCTACATATTTAGGTTGAGCGGATCACATGCACAAAGTTCAGAAAGAATTCAGAAAATGGACGTCGGGAAATATTCATTCGCGAATCGAACTGGAGAGACTGGAACGGTTTGCCTGTGTCAATCTTTGATCCCTTTCCTCAAAGACTGAGCAAATTTAAAAATAAATTAAATTTCTAGATGTTCATATATGCATTATTATATCTTTAATATTATTAAATAAGTAATATTCTATGTAAAGTATGTTGCATTACGACTACTATTATTATTATTATTATTATTATATCATCATCATCATCATCATCATCATCATCATCATCTATTATGTGTAGTGGCGTGTAGTGGAGTGGAGTGAAGTAGCGAGTGTATAAGAAACACATTAAAACTCAGTGATTAGCAGTATGGTGAGGTGAAGTGAAGTGAATTGAAGTGTGGTGAGTTGAAATACTATGAAAGTTTGCACGGTGAAATCTTCATGTAAATTTGTAAAGTTTGTAAATTCTGTAAACTTTTGTATAGTTGTTAAATTCTGTAATGTTTAGTGTATTCTGCCACCAAGTTCTCAAACTTATTTGCAGAATTAGTAATCAATCTAATCTAATCTAATTGACTATCAAAACCAAAACAAATTATTTCCTCCTACTATTAAGGAAAAAAAGAAATAAAACAAAAAAATAAAACAAAATTATTATTCTGCAACTATTCGACTTTAACGCGGTTTAACAATTCACCAGCAAAAATTAACTGTAGTTATATTCTACCCAGTTTGAAGCATCAGTATGATAATACACCACTCTCTGCACTGAATGAAATACCACGTTATCATTAACTCTCGTGTTCTTCCTTTGAAGACAGAACTCTACTTCCCTAATAAACGCATTGATGAGCCACTTCAGATATCTCCTAAAGTGCAAAGCGACTCTCCCATATAAGGCTTGCACGCGGTCGATATCCGTTCGGCTGTGGTGTACGTCCACCGTGAGACTTGCCCATCGATCGCCTTCCACGTCGTGTAAAATAGTTTGTAAATCGGTAAAAAGGGGGCTGGGCGAGCGCTGTTGGAGGTTTTATGAATGTTGATATTTATTCATGGGCAGGACGGCCGGATAGCGTGAGGAGGGAGGGGATCCGATTCGAGAGGTAGGAGAAGGAACCAAGAGAAGGAGAAGCGAGGATGATACAAGAAAAGTGGAAGTGACAACTACTGGGGAACTAGAACTGACGCTCAAAACCTCTTCCTTATATGAAAATATCACCGATACTTGTATTAATCGCTTAAGGCGTATGCTGGGATGGTCCCTAGTTTTGCATCCCAGATATAAATATAAATATAAATATAAATATAAATATAAATATAAATATAAATATAAATATAAATATAAATATAAATATAAATATAAATAAAATATAAATATAAATATAAATATAAATATAAATATAAATATAAATATAAATATAAATATAAATATAAATATAAATATAAATATAAATATAAATATAAATATAAATATAAATATAAATATAAATATAAATATAAATATAAATATAAATATAAATATAAATATAAATATAAATATAAATATAAATAATATAAATGTATAATATGCCCTCTTTTTTTGTTTAAATTTGTTCACAATTGAGCCATTTGGGTATTCGAGAATTTCTGACATTTTACAAAACTAAAATTATTGACTTACCACGGTTCTTTTGTAAATAAGAAACATGGGCTTTCCTTATATCATATTTCCATATCAGTTTTAGAATTCAGAAATTGACAATGAAAATACATTCATTATTTATGTTTCATTAGTTATGTTAGAACACTTCCACTAATACGATCGTTGCAATTTCGTAAGTAATGTGAATTGTCAGTTATCAGTTATCTCCGCCCGAACACCTCAATTGTAATGAAATAAATGTAAATATTTAAATTCCAAAAAATTCGTCCATCGTTAGAGGAGTCCTGACGGCCTGAGCCTCACCAGTAATAAAGACATTATTATTATTATTATTATTATTATTATTATTATTATTATTATTATTATTAAACTAATTGATTTACTGCCTAAGGAAAAGAGTGGTGGTGAAAACAAAAATATAATAAATAGATTTTAGTATCGTCGCATTTTGTACCAAAAGGAAACTTACTGGCTCGTGACGTAGGATGAAGGATGTCTGTGCGTTAATGAGTAATGATAAGGAGGAAATAAATTAAAATACTGCAATGGAGGGAAAAGAAGCATGAAAACATGACAAAACCTTCCACAAATAGCTTTTTTTACAAATTTTTGGCTTTGAACTCGGGATGTCAGAGGCGGAAAGCTATCGGAGTGGTCGCTCCACTACGGGTGGATACTTGCAGGACGAGGAAACCTCGACATGGGGCACGCTCCCCAAGATGTGTAAACCGCAAAATATTTAAGGTTGGTTAGGTAAAGTTCTTGAAATTAAGGGTGTGTTGAATGTAAACGGAGTATAAAAATCGTCAACCCAAGAATTCATGTATGGGGAATAAAATTGTATTCTTGCTTTGTTGTTTGCCTGAGGAATAGTTTCATATATTAATTATCTAAAAGATATTTTGACGGTAATTAGTCTTATACAATTAGATTGTTTTGGATATATTATTTACTAAAGTATTGGTAAAATGTGTACCGCGGAATTTGTCGATTACACGTTATTGTTGTTTTTCTGAATTTGTAATTAGGACGGGAGTTGTGCGTGCGGGGAGAGACGCTGCGATGCCGTTTTTTTCTCCCTTTCAAAATTCAATTTTATTACATGGGAGTTTTTGTTTTTTTGCTCCCTTTCAAAAATTCAAAATTTAAGTAGTATATGACTTAGTGTAGGGATCACAGAATTTTGAAAATGTGCACACAATTGACTTTTCCCCATAACAAGTCATACGCAGTTTTTAACGTTTTTTGACGTAAAAATAAATTTAAAAAATGCCAAATATTTACGGTGCAGGGTACTGAGAGGTGGGGCGGAGCGGGTGGAGGGGAAAGAGCGGGGTGGGACAGAGCGATCGTCATCCCCACCCCGTCCGGCGGCCGCCGCCGACTCGTCGTCGTCCTTGGCGACGCGGGACTGCACCGTCCGATCATGGAATAGCAGCGGCGCTTCCTGCCGTGCGGCTACGCCCGTGGCCGCAGCCGGTCAGCAACGAACTGAACTGCCTCTGCTTTTTTATTGATTGCAACCCGAGCGGACGACGTGTGTCCCGCCGCAGCTGCCGCCCACTCCTCTGCGCTTCTTCCCGTCCACTCTGCCCCCCTTCTCACAACCCTCTGCTTCTGGTCCTTCCCAGACACATTCCCTCTGTCATAGACTAAAGAGGTATATTTCTTTACTCTATGCCTCTGTCCACCACGGCCGTCTGCGTCCCTCGCCTTGTTTGCCCTTGCGTTTTACCAGACTAGTACCGTTCTCCCCATTCCTCTACCAAGAGGTGCTCAGGGCATCAACTGATTCACTACAGTGCCTCTGGCGAGGTCTCTTCAGTCCGACGGTGGCGATTTCACACGCTACATAGCTCGGTCGATTTAACCGCTGCCTGGAGAATTCTAGAACTCTACTGCTCTGGATGTTTCTGGTTTCACCTTCAACCAGGTGAATGCCGGACTACATCTACTCTATTATTTAGCCGCCGCCTCTCTCTTTCTTCTTCTCGCCTTCGGATTCTACATCCCATCCTATCGTATCTTGCCTTTTACCGTCCCGCTACACTCTCCCTGTCCACCACGGCAGTCTTCTTCTCTCTGAAACATTTCACCGGCCGCTATTCCAGTCTACGTCTTACACACTTCCGTTTACCTTCGGGTTTCTTAATTAGTTTATTACATATCTATTAATTCTACAGAAGTTACGTAGCTGCATCAGAGTTCTCTTCATTTTCCCACCCTCCGCCGTGTCCCGTTCTTCGCCACCCCATCTCCGCATTTTTCCCCCCACTGAACCTCTTGACCGACCACTCCCGTCCGTCCTCAATTCTCTCTACCGAGAGAGGTGGCTCAGGGCATCAACTGATTCACTACAGTGCCTCTGGCCGGGAGGTCCTCCTTTCGAGTCCCGACGGTGGCAGGATTTTCGACACTAGCTACATAGCTCGGTCGAATTTCACCGCTGCCTGGAGGAGAATTCTAGAGCTCTGCTGCTCTGGTTGATAGTTTTCCGTGGTTTCACTCTTTAACACCAGGTGAATGCCGGAGAAGTACACGCGCGATCTTTCCTTTCTCTTCCTTGTCCTATCCTCGCTCTCACACACACACTTACACGAACTATCCTACTACATATGCCGGGAGACCAGTCGGGATCTTAGGGCTTGTCCCGGCTGGCGGTGCCCTGCTGGTGGGAGACACTTGATTATGGAAAAATGCTGGCCGATAGTAGGTCGGCGCCGGATCTCGCCATCCAGAGGGTGGAAAATCAAATCCACCTCCCGAGAAAAAAACGTGCAGCACACTTACAGGACTAATACATTAGCAGCGTAAGGTAATCACGAAATCTATCAATCAATCAATTCTCCCTGAGTCTTTCTATCTCAACACCGCCACCAGTAGCAGGAGCTCAGTGCATCAACTGATGTCACTGCAGCGCTTCTGATCGGAGGTCCTAGGTTCAGTCCTGACGGGGCAGGATTTTCTCAGCTAGGTCGAATTCAGTCGCTGTCTGGAGAGAATTCTATTGGCCGGCTGCTCTGATGGGTAGTTTTCCGTGGTTTCTCCGATCAACACCAGGCGAATGCGGAGAGTACCCTACCAAGGCACGGACCGCGCGCGACCTGTCCTTCCTTTTCCTATCCTCTCCTTACACACACACATTAACAGATCACTTCACTACCACATATGCCGGGAGACCGGTCGGGAGCTTAGAGCTTGTCCCGGCTGGGGCGGTGCCCCGCTGGTGGGAGAGTCCTGGTTATGGGGAAACCCACTAGCCGACGGTAGGTCGGCGCCGGATCTCGCCATCCAGCGTGGGAAGATCACTGCCGTCTCCCGAGAAGAACGCATGCGCTACACTAACGGGACTAATGACCGAAGCAGTTGACGCGCCCGGAAACACGAAAAAATCAATCAATCAATCAACACCACCCAACCTCTTCCTACCAATCTTCTGTCCACGCTGGTCCTCGTGCGCTCTCGTCTCTCACCACCTTCCACACCGTCCTCTCTTCTCAGCCTTTGTCACCCAGCCCTTTCTGCCACCTCTTTCACCGACACATTTCTGTCTTCCCCCCCCTTCCTCATCTCTTCTCTCCTCCCTTTCTCGCTCTCACAACCTTCCCCGCCGTGTCCCATTCCTTGCCACCCCTATGTTCTTCGATTTCTCGTCCCTAACAGGTCTACCGCTCCTCTCTCATAACCCGTCGCAGCTGCCCCGACCCGACCTGTTCCCCAGCTGCAGTTGGGCTGTTGCGTATAACCAAGGCCGACTTCATAAACAGGCCATGTGGTTGGCAGATCCACTTCGTTTTGCAACGGAAATGAAGTGATACCTAAACATATCTGTATAACCAATGATAACCAAATATAACCTTGCTAGGGAAAGCACCCGATGGCAGGTTTTACATTCTCTTTGATGGGAGAGTCAGAGTAGAGATAGTTCTTCTGTATCCAAATACAATTTTGGTTTAACGTATTTTTAAGCAGATAATTAAGATATTAGCTTACCTTGTATTACTCTATCACATAATTTATATTAAGTATTAAAATATATTGTATTACTCAAGATTTATTAGCAACTAAAGATGGACGAATTTTTTGGCTAAAAATATGACAAAAGGTCTCTAATATTCCTCCAAGAGCCATATATTACATTCGTCCTGATGTCAATATACCACGTTCTTACCATATTTCCATTTTACATTGCACATGTCAAGCTTTTGGAGTTGCTTTTGTTTTTCAATTCCACACTTCTTTGACTTTCACATCTAAATGAGTGTCAACAACATCCAGTATTATTTATTTTCCAGATTGGAATCATTTTGAGAAATTTCGATTTTACATCGGTTTTATCCTTTAAGTATCAAATATTTAATTATTACATTTTCGTATTCAAGTAATAAGGGTACTTTCTTATTCACAATCTCTTTACTGTCGTTTCATGTAAGATACTTTTAGTTAACATCAATGTATTGTTGAATCAATCTTTATTTTATCCTTTATTAGCCGCCATGGTCGATGTCTGACGTTTGCATACTGTGGCCTCTTCAGCTGTTCTGCTCTCTGTATCTCGTGAGTAATATTATTTAAATATTTACTACAGAGTTTTTGAACTTTTCCATGTCGAGATTTTCCTACTGTAATTACTTGCCTAATATTAATGTTATTTCAATTTGCAAAGCTTCAATTTTGAAACTATTTACTGTATTATGTATTTCTCGAAGGCCATTTTCACTTTAAATTATTACAACACCATGCTGATTATGCCCCATTCGTGACATATATGCGGGAATAAGTAGCATTTAAAACTTGGGCAAGGGATACTAATGTAGTCTTAAACAAGGTCACCAGACAAAGAAATAACGGTGCATCGCTTGATCTACCGACAAATTCACTCTTATTTCCAAAGCACGTTTCCATTTCCACCCTCGTACACCCAAGGAACATTTTCTTGTGCTTCACTAAAGCGAGAACATTAAGCATGTTGCCCGTTTACTTTTTACTTCCATGTCGTAGACTTTCCCAACAAAAATCAATTTGTGCCCCTTCATTCCATATTTACGTTCACTTCCAAACTAAAATTTGAAAACTTTGGCTGTTTCGAGTTCTACTACTTACTCGCGAACCAAAAGTTAGCATGCCTACACGAAACTCTTGAATATTCAGCGGAACAAAAGTTTCAGAGAACTATGAAGAGAAAAGAGGAAAGCGAGGAACAAGGGTATCGAGGTCACTTAAACTCCCAAATCCGCATCAAAAAATAATCCCAGATCGTCTATCTTCACTTAACCCGTCCAGAAAGTTAAACAAGCCGTGTTCGAGTGTAAAATGCTACGAACCTCCCTTTCGCACGACAGCTGATACTGTCGCACTCTCCCTGTGTCATTTACGGCATAATTGCACCTCCCACGGGCAAGTTGGTAACTTGTGTCACGTGACACGGTGCTGTTAAGGACGTGAGTCAATGTCACCACCAACTGAAGCTAATTCTACTTTACGCGACACAATTCAAGAATATGAGCGTATTAATTATAGTGGTGTATGAATGTAGATGTAATGTGCTCTTGCTTTCGTAATGAGAGCCGTTTGCTATCTTCGCTGTCGGCGTTATGCTAGTGCCCAGGAATCTCGTCATGACATCGAAAATGGACGGCGTGGCAATAAAGGTTCGTGGGGCTTGAAAATAAAACTCAAACATGACTTCATTGATAGTGTCCGCAGAGAAGCATTACTTGTATTTTAAATTGTTATCATGAGAAATGTAACACAAAGGGTTGAATCTCAAAAACCTCTGAGTCTAAAATTTATAATATGATCCTGCGAAATAAAATACTGCAAATGAAAAGTGTTGAAACTAATTATTGGCAATGCATCTTATCCTTATTTTTGTCTTTTGGTTTATACTTGTATTTTGTTTTATACCATATCACATGCTTGCTGTTATACAGAGACAAAAATCGCTGATTTGGTAATAATAATGATATAAACTGCTTTCTCGTAGTACAAAACTAATTTTCTTAATTTTTTCGCACATTTAATACATAAAAGGAATTAATTATTATAGTGTACCATTTATTATGAAGTATAAATAGGCAGTATGTAGCCCATTTTTATTTAGTGTCTCTAATACAAGTACTAAGGTTTTAATGATTACTAAGAATTTCCATTTTATTTAACGAGTTTCCAGGAGTAGTAATATTTACAATTGTGTTTTGTATACATATATATTAAATGGCATTGTTAACAATTATTTACAAGATATTTCAGCAATACTTCCCCAAGGCATTTTTCTGCGCGCAATCATGTTAAATAGTAATTGAATCAAACATTTTTCGTTTCAAATTTCCTTATTTATATTCCTCTGTTTGAATATTTTAGTGTGAAATTGCAAATGTGGAAGTGTATTTGAATTGTTTGTGCAGGAAAAAAGTTTATTTTTTGTATAAACGCTCTATAGGGGGTTGATCCTCCGCATACCCCCGTCTCTTCTAGTAAATGTAAGTAGGTGTGTAACAGGAAGGGAACAAGGAAAAAGAACGAAAGATTATGTGCAGTCCGTGATTATTTTCGTTAGTTTATTGCTCCGGCATTTGTCTGGTATTGATCATAGAAACCACGGGAAAGTAGCAATCAGAGTATCCTGTTTGATTTGTCTTGCTGGTACCAGCTACTTTCGAAAACGCGTCACCGTCGTAACTCCAACCCTAGGACCTTCAAATCAGTGTCGCTATAAGTGATAAGACTCCACTTTTGTTTTTGAATGGGTAATAAAACCGAAGTGTGGCTGTTTTTGCATCAAATTTTATTAAAAGTTAAGCGTAGCTGTCTAAATTATGAAAAAATTATGAAAAATCCTGAAATTTCATTTTTAATATTTAATTGAGTCGTATGCTATGTTTTATTCTCTTTTAAATGCTTTAAACCATTTCTTTCTACGTTTCTTACATTTTGAGTAATATTTTTCGAAGTGAGTGCGCAGTACCACGTTCCTATTAACTTTCAAGCCCTTAGTAAACCCGAGTTTCCTGTACTGGATATTTCCAACATATTCGTGAATGCCAAACCTCATACTAAGTCAAAAACGATAAAAGATAATGATATAATTCTTTTGCAGCTGGCAACCTATGATTTACTGAAGAGAACGGACTAGAATAGCTAATGTGTCACTGAAGGTTAAAAATTACTTTTTTCTGAAATAAACAAATCCTGACTCTTTACTTTTTTCAAAATCTTCACCGTTATAGTTCATTCTCTAGAACATACATTTGTGATTAATTTACAAAAAAAAATTGCCAAAATACACATCAACTTGTTGTGGAGATAGAATGCCTGAAGTAAAAACATGCATTTTGGCCAAATAACTATACACAAATAAAAAAAAATTATTTGATCTCTAAGAGCATATAGAAATCAAATGTACAAGGAAAAACAAAATGAAACAATATGCTTGATATTTTTCCTCAGGTCGACGCTCCTCAATATAGAGCACAGAACAATTCATAACTTTCAACCCATTCTCGGACGGAAAACCGTTGTCCTTGTGGCAGCACTACCCTCCCATTGAGCGCGTGTCCCCGCGTGACCTTATATATATATATATATATATATATATATATATATATATATAATATATTATATATATATATAATTTTTATATTGGTTGACATTACATTGTTCAGTTTAAACTAACTTAAAATTATACACTTACAATCATTAAAAAAAATATAGGGGGAGAGGAAGTAGGAAGCACCTCAGATAAGTATTATTCCAGGTTTTCGAACATTTTATACAATGAATGAAGTGGATATCTGTTATTAATTCTTGTTGGATATTTGGGGTTTTTGCCCAGTTTATAGATGCTTGTATTTGGGGAAAGGTTTGTATAAAAATTGTGTGCGAGGTAGGCTACTTGATATTTATTGTGTTTATATTCAAATCATTACGCAGTGTGTCGTCATTCTGATTTGAAGCAAGGTGCTCTTGTGATGACCTTGGAAGGGCGGGCAGCGCAGCGTGGCGTGGGCGCGTGTCGGGAGGGGGCGGGGCGACGGTCGCCACCTGCGGAGGCGCCGCGCGCGCGCATAAGCGCCAGTCCATAGGCTCTGGGTCTCCGCTCGATTACCGGCCGCCCGCCGCCGCCGGCCACTGATTTATTCGGTAATTTGCGTGGTAATGGCGGCGATAACGGCGGCCGCGATTGATCCAGAAGGCCGTGCGCGCCGCCGCCGCCGGCGACTCGCTCTCCTCCGCCAGAGCGCGCGCGCGTGCATGTTGGCGACGCTGCAGACTCCACCGCGGCCTGCTGGCGTGTTTGACTCTTTCACGTTCGCTGACTTATAACTAGATTCTTTCTTTTCTTCTTCTTCTTCTTCTTCTTCCTTATTATTATTATTATTATTATTATTATTATTATTATTATTATTATTATTATTATTATTATACGTGTTCTTGTTCTTCTTGTGAAAAAGTGATGGTAAAATATACATATTATGTAATTGTCAATCTACTCTGCCTCCTTTGAAAGAAATTATTTTTTCAAGCTGCATGTTTCTTTTGTAGTTATGTAATTTCGTACGTGTTCATTTTGTACGCTCCGCGATAATCAGTGGATTCAAAACCGAATTTTCCCTGAACGTATACAAAAACGCAGTTTCCAGAGTTAGTTCAGTTACTCTTCTCGAACCTCATTGCCAGAAAGAAAACGAGAACTGGAAAAAATCTATTTTTTATGCTTGTTATAATTTTTGAGGAGACAATCATTGGCTAAAAATAACTCTGGGTCACTCAAATACTGTATAGGGATAAGTAACGGTGTACCTAAAAAAACAGACAATTCTAATAGATCAACCATATATTTTGTTTCGTTTTCTGACATTTCGGTCCTTGCTTGGGATCTTAAAAAAACTACATTAACATGACATAACTGATTTACAAAATTGTAACATATAACTATTTTTACACCTGGTGTGCCATATTTTTACCAGATATGGTATAAAATTGCTATTGTTTAAATGTTTTATTAAATTTTATTGCTTTAGTTTTGATTCATATTTTTAACAATTTTATAATTCTGAAATGGCTTTTAGATGTAGGTTTTTTATGAAAAAGATTCCTACAAAATTAGACAATTAAATAAAATCCCTAGACAATTAAATAAAATAAATTGGAGTCATACTAACACTAAAAAAATATTGCATTAATTGTTAGAAAACGTACGTTAGTACATTCTTTCCGAGTAATAATTAATTAGCATTGCATACGTCATATTCTAATCTATAAAATTAATAGCTATTCTATCGTTGCAAGCAGAATACTTATTTATTTTAGGAAATAAAATTCTGTCTTATATTTATTACATTCATCCTCATGCAAATGTAATTTCATGTTCTTCAATATCTTCAGAAATACTTCAAACCCCCTTAACACAATTGAATCAGTAATCTTAGAAACAGCTCATTTACATTTTTTCTAAATGCATTTACTATGCAAATTCGCAAATGGAGACAAGCCACTTCGAATTCTCAACTTGTGTTATTTCTCTAGTAACCCAGTTTAATTGGCATCTTGATGTATTTTTCTGACGGGACTATAGGAAAAAAAGGCAATGTAATTGTTATGTTGTTTTTATTGCATTAATAGAAACTGGGAGATTTGATTCGATTATACATAAATTTCCCCACAATGACATTGTGAGTTCTCCTGTGTCTAGGAATTCAACATCTTCAAAGAGAGATAAAAAGGTAGTTTTCACAATGAAGCAATATACTGTGCTAATGTTAGGTTCTACAATAATTTATTCATGATACATTCCAAGTGGAAGAAGTGGAAAGAAAAAGGGGGCAGAATTTCAATGATGGCAGCCTCAGTTTAATAAAAAATATCAACGGAGACCCAAGAGGAAGCATTCAGAACAGAGGTATAATATTTTAACTTTTATGGAATTTACTTATTCAAGAACATGTAGGTGAAAGAGAAACGGAAACATAAGTAATGATACCCTGAAATAATTTTGATTTGAAGAATATCTTGTTGGTCTCCAGTACTTCCTCAAATCAGCGTTACGCACAAAAATCTATACCCATTATCTTAGGGAAAATTTGTGATCTGAAAAAACTCAATTATTAGATTCGTAAATTGTTGGCAAGTTTTATTCCAAGTTGAAGATTAATTGAGAGCATTAAAATAAATTATATTAGTTTTGTATTTAAAATGAAATAAGGAGAAATATGTAAATAAACTATAGTTTTTGAAAAATATTTTTCTATTAATATTCAGTATCTTACAACGACTTTATGTTGAGCATTTAAGAAAAATTTTTTTTCTTTTTTGGCTGGAAAACTATTTCAATATCTAATAATTTTGAAAGCAATGAACCTTAATTATCTACATGATATTACCCACAAAATGGAACGCTGAAACAGAAATTAATGTTAGAACAAGACAATTGGGTCAATGAAAACGGTAGATACCTACCCCAGCATTCTATTACAAGTTCTTATTTTATTTCCAATTAACAAAGTACAATGAAAGGTAATATTCGAATAATAGTCCAAAGGTTTATTCACCACCTAGAACATTTTCTCGTTCTGAATAATTAAATTTTTATTAAATTTGGTATGCATAGTTCACACACAATTTGTGCGACACACATCCATGTAATGGAGAACGTAACCCAACAACAAAAGTTATATTGATATTGTATTTCATGTATAGTCCATAAACGGCGTTAATTTGAGTTCCTTTTGGCTGTATTACAAGTATTTAAACGCGCGGTAGCTACAAAGCGTTAGTAAGAAAAGAGTCTGCACGCCTCAAATTCTTCAGAGATCTTTGCGCACGGAGAACATATTTTTATGTATAAACTCCGTGTCCACGTGAAACAGCGCGTTGGCTCTCAGTTTACGACTTGACGTCGGCGGGTGCGTTTGTCCTGTGTACAGCCTTTAGTCAGAACTGTCACCGCCACCGCAGTAGAAAGAAACACTGCCACAATGCCATCACCATCACCGCAATCGCCGACACCGCCTCAGCCACCGCCAGATGCACAGTTCCTCCACGGCGATAAGGCCTCCCCTAGACGTAAGCTTGCAGACCGCCAAGAAGGGCGACTGCTCTTCGTCGTGATAGCAGAGCGTTACGGGCAGCGGTCTCTTAGAGCGTCGAGCCAGGAATTTTCATGGCCTCGTTTACCATCTGCCCCGCGGGACGAATGAAGCCCCAGAGAAAGTTGTAAGTAGTCCGCTTTTTTTTTCTCCTCTTCAGGACACACGACTTCACAGATTAACTTTATGGCCCTGGATTGTAATTTAGAAACGGACGTTTTATCTCCAGCTTGGAATGTATCCAGAGATTCGTAGCGATGTACAAATTGATTCGTGTTCGTTAGTTTCATCCTCCGACAATTGAAAGAAACGAAAAAAGGAGGGGAAACGAAACTCTGTATGCAGTACCATTCGCGAACGGAGCTGAGATTGGACTGGCTGGTTCGCTTGCGTTGCTCGCAGAAAATGGAGTTTTTGACGATTTTTACGATATGTTAGCGTTCTGATGAATCTGGAATTGAATTACGAAATATTGAAACTCGTAGCGTGGACGGTAATGGCGCTGCCTTTTGCAAATGCCCACATATCTCTGCGAGACAAGATTTATGGGCGAAGTCCATTCCGCATGCGAAAGTGACTACAGGTCAAGCTCTTTTTCAGATATATATTATATACAGTTCTGGTCAGAGGATAAATGTGGTTGAGTGAAACGATATTCATTTAGTAAACTAAAAGGTTGTTATGCGACGTGATTCGAATAATGTTCAAGTTCATATAAAAAGATGAACATTGTAGCAGTGTTGACAAGTATAAAAGGGGTGTATTGAATTTTCAATAATTCACATCTGTTGTGACAGTTTGCTATCGGGTCGTGCATATGGAACGATTGTTTTTTATTAGATACTATAAAATTTTCTGCAAGATGAACTGAATATTTATTAGGCTACAGAATCCTTTTACGGAAGGAAATAAAGTATTTTATGTTTGAAATGGTATAAAAGAAAAAAATCGTTTGACGAGTTTGCGAGAATGTATTCCTTACGCAATTATATTTCATCCGATCTAATTATGTTGCTTACTTCAGGAGGGTCTCGATTTCTGTCTAGCGAAAGGTTTTTTACTGTCCAAGCGATGCTTCTCCTGATAGTTTCTCCTCCTGTGTTGCACCATTTTTTCATCCATTAGATCAGTTGCTTGTTTGTAGATACGTTGGCTGTGCACCCGAGACAGTAACATTTTGCGAAACACAAATTGTTCAATTTAAATATTAAAGTAGAATGAACAAATAATAATCCTCAATGCACTTAATTCTGAAGTTGCTTTGTTTTAAAAGGTTAAACAAAAAGGAGTTCCACATATGTTTTGCAGAAGAGGGAATCATGTAAACGTTCTGTGAAAATGTTGCCTATGGTTCTGAATGTTGAGTCTGCGGTCGATTTCATTGTTGTGTTACTTTGTTCGATGTTCATTTATTCTGACTATTTCCTTTTCTTCTTCTCAAAACCATTATTTGGAATACCTTTTTCAATAATTTTTTTTATTTATTCCTATGTTCGTTAAGATTTCGATTAGATAATTTAAAAATAAAGCCATTATAAGTGAAAGGAATACGTAAAAATTATTCTTTCCTTTGTGTTGTCACTGCTGCTGACCATCATATTTAGATAGGTAAAATATTTATTGCAACTCATTATGTAATGCCGAATGAACTTCTGCCGTCACCATGATGATGAAAATATTCAATGGAAATTTTTTTTGGTAGAATGATTCATCATCCGAGGAGGAACATAGAGCTTCTGGAAGTTGAATTGAATTGCATTATTTTACGTAGCGAGACTCAGGCCATGAGGCCTGCTCTTCCGCCTGACCACGTAAATTTTGCTACGCTCCTTTCACCAACTAGGGGAGAAAGAAGGTATTACTTGGGCGACGAAACAGGCAAATTTGAATTTAGCTCAGAAGCTTCATTTACATTTAAGAATCTTTTACATGCAGTAAATCTACGAACATGGGACAGCCGGATTTACTTCCTTTCCAAAGCAAGGCGTATGAAGGATTTTTTCGCCCTTAACGAAACGGCTTCGATCGGGTTTGAACCCGAGAACTTAGGTTTAACAGCCCGATACGCTAACCGTTACACCATCACCGCTGCAAAGTAACAATGTAAGGAAGTAAAAATGTAATTCCAGAAATCGTTACCTATCTGTATACAACTAATTTTTAGGTCTCTTTTCTTAACCTTGTGCAGATAGAGAATTGACTCTCGATCTCATGAGATTAGGAAACAAAAGCGCAGCGTGAGACTCCGGATCCCGCGAGAACGATTCTATGTTTGAATGAGCGTGGTTGAAGGTGCGTCACGTCATGTGTGATGCGTGTGTATTTTCATGATAATGACGTCCTGGAATATCGTGTGCTTGTGCGAACTGTTTCAGTGAAGAAACAAGTTTAAGAATTCAACGTCTTAGTTTAGTAGTGTTAACTTCATGATCCATCAGTTCAATGCGTGATTTCTGCATTTCAAACACTAGCAAATGTTAAAACACGTTTATCTCAACCTTCAGTTCCGAGTTGAGGCAATATTGCAGGCTTCGAACATGACGAGGAACGAACGAGAACATCCGCCTCGGTTTGGCCCCGGTGCCCCCAGGTTTCGAATCCTCGCTGCCGGGCGCCGCCGATTGCGCCAGTGTCCTTGCCGGTCAAAGGAGAGCGCGGCGGCGCGGCCTGGCCTTGAGCCGGAACGCCAAACTTGGGCGTCGAAGGTCAGTGGCGAGCCACAACGGCCCTTCCTCGGACGCGCGCCGCCGCAGTTCCGCCGCGCCGCCCCTCGCCCTCCCTCGCCTCCCTCGCACCGGGAGCGGTAGCTCAGTGCATCAACTGATGTCACTGCAGCCCTCTGACCGGAGATCCTAGGTTCCCACTCCCCAGGCGGCAGGATTTTCGACCTAGCTTTTCAGCTAGGTCGAAATCAGTCGCTGTTTGGAAGAGAATTCTTGCGACCTGCTGCTCTGATCGGTAGTTTCTCCGTGGTTTCTCCGATCGACACCAGGCGAATGCCAGAGCAGTACCCTACCAAACGGGCCACGGACCGCGCGCGATCTGTCCTTCCTCTTCCTTGTCCTACCCTCTCCCCTTTCACACACACACACACACACATACACACACACACATAACATGCACCACACTACTACATATTCCGGGAGACCGGTCGGGAGCTTAGAGCTTGTCCCGGCTGGGGCGGTGCCCCGCTGGTGGGAGAGTCCTGGTTAGGGGGAAACCCCACTAGCCGACGGTAGGTCGGCGCCGGATCTCGCCATCCAGCGGGGGAAGATCACTGCCATCTCCCGAGACAAACATGCACTACACTAACGGGGCTAATGACCAGAGCAGTTGACACGCTCGGAAACACGAAAAAATCAATCGCCACCCTCGCCCCGTGTTTCGCCTCACTTAGGGTCATCCTACATTCATTCGGGACGACAGTCCTCCATTGATGTCAATTGTCCTCCCGTCCTTCTTTGTGTTTTAAATGTCTTTCTTTTAGTAAATTTTCAGCATTTGTTGTCATTTATTTTATCACATGACTAACTTCTGATACGTCGTATCGATTATTTAATTTAGAATAAGAAACATGAATATCCTTTTTCTGAACGCTGACACAAGCATGCATGATAGTGTCTCTCTCTAGCGATTAAAAAACGAGACACTTAGACCATCTTCATCTGCATTTTGTGAACGATACTTTTCACTTAAATTGCGAAGAGAGAAGAAGATACAGATGTTTAAATTATATATTTGTATAAAGAAATGTATGTATGCGTTTTTTGTTTTGTTGTTTTCTTCCTTATCGAGTATCCTTCGTTTTCCATGAACGTTGTTGGCAACTCTAACCCCCCCCCCAGTCCTCACGGCCGCCTCCGCCTCGCTGCCCTGTTTCAGACATCTCTTCTCTTTTCCACCCTGGCCACCTTCCTCACCTATTCCATCTCCATACGCGGTCTTTTCTCGCACCATTTCCTTCCTCAAACTCGTCACTAACTTCCTTCTCCATCCTCCTTTTCTCCTTCCTCGTATAGTCTTCATCTGCACCCTCTCTTCCACTTCCCCGCTCACTATTCTTCCCTGCCATTCTTCCTTTTTCCATCATCTTCGTCTTCTCCTTTGCCGTCTACACTTCTCCTTTGCCTATCGCACTTTTCTTTGCCGCCTGCACTTCCCTTTGTCTATCACACTTTCTCCTTTCATGACCATCTGTTTCCTTCCCTGAATACCTTGCGTTAAGAAACATTCAAAAAATCAATATCTCAATTATAATATTATTTAAATGCACCTAGCTTGTATTATATTTTGAAGAATAGTTCTTATTTTATTTTTTCTTAGCATCCCAAAACGTATTGCCTATTTTTGTTTATCACGAATAAGATTCCTCAAGTATTTATCAGTAATAACAGTATAATATCTTCAATATAATATTCATGCAATGATCGTTATAATAAGCTTGTTGCACACGTGTTTCATTGATAAAAGTCTCAGATCAATGGGTAAGAAAACTTGTTAGCAGCTGGCGTAACGTTTTATTTCTTTGTGAAGTTCTTCCAACTATCTGAGCCATTCCCACTAACTTCAGTTCGTTCCTTTTCTTCCCTGCTCACGTTCCAGCTTGAATATCTAAGCCACTTTCGGCGTCGCACGATTCCGGAGAGTTGCAACAAATATGGATGATTCGTGACCAGCAGAGTTGATCGTTTCTTTGTTGGGCAGCTGTGGAAGACTAACGGGCAGATGTCGCTCTCGACGTTGATTGATAAATTCCCCTTTCGTTCAGCTGTTAGAAGAACTACAGTAGATATGCGTAACTGTAGTAGTTTTTGTGTTGAATAGTTTGCAAATTATTTTCCACACTAGTCCACACTACTGTTTCGATATTTTGTACATACGGTTTTCACGTACTTCGTCATAAACGACGAAAATTTCCGCAAACAATACCTATATCAAAATTAATTCTCTTCCTGTTGCTCATTTTCCAAGTATCTTAAGAAAAAATATTTTATTTTATTTTGTAATTGCCAATTATAACCGTGTATCAAATTCCATTCACGTAATCAATTATACATCCCAAAGTGTGGTTTCTACTACATTTAATTAATTACCTGTTATATTTAGCTCGATTTTTATTAGTGATAATGAAAAATAACCATTTGCAATGGTTCAGTTGACTTAATGTTTCCATTTTTTTGCCAAAGGTATTTACATTGATAGATAGAAAAATAGCTAACTAGTATGGGAATTGTCAGTGCATGTGAGTGGGTTTTTTTCGGAAGAGAAGAAAGCACATTATTTTCAATAGTTTATCTGCTGGCTAGAGGGGACCTGGAAAGTAAGGCTGTAGTAGACTTGAAAGAATTGTGAGTTTCCACATCGACGAGGAAGCCCACCCAAGAAATGCGTTTCCATTTCCTGTTTCCATCTACTTGCTTAGAAATGGACCAAAAGGTGATTAAGGCGGGAAATGTGGCTCAAGCTGAAAATAAATATTACGCAAGGCCAATTATCTCAAACAAAACTCTTCCTTCGTTTCAATAAATTCCATGTAGATGAACCTTCCTCCATTTACGACCTGTAGTTTGCAATGGATAACAGACAAATGTAGAATAATGTTTGAAAACATCACATGCTATTAATGAATTCCACATTAAATGATATTATAAGCATTTTTCAATTACGTATTAGCCACTTTTAGATGCGCGATTTATGTACAAAGAAATTGGATTACATTATAGCATCTACAATCCAACGACAGAGCATAAAGGAAATGACGTCTTCGAGAAGTTTATGAATACAACGAAACAATGTGCATATGCGGGAAGCCACAAGAAAGATTGTGAGATTGGTTATAGAGGAGGAGATCACGGGGCAGGGCCTCAGGAGTACCGAAACAGCGGTGGGGGCGCCGACAGCGGTAGTATAATTTCCGAGCGCCAAATTTGGCGATCCGACCACTCGGAGCTGAACAAATAACACCTGCTAGGTCGTCCGTGACGAGAGAAAAATGGAGGTCGATGAGCAAATGGCTATCTGGAGTCGCTTTCTCAATGTTCAAAAGATATTTATGTTCCGTTTTTGCTTACCAGTGGAGTAGGCGTGTTAAAATGAGAGCGAACCACGATGTAAGTCGGGAAAGATTATTAATTTCAATTCTTGCTCAAGGACCCCAGGGACAACCGTTTAAGTATGAAAAAGAATGGCAATACATTTTTCTTTCGTGATGTTTATTACAGTGTCTGAAATGTTCACGATTCTCCAGGCGGACTCTTGTTGTTTAACACGCTTTTCCTAAGAGACTGACGTTTCCCAGGTTATGACAAATGCATTGTGAGTCATATGTAATTTAGAATAGAGTTAAATTTGTACTTACTTTCCTTTTTCAAATGAGTAGTGAATAATCATAAATGTTCATTAACTGAAACAAAACTTGAAAGTAAAGTATGAGAAAGGTTGTGTTAAGAGAGCCTAAATCGAAAGACAAATAGTACTCTGTTCACTTTGACTTTTCCGAAGTTCGGTTCTTATTTATAAAATCTACCATGATAAGATAATGTCCCAAGTTTATATATGCATTCTTAAATGCGAATAAACCATTTTTATTAAGGAAAGACGTTCATTGTAGGACGATAAAGTGACATAAGCACTTAGGTTAGTTAAGAAACAACTTTAAAATTTCCTCAAGATCACAAAATTACGTACAAAGAAAAGGTAAAAGTTTGAATAACATAGAAGCTCCAAAATAATTATTTCCCAACTATTTTAGAAGCGATTACGAAACCATTGCCTTCTCAATATTTTCTTCATTACATTTTGTGAATTATTATTCTATTCTTCTTTTTCCTAATAAATTTCGGGAAGCAAGTATTTTGGCACAACATACATTGACAATGATGTGTTCCGCAGACTCGTGGGGTCTGAATTCTGACCATCATTGCCCACCCAGACATTTTAGCAAGCATGAGGTTATAAAACGCAATTTTGCTCTCTTGTTTACGTTGTACTCCTTTTCTCGAGATGGTGATTCCTCGCCGTACCAAGGTGTACGATAAGGCAGGAGGCATGACCTTATCCGGCTTAGGTGGATCAGGACATCAACTTATGTCACTGCAGTGCCTCTGACTATCGGATCCTAGAGTTCCAGTTCCCAACGGCGGCGCAAGGTAGATGGAAGTCGGGCGTTATCTGGAAGTGGATTGTGGCGGCTGGCTGCTCTGATTAATAGTTTTCTATGGTTGCTCCGAACAATAACAGGCGAATGCCGAACTTCAACAAACGGGTCACAAACCGCGCGCGATCTTTCCTTCCTCTTCCTTGTCCTATCACCACCCCTTATTTACACACACACACACACACACACACTTAAATGTACTACACTATCACATATACCGGTAGATCTGTAGGGCTCCGAGTAATTGCCCGACTCGGGCAGTGCCCCGGTGGTGGGAGATACCTGGTAGGGGAAATCACAGATCGGCGCCGGATCTCAACGTCCCGCGAGGATTCATCGCAACTTCCCACCACCGGAGGGAAAACGTACACTACACTAATATACTAATAACGTTAGCGCGCGTTGACGCGCCCCAAAAACACAAAATAACGAAAAGATTAATATAAGTTTCAGTGAAAAGAATTAATCAAACGAAAATCGCATTGAATCAATTATTCATAAGCAGCTGTTACTAATATCACAATTTGACGTAAAATAAATAAATAAATAAATTCGCTTTTTTGAGCTAGATGCTTGTCAGAGACTATCATTAATTTGATGAGTAGTAATGAGGATGGTATACAGTAGAAGAAAGAAAAATGGTAGGATCAGAAGCAGAGAAAACGAGAATATCGAGCACAAATTTCGCAAGAACCGAGTATTTAGAGGTGAAATACTAGCGCGCAGATATCGGATGAACTTCTCTGCAGCCACTCTCTTCCGATTAATTTACTATTGAACAGTGTATATTTATTTCTGTTTTTCAAACGAGTCCTCGACTCGGAGAAGCAATGAGCGTCGAATATACTGTGGAATAATTTTGTTGTAATACGATACAGGAAAAATCCAGAGGACACTAAAAAAATTCATGATCCACATTATCAAACACAAACAATTCCCAAAGTGAGCGAAACAACTCCCGAGTTTATTCCAATTCCAGAGATCTCATTAAAACAATCTTAAAGGAAATTTATATATATATATATATATATATATATATATAAATCTCGAACCCACGATCTTCCGTCCGAGATCGTCATATTTATTTATTTTATTTTATTTATTTTATGAAAACAAAAGCCGCGAACGGCCTTCGTCTGCAAGCACCTTCACCTGTTGAATCCACGACTCAGCAATCGATCTTTATTTCCGATCTTGGAAGTGGAGCGCGCGGTGGAGCGAGCGTTCGGTGCGGCGGCGTTGAGATGAGCGCCGGGACGCGCCGCCCGCTCGTGCTCGTGTGCGCGGGGCGGGGGCGGGCAGGGGCAGGGGGCCTAACGCGGAGGCGGGCACGCCCCCAAAGGCCGGGCGGCCTTGGCGGTGCTGCTCCACTGACTCAGTTCCCCCGTCGCCGCTGGTCAGCCCGCCTCCGCCCCCTGCCCACTAGGGATGCGACATTGATGTTGATGTTTCCATAACATCGATGTTTATATAGAAATATCGATGTTTTAAACGTCCATGTAATGAAATCGATGTTGTTGGAACTTCGATGCTTTGTGATCGATATGTTTTACATTTTCGATGTTTTGTTTGTGAATGAAAATTTCCTATGTGTTAAAAGTGAAAATACGAAATAATACCTGACACTACTGTCTTATGTATTTGAACTAAACGAAGGGGCTTTGTACTACTTTCACTGAGCAGACTACCCCTCGCTCGGGATTATCCTGATGCCCTGGTATTTACTTCATATTTCCTGGTTAGGGGAAACCCACTAACCGACGGTAGGTCGGCGCAGGATCTCGCCATCCAGCGGGGAAAGATCACGCGCATATCCCAATAAAAAACATGCACTACACTAACGGGACTAATGACCAAAACAGTTGACGTGCCTGGAAACACGAAAAAATCAAATCAAATCAAACCTACGTTAGGTCGGTGTTAGATCTCGCCAGCCAGCGAGAGATGTCGCCACACCCCGACAAAAAGCGACACTTACGGGAATATTCCTTTGCAGTTGAATCACAATGAATCAATCATGTTTGAACCGGGCCAGGCGGTGGTTCCCGCATTACAGAAATAAATTTTTGATGTTATAATGTTTGTTTCACAATCTGTTTACACATGGTGGTTACAACAGCTAAAACTTCCAGGTTAATGAAATAATACGTTTCTCTGCTGGAGCGTTGTCCAGCTGGGAGGGGGAGATAGCTGAAGAAAGAATTCCCACAAGCGGGAAAGAATCCCACCACTTCCGCTCTATAACATGTACTTCACCTAATGACCATAGCACATGACGGGCCTGAAAATAAATCGGAGTGTCTGAAAATCTCTTTGACTTTTTGTAGAATGAAAGAGATTGAGGAATGATACACTTCTTTCTTCCTCATTCTCTTCTTCCGACACTCCTCCAACTTCTCCGGCTCCATCTCCTCTCTCTTCTATTTCTCATTCCAACCTCTCCTCTTTCATTTTCATCTTATTCTTGACAATCACACTAATGTCAAGACAAATTTGGAGGAATTTAATTCCCTACACACACAAGTATGAGAGATTTAATGACAAATTGTAAAGTTGTCATGATGATGCAACACTCCTAGTTTAAGACTTCTGTGTTTTAGCATTTATTAAAATTTTGAACACAATAATAGTTTTCAAACGACTTTTTTTAAAATATTTTATTTGTTCTTAAGCAGTGGTGAATTACTTTTCAATAACATTTGCTTGGTTTTGTTCGCATTTTCGCGACTGCAGGCAGTAATTTTTATTATTTGCAAATCCGCCATTTCTGACCACGCTAACCGTTCTCTTTCCAAGCCCATTCATATTTATCCCGGATAAATTAGCGTGTGGCGATCAACGTTTCGGCGGTATCCCTTGGTGAGACAAGTTTGTTAGCCTTAAATTATGAATTATGAGGTGATAGGATAATGATGAGAAGTGATCATGGCCTTTTTGAACTATCCCAGTATTCGCCTATATGACCGAGGGAAACCACGAAAACTCCTTAGGATGGCCGGCCGGACAAACCGGGCCTCCTGATTGCACCTTTCCTCTTATAATATTATTAATAATAATATATAATATAATAATATATTATAATATTTTATTAATAATTCTATTGGTGTTGATGACATTTATTTTTATAGCTTATTTCCTTTGAGGAGAAACTTAAGACGACGTATTTTACTGAACCGAAATTCCTTACTTTTCTCAATCCGGATCTCGAAGAAACAAGGTTGTGCTGCCGTGATACAGACATAAAATCCCAAGGTTCTTCAATGCTGCGCCTATTACTGAGATGCCAGATTGTTACGGTTCATTTCGAGTTTTTTTTATTGCGAAGAAATAGTTCTCGCTCTGAGAATCGTAGCTCTGCGGTGTTAAAAGAAATAAGTAGTGAGTTGTTGCGTGTATTTCCCGCGACGAAAACAGTGTTGCTTGTCATTCCAGACCACAGACACCAGCGGCCATGTTATGAAAGAATCTTGTTGGCTTTGCCGTGGTGTTTTATGTTCCAAAAACTTGCCTCTTTTCTCGACTCTCAGATAAACTACTTGTGGTGTTATCAAGTATGTTGGCCGGTTTTACATCCATCTGAAAGGTTCTGTGGCACATTACTTTCAAAGCGAAAATTTTCCGTTCTATTTAATGGACACTGCTTAACATTTATTACGCCTTCTTGTAATTCAATATATCTCTGCTTGTGGTAATGATTATTTATGATTGGTTTCGAGAGATATTACTTTTAAATGAGTATTTGCTTAAAAATTAAATGTAGAATACACAAATTGTTATTTTATAATTATATATTTATTAAAAAGAGTTTGTTTTCTTTTTGTGAATTTTTAGCATATTTTCAATTAATGTTAAATTACAGAAAGAGTTTCCAGATTTGTTTAACCAGTTTAATAGGTTATCGCTATGTGGTTCGCTTACTAGGAATGATAACGTACAGGAATTATTGTTGAGATCAACTTTTCCCCCTTTCTCCTTGAATGTAGATAAGTTATTTCAAAACTGATTTTGTTAATTCTTTTAAAGAAAACCTGCATATATTTTGACTATCTTAATTTTTAAATTTAGAGACAATTTAAAATTAAGCATTTTTTAAAAAATTGGACCAATATAACATCCTTCAATTTGTACCACAATTCACCATGAATCAGTACCTGAAGTCTCTTTTGGAAACATGGATCTTTCAAACGGACGATTTCTCTTTCCTAATGCTGTAATGTGTTATACATCGCTTTAGTTAATCCACTTTTTCTTTCAACGGGTAACAGTTGTTCCAAACAAATGTACTCTGAAGTGCGGGCAATGTTCGAAATTGCAACACGTGAACTGACATAATATGGCAGCCACGTCCATGATTTTACATTGTACTGCGTGACCTCATTTCTAGTTAATATGAAAATTGGTCGCCATACATGGCGATACCATTATACCTGACGGAACCGTCCGCAAATGGAGAGGAAAATACAAATTGATCGCTCTCTTTAGCGCCGCCTTGGGTATTGGCGGGGGTCGAATAGCGGCCCCTAGGGCCATGGAGCACGTGGCCTCCGTCACGAAACAGAACAGTGGGAAGAATCAGGGATATTTTCGGCCCAAAATCTTTCGTCGATTTCTTCTTTGTCTTTCTCTAGCTCAAACATGCCAATTTTCGCCAGATATCTGCGCATTTGTAGCTTTGTCGGAAAGTATTCCAGGCCGTGGGGAAATGGGTCATTGCAACGGGTCTTGGGCATTTTAAAGGGTAATTGTAATGGGTCAAAAAGTTTTCGTCGATTTCTTCTTCGTTCTCTAGTACAAACATGCCAATTGTTTTCGCCAGATATCTGCGTATTTGTAACTGTGTCGGGGAGTATTCCAGCCCATGGTGAATTAACCGTATTGTAATTGATCATCTAGTTGCTTAGCCCTCACGATAGAACAGGAGACAGTGGATAAGGTTTACATGCAGCTGTGACCCGTTGTTTAAAGTAAGTGCTAAAATAAGCGCCACATAAAAGCTAAGTGCTAAAGTAAGTGCCAAAATCCTTCAGGAAAAGTAGCAGGAAACATCGTAAAAGACGATCCAGAGAGCCAACCAGTTGAATATAGGCGATTGCGTCGTTCTGTTCAGGTATTTAACTGTTCACAAACTCACATCTGAGGCTTCCCGGTCAATGAAGCTTGCACAATATACGATTTTGCAATAACATATCCAAACGGTTTAAACGCACTATACTTTTAATTTATTCATATACTTTCAATAGTTTTTGGAACATGGGGAGTGTTAGTTATTATTCTATAATGAAAGATGTCAGTACGACGTACGAGCCATGTGTGCTAAGTTTTAAAATTGGCTAAGAGTCATACATATTAATTTCAAATTTTATCTAAAAAATTCCTGTCCGTCCGTCCGTCAATTTTTTTCGTATTTGAAACTATTGACTGCCAAGAATCAAATATATTACTATTTTGATATGATTTTCTATGTGATGCGAACAATTTTGATTTTGTAAATTATATGGTTCAAGACGTAACACTTTTAGTGGAGTACATTTAATTTAAATTTATTTTATGCCATTCAATAAATTTTGTTTGAATATAATATTTTTTAAACCAACACAGCAAAATAACTCTAATAAAATAGAAGTATGAGGATAAGCATTTAGTCATGTAAAAATATTTCACAGAAAAAAAACCCAAAATTTAAAAATTAATCATATAAATAATGTAAAAAATGACACATTAAAAGAATCAGACTAAATTGATTCTTGCATGAATATTTATCCAAAGTTGTGTAAACGCCTACTCATAATGAGATGATACACCATGACGTCCACATCTGACTACGAAGACTGAAAGGTCAGTAATCTAGTGAGCGCAAGCCCACTCCTATATGATAAACATAAATCAGTTATTGCTGGATTGAAATGAGAATGTAATAATTATATTCTTTTTGTAGATAATTATTATAAAATTTCCTAGTTTACTTTCAACGAGGGTCTTCAAATAAATATAAAGTTTATCGTTGCGACCGATAGTTTTAAACAAACGAGAATCACCGTTTTCTTGAACGAACATAACCGTGTAGCGTCACGTTGGCGGCCGTGGGTGGGAAGAGGAGCGGAAGTATCGCATACCTGCGGGCATGAATAGCTGGGCGCCCCGGCGTTGGGATACATTAGACAAAGGGGACGCCAGCTTGACCGGGAAGGTCACGTGGTAGACGCGGGCGTCCCTCCCACACCTAGGACGGTCACGTGACGGCTGCACTCTGGTATAAAATCGAGCCGACGAGCTCAGACGGTGGGTTTAATTCTGAATCCTCGCGCGATGCGCAAAACTTTACGCCCAGGCTGGAGCGTGTCGTGCCTAGTGCAGGGTGATGAGGTCACGGTAGTGGCGCGGGAGTAGCGTCAGAGGAGGCGGGGCCTCCCTAGCTATGTGGGGTATCCACAGGGAAATACTCACAAGTGTGTAGTTTCGGAGCAGAAGTTGGTTATTGTACATACATGTAAATAAACTTGTACATACTTGTGTAGCGTCATAGACTTGACTCCCTGCTCCAGAGAGTATGGGAATGAGGGAGCCAAAAATAGGCTTCCGAACAAAGGCCAACCCTTCAGGGAAAGTCCGAAAGGGGAGAGGGCTTGGAGGTGCCGGGTGCAAATTGCAACGGAAAAGCAGACGCCTCAAGACGAGTGCGTGGGGAAAGATGACGCAGGAAGTCATGTGACTCCATGTACCACTGACGTGTGTCACAGGATGGCCTAAGCTTGGAGTCCAACTGTGGCGGATTTTCCATTTTTTGTGTATATTGCCAAGTCGAATTTCAGTCGCTGTCGGCATTTCTGACGGCTGGTTGTTGAGAGGGGCATTGATCGTGCGCGTTCTTTTGTTTCTCATTGTTACCTTTGTCCCCTGACACACACACACACACACACACACACACACACACACAACAGGCACTCTACACTACACTTGGAATTTTCTAACATGGCAGTTGATGTTAATCAGCTGTTGCGATGTCATCCAATCGAGAACTAGAACGTCGCCTTAGTGACGTCACTGTAGTGACATTTAAGCTCCCGATTGGACGAAACCGTCAACAGCCCTATTTATGTCAACTGCCATGATAGAAAACGCCAAGTATACCTCGCACGTCGCGAGGCCAGTCGAGAGCTTACACGCAACACTCATCGTGCTGAATACTCGGATTGACATGCAATTTTACCACCTTGTTGAGCATCATTCTAAACTTCTATATACAAATTTGTAAGTGCTAGGAAGCATTCTAAAGAGTGTTTTTGTGACAATTAGATTTCAGACCTTTCATCTTAATACCTGGCGCGCCCCTCGAATCCCGCGGCCGTTACTCCTGTGTCGCGCTGCCCCTGTCAGTCTATCTGTCGGCAGAGTGTCAGTTACCTGAGAGGGCATGTGGGGTGAAAAATATGAGTGTTTAAATGGCAGGTGGGGACAGACGAGAAGGTCGAACACATGCATGAAAAATGCTAATACAATTATTGGAAAGGTATGGGACCCTGAAAATGTTATCTCGATCTACGATAAATACATGAATGAACACATTTCACTTTTCAGTTAGAAACAAAATTTTCATAATAATGGAGTCTAATATAAAAAATATAAAAAAAGGTAATATAGAATGTCAAGTGCACCGTTTGTAAGTTTCTTTTCAGTTAGCATTAGTTTAAGCGTATTTTTAAAAAAACGTGTATTTATTCAGTTGTTTTTTCACTTTCCGTACTTTGTTCCCTACATCAATCGTTACGATTTACCTAGGGGGATAGTACACAACAAATTATCTCAAAAAGAACCTTTAGGATGTTCCTAAAAATTATCAGACATAAATATACTGAGATGTGTAATACACCAAAAAGACAAGCATCAACAAGGTTATATTCAAAAGATGAAGGGAAAAAAATTAGAACACGAAAAGTGTCCGTAAGTACGACCGTTTCCTCTACACCACGCTTGCCGGATTAATAACCGCAGCAGTTGACACGCTCGGCAACAAATGAATCCTTAAATAGACAATCGTGCAAAAATGTGATGGTTGGTGCTCGCCCACTGCGCATCAGAGGGAGAGAGTGGGGTGAGACCCCAGGCGCCGGACGGCTGACCTTGGGGCGCGAATCCACCAACGGTCGAGCGGGCGGGCGATGGACCGGCGGGCGGGCGGGCGTATGAAAAATCGCCGCGCGATTAACTCGCGAGATCGAAGGGCAAGATTCCACTTGAAATGTGTATCGCAATGAATCAAACGCCGTGTGCTCTTCCGTCCATGAAGAACAGTCGGTCGGCGACCACCGGCGGCGCGGGCGGTCGAGCTGAGGGTGCACGGCGTTGTGGTTCGCTTTCCCCCAAATTCCTTGGCAGCGTTGAACCCTAGTAATTTTTTTTGTAGGGCTTTTATCCAGCCAACAGCCTTTACGTCCCGATGGGACGCGTATTCGACCATACAGTAGACCAACACACTTGCGGACTCCTCTGATCTGGGGTCAGTAGAACGCGAAGCCCTCCGCGACAACACACACAAAGTCAAGGGACAAACAACCATGCCCAAGGCGGGACTCGAACCCGCGACCCTTCGGACCCAAGCGCTGAGTCTGTACCACCTCGACCATCCAGGTCGGCACCCTAGTGATACTAAGGGATAAAAGGCTTTGTGTATCACCAACGGGGGCCACCGAGCTGCCTGCTTAAATTTTTATTTTCTGGATGTTTTTCACTGAATTGAAACGAATTTTCGCAAATGAATAAATTGTTATAGATAATAACATATATTTGTGGATTGATGCAAAAGGGCCAATGTCAATATGAAACAATTTCAAGAAGGGTGGATTTTCTAACACAATCGAAATGACAAAACAATCGTAGGACAATGTGAAGATCGCCGGCCGGCATAACCGAGATTCCTAAGATTGCAGAGCCGTAGCTGCCTCGTGCCTGAAGGGTCGCGGGTTCGAATCCCGCCCGGGGCATGGACGTTTGTGTGTGTCCGTATGTTGTTACCTTTACCGTGACCGTTACCGCCAATGTTACTTATAGTAGTCGCTATATGACCTTAGTAGTTAAAAAGCGACCTTAACTAAGTAAAAAAATGTAAAGATTGACAGTGAAATCAGGAGGTAGGATTTAGACTTTTCTTGCACTGAAAGAAGGTGCTTTAAAGCACACATTGGTCATACTAACCTAAAATAACTAAAACTGACGTGGAATCTTCTTTCACCAAACCACAGATTGTAAAATAATTGCTTCTTACTTTACATGAAAAGTATTTATTTTCTCGCCTCATGTGTATTTAATGACAAAAGTATTACATTTTTGTGTCAAATAAAGGCCGATGTTTCTTCACTACATAGTATGATATGTATTATGATATATTATTCTAAGACTTAAAATCCCACAAATATGGCTATGTGACAATGAAGCAAGAGTGGGTATAATTAGAAATTGTAGGGATATTTGCTTAATTTTAAGGATGATTTATGATAGTATATGTGGCTCTATTTTGAGGTGGAGAAAGAAATTTGGGATTGGAGGAAACGAAGCAAGAAACAATACATGAAAACTCTGTAAGATGGAACTTTGCAGTCGATTATTGCACACCTGGTTGCATGGATAGATGAGAGACTAAGAATAGAAGTGGGGAAAATTACATGTAAGTATGAGGAAAGGATTAGCAGAGAAAGTGGAAATGAGTTCCAAACGCAAGTTTGGTGGATATTACAGCAGAAAAAAATTGATAAATCTGAATAGAAAAGGGAAAAATTTTGGAATTTTAAGGATATTGTTAGCTGAATGCATGGTTAAAAATAAACTCTATAATTTAGTCAAAAGGCAAGGCATTCAGGAGGAAGAGAAAAGATAGAGTTTTGTTTTAATAAATGTTAGAAGTTTATTCAATGGAATAGTATACCAGGTTATTTAATAGGGAGGTGTAAGGAATTTGAATGAAGGATAGCGGGGTATAGATTAGGAAATGAACTTAAAGTAAGCAGATATTGGTTGAATAGTCATGAGAAAAATATAGGTTCATGAGATAGAAGAGAAAGATTGAAATTCGTGTTACAGAGATGTAGACATTTTGATGAAGGAGAATGTGGAAAAGTACGCCGCCGTTAAAAAAAAAGATTTTAATGTCTTCAAATTAATGGCATAGACGTTTATGTACTGTCAATTGTTTATTATGTTGTTCCTTTGCGCGAGATGCAGTAGATCTACCAGACGTTTGTCGTCTAGCTAGACGTAGTGAACGTTTTGTCGTCTAGCTAAATGCGCTAGCAATCATGTAGAGTGAGGGTTACCGAGCATGAAAAGCAAAATTACCGAGTATTGTAAGTTCGAAGATTGTGTTTTCGGAAAGATGAGGGGGGCAAACCCAGTGTCCTGCAATCGTCTGACGCATGAGTTCCTTTACAAAACCATCAATGATTAATTTTGTACGTGATGTATTAATTTTTTTATGTTAAGGTATATAGCAGTATTTCTTGACATAGTTCGCGACACTATACTGGTACAAACCTTGGCAAATATAAAACATTTCAATTGAAAAGATGTCTGACCTTTCAGTGCTTCTAACGATTTATACCCAATTAAAATCTGATTAGAACCCTGGACTGAAGCAGGCATTTTGAAATTATCATTCACAGTCCTTTTTTGTGTAAGGTGAAAAATAAGGAACACTAAGAACGGCACTGGCAAGTTTGCTCTGAAGGAAAGAGGAACCTTTCTTTCAGTAATACATTGCAGTGTCTTGAATATTATCAGAGTATTAAGTACTCAAGAAAAATAAGGTGTCAGGATATATTTTGCAAAGATGGCAAACTACTGTTAAGCCTTATAATGTGCATTCTGAATTTTATTTATACAAATTCACTTAAAAACAAACTTTAAATCAGTAAATCGGTATTAGGAAATATATTTATTGTGAGAGTACGTACAACTGTACCATTAAGAAATGTATCCTGTTTGTGAATATACGACTTTGTTCAACAGTAATTCCATAATCATCATTGTCTTAAAGAATTGTTCGTCACTTCATCGTATTTTTCACAAAATGTGATGTATAAACAGCTGATGATATAAGACATTATTTATTTTTCAAAGAAACGTAATGAAAGTAGTTGATTGATGTATGTAGGATGTATGTAGTAGATGATTAATGGCAAAACTGCTAATTATATTACATAATTGCAAATACTAAAAGTCTTAATTTTTTGGAATGAGTGTTTTGGCATTTACTAAATAGGGGAATAATTTGTTTCTCATATTTCCAAACTATGAAACTGTCTAACCAAGAGGTATTAATTTATCGTGCCAATTGTGATTAGGCATCGCATAAATTACTCAAACGTTTCTCAGATATGATGATCTGAAGAGGATCATTCCAACCACGATTCACGGCAACTTTCACAGAGCATTTTATTCGTAAAGCTCTGGTTAACAAACTGAGGAACGGTAAATCGTCTTTCCTTTGTTCTGTGTGTGGTCCTATTATTCGTTATTTATGGGCATTCCCGATCATTCATTCCCGTTTCACCTTCATATATCTTGTTTAATTTTTGTGGCTGGGGGATGCAGATGGATCAATTATAGGTACAGCCTGATGTTTATCGAGGTGGAGGTCGCGGCGCAGAGCCGCACAAATCCCAGTGGGTCGAAATGACAGCGTTGCAACTTTCCGGGGTTCAAGGCTAGACGATTCCACCTCAATTCTGGAATTTTTACAAAAAGTTTATCCAGAATATCCTTTTTTCATATGCAAGTCATCAAAGAAGTATCAATTTACTTGTTCTTAAAATAATTTTATAACCCAAATAATCAGATTATTCTTCAAAGAGTATGCCCAAAAATTTCATTTATCGATGGCAACTTGACAACGAAATGCATTTCTAGACTCTCACAAGAACATCTTCTGTCAGTAACTGTCACCAAGACAGCCCACTCTTCGTATACCTAACTTTTATAAATACGACTTAAATGCACCAATATTAGATTGATAAGTTATTAATTTTTGGTGTCTGGCAACAGCATAAGCACACGGACAATATTTTCTTCTGGTTTTAAAGAAACCTTTGAATCTACAGAAAAAAATAATGAACGTAAATATCTGGGAATTGATTGGTAGTTCCATTCAACTACTAATTTGACAGTTGGTTTTTCTACCCTCTGTAAAAAGGTTTTCACCTTCTTTCTACGGGAGTGCACTCAAATATTCGGTGCAACACTATTAGTTTTGATTGAAACAGTTGAGGTCTCTTATCACATATTGAAATTGAGGTGCTCAATCATGGTGCTTCTGTTTGTGTGTGTGTGTGTGTGTGTGTGTGTGTGTGTGTACGAATGCGTCCCTACTTAGACCCTCGCGTCCATGTGTGTCAAGTGCTTTTTGATTCAGGTGGGAGAGTCAATAAATGGAAATGAATGAATTGAGTCCTTTCTGAAAATTTCCATTTAAATGTAGGCAAAATCTATACAACTTTATCCTTTCTGGCATCGCCTCCGTTCTCTTACATTTCCGCTTTCGTTTCTTTTGGTGCGTGATTTCAAAGGTTGTAATTCTCAAACAATGCGGTAGAAAATCGCGAAATTCAGGTATCTCTACAGTAATGAAGGCTATCATAACGAGGAAAGACGAAAATTCACAAATTGATTTAAATAATTATACATTTTAATGATTTATTTATTTTTTGCTTATTTATCTATTTATTTATGCATTTATTTACTTGTTTAGTTACTAATTTATTTGTTTACTTAATTATTTCTACACCGATTTTTGTCCCTTCTTCGTCCAGTGTGGCGGGACGCGGCGAGGCAGAGCGAGGCAGCGGGGAGGCTGGCAGACGGGTTGATTTACGTCTTCGTACCGGGCGCGCTCGCATGCGGTAGCTAGCTGCGCGCCGTAAGACCTGACGTGAATTTTGCCTCCCGCTGCCGCCGCCGCCGCCGCCGCCGCACCGGCCTCTCACGTAAAGCGCGTTCGAGTGCTCTCGTGCAGGCCGCTCTGCGTTGCCAGTTGTCTTGTAGAGAGCACGCGCGACGTACTAGGCTCGGATCTGGCCAAGGGAGAGACATGCACCAGAGTTCCCGAGACAGTCTTGGGAGCTGTTCTTTTGAGGATGAAGAACGCGATGCAGGCAAGACATTTTAAAATGTAAATAGAAAGGTCACGGTATACGTTAATTCATCAAATACATTTGGATTTGAGCCATTGTTCCGTTGCGATATAAGGCGGGGTGCGCATTTCACATTTATTCGTTGAAGATATTACAGTCAAGTTTGCCCGTGTTTATGACCCTCCCCTTCCCTTTAAACATTGTTACTTCCCACTAAACTACAAATGGAATGTTAGTGGTACATAAATGATGCACATTAAGAGGATAATGGCGTTATATTTTTAATGATAAATTAATAAGTACAATTCGTTTTATGTTAAATCATTTACGCGGTTGCCAGATGATTTGGAAAGCTCCTTACACAAGTGTACAACAATTTCTCATATTGCCAGTTTTAAAAGGGGAAAAATCAGATTGAACATATTTTCAGAAATACATTTGATTTATTACGTAAGACGACGGGGGCCTTTTTTTAGTAAATTTGAGTGTGCCACAATTCCCGTGCTTCTCCATGTGTGCACACTCACGGCGGTATTGTTTTATTGTTTAACACATAGGGGATACCATTTCTAAACTCCTACTGGCTCTATCTTTTCTGTTACGATCTATTAGACTATAAGTTGAAAACGGTCTTACAGACTATTTCTACTTCTATTTGTTGAATATCTATTGCTAAAATTTAAATGTATGAAATTTGAATAATGTAGATATCTGAATCAATCTACGTGCGGGTCCTGCAGGTTTTTCACCTTGAATATTACTTAGTATTTTATATATTTTTACGTACCTAGTAAAATTATGTTAGAGACGAAATATTATTTGATTTTCTAGCAAGAGCCTACACATTTATTAAATAACTGTTGGTAGAATCGGTCTTCACCGGTTTTATTATTTTATGATGAACGCTTGGCTTGAGTGACGTATAAACATGAGAGATAGTTATGATAAAATTTTAAGTTTTGCGTTGTTCCTTTCTCATATATTTCAGTTACTCTTGTGGGATCCTATCATTATTTCTCCAGTGTTTGCTAGGTGAAATTATTGTATTTAGTAATAAAATCTCTATGAAGTGTCAGAATATTTAACGCATTGTTCTGCGTGTCGGTAAGAGCATAATTACTTATTGGTTGTTCCATATTGTGTAGTTGTTCCATTTCGCTAACAGATGACGCCCGCGGTGCGTACCTGCTCGAAAAAGATCTCCTATTCTTGGGTTTTTCTAAAGAGCCAGCTGAGGGTATTATCTTCAAGATGGAATATGGCACGACTTTTCGCGTCTTTCTCGATCGTGCCGTTAGAGTCGCTTGATGTGCAGCACTGCTTGATACGGTCGCGACCATGCGACTTCTTGCGCCAGGAGAGAGAAAGACGCAAAATGTCGTGCCATATTCCATCTTGAAGATGATCACCCCCGCAGTCACGTTAGAAAAACCCAGGTACACCCTCCGGGGGGCATCAAGGAGACCTGGACCGAAAATACGGATGCAGGGCATCAGTGAATGGTCGTCTTCCCATAAATAACTTCTCAAAACTTAAGTGAGCTATAGCGCAATGTGCATTTGACTGCAGGCCTAAAACATGGTATACTTAGATTTACCTAGTGACTCAAGGTCACGAGCTGGACTGAGAGGGGGGCACTCTCATCCAATACAGAACTTCAATTTTTGGTATTGGAGCTCCCTCTTTCTCTCTTTCTAATACGGTGAAAGCTCTTTCTCTGTTGATCCACAATTTATACTGATGGCTCAAAGAATCTAAACAACGTAGGTTGCGCAGTAATAGCTTCATGTGAGGTGATCACCAAAAAATTACCTGATGACTGTTCAATGATGTCCAGTGAACTATATGCCGTAGTAGAGGCCCTTACATACATTACAAGGGCCAATCAAAAAAGATTTATGATAATAACAGACTCTAAAAGTGCTGTATCTGCTATAATGAATCTATCTATTGATAATGTATTGGTCCAAAAGATAGTTCGAAAAATCAACCAACTAAGCTGTGAGGGCAAAGAAATAGCGTTGAGCTGGATACCTTCGCACGTTGGCATTGCAGAAAACGAATTAGCAGACAGAAAAGCTAAAGAAGCAGCACGAAGCGTAGGTAGAAGTGATATACCAGTAAGTTATCAAGAATATCTCAAGAGAGTCAAGAACAAATAGCTGATCTTGACACTAATGAATGGAACAACTTACAGGAGCAAATTAAGATCAGTTAGAAAGTTTGAAGATGATAATCCAACGGTCAGCTTCTGCAGAAACGATCAGGTTGTCTTGACAAGATGCAGAATAGGACACACAAAACTTTCTCACAGCCACTTACTGAACAGGACTGATGCTGATAACTGCAATTCATGTAAGATTTATCTTTCAGTAGAACATTTGTTTGCATGCCCTAAATATGAAAGTTCAAGAAACAAGTACAATTTATGTTCTCCTAAAGACCTCAATAACAAAGAACAGTGCATTGAATTCATTAGCTTTATAAGAGAAATTGAAGTTTATAATAGTATTTAACCATATATGTATAATTCTGAGTTACTGTGTTATTTTGTACTGAGTGTGTAATTATAAAAATAGTCGCTAATAACCATATGTAGTTGATGCGACTATAAATAAATCAAATCAATCAATCTGTTGATCCAGTTCAGATTTTCTGAATTCATTTTCTAGGGGGAGTTGTGTATATAATTATATATTTTCTCAGCACGTAGAACTTATCATGGATTAGTATGCAGCTAGTCTAATTTGATAGTTGTTTTATCGATAGACTAGTTTCAAAATAATTCTGAAAATTAACGAATTTCTCATGAGGTTGACCATGTCGACCGAAGCATTGATGAATCAAAATGAGAAAATGTCACCGCATTAATTTATGGGTTCCTGCAATGAGAACTCAAGTGGATCGCACGATGATCACTCACGGACAGTTGTCGTTATACATCTTCCATTTAAAACATTAGTATTTACGAAATTGTCGCATCTGCATAGCATTTTAATGCACTCCGCTGCGTACGTCCATATAGTACTAAAAATAATATACTATAGTACTAAAAATGTAATAACTTTTGTAAATTAAGACGTCTAACGATTTCTAATTTTTTTCCACACTATACGAGTGAATCATTTTAAACATCACACACGTATCATTTACGGACGTTCTGTATTGCGAAGGTAAAACAAATCTGTTGAAATATGAGAGAAGTGCACTATCAACTGTGTTCTCTTGTCTGTGCTCCATACGCGTTCCAAAGCTGCCATGCGGCATTATGGCTGCTGCGGTACTTCCCGCGATGACGGCAATTCTCTGATACCGTTTGCATCAATCGCTTTCGTTAGTCAACCCGGGAGCTCTTGCTGTCCTCTCTCGTATAATGCAAACACGCTTTCCAGCTCCCTGCCCGCTCTCCTACCCGCTCACAGCATTTCGTTCCGCCCCGCCTCAGTCTTCGCCGCCCCGTCCCACCCCCCCCCCCCCCCTTCCCACCCTGTGCCGCCCTTCCCACCCTGTGCGCCCTTCCCACCCTGTGCCGCCCTTCCCACCCTGTGCCGCCCTTCCCACCCTGTGCCGCCTTCCCACCCTGTGCTGCCCTTCCCACCCTGTGCCGCCCTTCCCACCCTGTGCTGCCCTTCCCACCCTGTGCCGCCCCTTCCCACCCTGTGCTGCCCCTTCCCACCCCGTGCCGCCCCTTCCCACCCCGTGCTGCCCCTTCCCACCCCGTGCCGCCCCTTCCCACCTCCTGTCCGCTCACCTTCTCACCCGTAGCTGCGCCCTTCGAAAAACACCTTTCCGTGCCTGCCCCTTCCCACCCTAAGTTTGCCGCCCTTCCCATTCTCCTGTCTGCCTTCCACCTGTGCCGCCCTTCCTCCCCGTCCTGTCCTGTCCCTCCCTGTCGTCCTTCCGTCCTTCCTGTCTGCCTCCTTCTCCACTTCCTGTCTCGTCCTTCCCCCCTGTCCTGCCTTCCTCCTGTTCTGTTCCCCCTGTCCGCCCTCTCCTGCTCTGTCCTTCTGTCCTGTCTCGTTCCGTCCTGCTCTGTCCTGTCCTCTCGTCCAGTCTCTCCTGTCCCTGATCCTCTCTGTCCTGCTTTCACATCCTGTACTGTTCTTCTCTTTTCTCAAGTCCTCTCTATTCTGTCCTGTCCTTCACTTTCTCACGTCCTCTCTTTCTCCAGTCCTCACTATCTCTCCGTCCTCCATGTCTCCAGTCCTCACTATTCTCACAGTCCTCACTATTCTCACAGTCCTCACTATTATCAAACATCACAATAATCACTACCCTCATCGTCTTTTTCACCTTTGTCAGCGCCTGTATCTCCGGCGTTCTCTTCGACCTCACTGCATCCCTCCACCCCCTCCGCCTCCCCCATCGGCGTTTGGCTAATGGTGCGGGCGAATGACGCGAACGCGGCCGCGAGGACATTGTCGTCGCTTCCGAGGGCGCGCGACGCGGCCGCTGCTGACGCCGCAGCCGGCACGTGGGGCGCGCGGAGCGCGGGCGCCGGGCTGCGCTGTAAATCAGATCCGTCGCACGCACCTCTGCTGGCGCCTCCCGCGGCGCCCCGACGCAACGCCCGGCCACACGCCGCTTGCGCGCTGGCGAGAGACAGTGGGCGCTCGGAAAGGGGCAAAGGCGAAGCGTCTGGGAAGGAGAACAAAAGGGGACCGGGAGCGGTAGCTCAGTGCATCAACTGATGTCACTGCAGCGCCTCTGACCGGGAGGTCCTAGGCTTCCACTCCCCACGGCGGCAGGATTTTCGTCACTAGCTTTCCAGCTAGGTCGAATTCAGTCGCTGTCTGGAGGAGAATTCTAGCGGCCGGCTACTCTGATCGGTAGTTTTCCGTGGTTTCTCCGATCAACACCAGGCGAAGGCCGGAACAGTACCCTACCAAACGGGCCACGGACCGCGCGGGTTCTGTCCTTCCTCTTCCTTGTCCTATCCTCTCGCCTTACACACACACTTACACTAACATGCACTACATTACCACATATTCCAGGAGACCGGGCGAGAGCTTAGAGCTGGTCCCGGCTGGGGTGGTGTCCGCTGGTTGGGAGAGTCCTGGTTAGGAGGAAGCCCCACTAGCCGACGGTAGGTCGGCGCCGGATCTCGCCATCCAGCTGGGAAGATCACCGCCATTTCCCGAGAAAAACATGCACTACTCTAACGGGGTTAATGACCAAAGCAGTTGACGCGCCCGGAAACACGAAAAATCAATCAATCAACAAAAGAGGAAAAGAATATAAGAAAAACTCGTAGTGCTGAAACAGCACGTACTTTCTTGTTCTTGTGTTCACCCAAAATTACGAGAAAAGTACACAAGTTTTCGAAATATTGTACTTGACCTTATTTCAAAATCTATCTTTAAGAATAAGATTTCATTAAGGGAAACATTTCTAAGGGACAAACAGATGTTTGGCCGTTATTTGATCTATCAGCATCAAGGACCCGCATAACCGGAATTCTGGCGACACCGCGTGTTAGAGGAATTTTTCTTCATTTAGCAACTGGATTTATCCACTTTCTCGTTACCAGAGTCTTATAATAAGAGTTTTCCGGCGAAAATTCGCCGTTTTTTCGCACATCGTTACATAATTTTTCTATCTTCCGTAGCGAGAAAGTAAAACAGCCACAAAAGGCTGTGATTGGATGGGGTAGACGGTATAATAGAGTAGGCAGTTGTAGAAATTCTCATTGGTTTCGTTCGAGTCCTCACGGAAAGCATGAATATTTTCATGTTATTGTACTGTGTGGTTGACACTTAATATTACCAATCACATTTGATCTGCCCTTTGAATCATAATCATCTATCCCGGAAAAGGATCGTACGAGGCAGAATCTTACGTTGCGATAGGTTGCTCGGTATAGGGTTGGAATCTGATGTCCCAGGTAGAACACGTGGATGAGTATCCGGAGTGGGGTTTGCTCAAAATGGGTAAGGGTGCCGTAATGGTAAGCGTCATTTCTCACCTTAAAATTATTTCAAAATAAATTTTGGTACAAATTGGAAAGTCTGAAGCAATTACCTCTCAAAAATGGGTAGGATGTTCAATATAAGGAGTAGATTTGAATACTCAGGCTAACTGACACCATCAGTTTATTTTTGATCGTATTTACATTTATTAATACTTTTATTTACAATTCTGAAATTATTTTCTGTTCTGCGTGACAATATATTGGGAAGTTTCTTGAGCGTTCTAATAGTTGTGTATTAACATGGCAGGAAGTTTACTCTCAAAATTAATTCATTTATTACAATATATATTACAGTACCTGATATTATATGGCTTGACCGCTGGAATTCGACATTACATCTTGCGATATACTCCCGACGCAACGCCGGCCACACTCCGCTTGCGCGCTTGCGGAGACAGCGGGCACTCGGAAAGGGAGAAGCCGAAGCGTCTGGGAAGGAGATGATGAACAAAAGGAGACCGGAGCGGTGGCTCAGTGCATCCACTGATGTCACTGCAGGGCCTCTGACCGGGAGGTCCTAGATTCGAGACCGACGGCGGCAGGATTTTCGACACTAGCTTTTCAGCTAGGTCGAATTCAGTCGCTGTCAGGAGGAGAATTCTAGCCGCTCTGATTGGTAGTTTTCCGTGGTTTCTCCGATCAACACCAGGCGAATGCCGGAGCAGTACCCTACCAAAACGGGCCACGGACCGCGCGCGATCTATTCTTCCTCTTCCTTATCCTATCCTCTCCCTTACATACTCACACTAACATACACTACACTACCACATATACCGGGAGACCGGTCGGAGCTTAGAGCTTGTCCCGGCTGGGGCGATGCCCCGCTGGTGGGTGAGTCCTGGTTAGGGAAACCCACTATCCGACGGTAGGTCGGCGCCGGATCTCGCCATCCAGCAGGAGAAGAACACCGCCATCTCTCGAGAAAAAAAATACACTTCACTAACGGGACTAATGACCAAAGCAGTTGACGCGCCCGGAAACACGAAAAATCAATCATATAAGGTGATAACGTTATTTAGTGAAAGTTTACTGTTATCGCTACTCGCCTAATGCCGAATTTATGGTGCTGCCTTTCAGCATTGAGAGTCAAGCGGGGATAGCGGAGCAGAGTGGAGTGGGAGTAGTGGATGGAAGGTGGAGGTGTTGAGGCGGGGCGAGCAGTTAAGGGCGACGCTGGGAATCGAACGGCTTCGCGGGGAGTCTGGCGTGAAGACGGATCGGATTTATGATCGCCGACTGCCAGCAGACCTCCAGCGGAGGCGAGATAGACAAAGGTGAGCAGCACCCGCGAGCACGGAGAAGGAATCGTGCTGTGAGGCAGATGGTAGGGAATAGATATCGATTTTCTCGGTAGAGATTGACCGGTGTGTCATACACACAGCTCAACGGAAGCTCGTGCATTGTACGTTTGGTAATTGATTGATTGAGATCGAACGTCGAACTTCACATCGGCCTGCGAGGACTTTCCACCTCCAAGTATCACCTCCAAAGAGCACTGTCCCAGACGATGCACGTTGAATGTTACACCATGAACGTTTTCTACTGGTCTCCCGGCATGTGCAGTGATACATACCGGGTGTACCAATATGGGCCACCCTCATTAATTCTAAACCGTTCATGGTATCGACATGCAGTTTTCTCTCAACAATGCGAAATCATGGAGCAAGTAATATGCCGTAGAGGTATTGTTTGAAATACTTTTATTTTTCGAGAAATTTAATTTTTTTAAAAATAGAAATGTACATTTTTCTCATCAGCAGCGGATAGATAATAAAAGAGAAATCCAATGATGTATCATATGTTAGTGTTTAAATAGATTTTAGTATAAAAGAGGCTTTCTGACGTGTCATTTTAAATTAAACGGACATTATTTCCTTTAGTAACCCTTGCAATTGTCGCCTTCGGATTGATTGATTAATTTTTTCGTTTTTCCCGGGCGCGTCAACTGCTTCGGTTATTAATCCCGTTAGTGTAGTTCATGTTTGGTCTCGGGAGATGGCAGTGATGTTTCCCCGCTGGATGGCGAGATCCGGCGCCGACCTACCGTCGGCTAGTGGGGTTTCCCCCTAACCAGGACTCTCCCACCAGCAGGGCACCGCCCCAGCCGGACAAGCTCTAAACTCCCCACCGGTCTCCCGGAATATGTGGTAGTGTAGTGCATGTTAGTGTAAGTATGTGTGTAAGGGGAGAGGACAGAACAAGAAAGAGGAAGGACAGATCGCGCGCGGTCTGTGGCCCGTTTTGGTAGGGTACTGCTCCGGCATTCGCCTGGTGTTGATCGGAGAAACCACGGAAAACTACCGATCAGAGCAGCCGGCCGGTAGAATTCTCCTCCAGACAGCGACTGAATCACCTTTGGAGAAGATGGCCTTCGCTTCGCGGTGCCGCCTTCCGTAACAGGCTCGGCGCCGCGAAGACTTCCCCAAAGGCGACAGTTGCAAGGGGAAATATTGTCCGTGTGAAAACCACAAACATAGTAGACGTACAGTCAATCATTAAAAAACTGAAGTGGAAACGGAGAGGACACGTTTCGAGGATGCATCCAAAATGATTCGCTTACAACACAACAATATGGGACCCCAGAGAAGGAAAGAAATGGAGAAGACAGAAGACGAGATGGTGCAATGAACTACAGAAAATTGCAAGGAAGAAATGGATACAAGTGGCTCAAGATAGATTAAGACGAAAAGGGAAATGCACAAGTGTGAGTTAAATTAGTGTTAAAACAGAACTATAGCAACCAGCATCTGAAGTACCTCATCTGTTGTGTAATATGAGGTAGCTCTGTTATAAGGCCTTAGAGGTAGAATGGTGACCTTTTTTACCTTCCAGAGCTTCATTATCTCATCTGCCAAATTCCTATATTTACCAATCTTTGTATTGTAGGTGATGTGAGTGGAGAGATGGCAATGACAATAATATGCACATCTTACCTCCTTTTGTCAAAGAACAAAACGTCAGGGCGGTTGGCTGGACAGTAACATCTGTTCTTAATTTCTCTATCCCAGAATAGTCTCATACTCTGGTTGTCAATTACCTTCAAAGGTTCATATTTAAATGAGGTAATTTCATTTGTTTCCTGTTAAGTTTGATGAAGATATTATTATTATTATTATTATTATTATTATTATTATTTTATTTTTCTGTTCTTCTCAGTAAGCATTGAGAATACTCATATGACTTAGGCTCTGGCAAATGCAACTGGTTATGACTGATCTGAGAAAAGACGGGAAAGAAATTCATCTTTGCCCGTCGTTCAACTTAAAAATTTTCGCACAATGTGACAAGTCTGTAAGATTAAAGCTTTTTGGATGGATAGGCAGATTCCCTTTTATAATCCTATTTTTGTTAGACCTGAAGCAAATCCGTCCGTCCCCACTCCTGTGGCTGAGATGATTATGGGCAATATTTCTACCTTACTCAGTTGCCAAGCATGTTGGAATTCTGACAAATTCTTGTATCTAGAAACCTTCTCCGATTCTGTTTTATTGAGATTGTTTGTCAGTGGACAGCTTACATCTCTGATTGTTGCATACTTTTGTATTTTATTCATAACTACTATGTCCGGGCGATTATAATCCAGTTACATCAGTGACAGTAGGTCTATCCCAGTTATTATTATTGTTACAATATATGAAGATGCCACATATTTGCTTTCTATTAATCTAAAAATATGTGTATTTTTATGTTTACATCGAATAAAGTGATTACCATAAAGAGCAGATGGTATTTTCTTCACGACCAATAAAATTTTCAAATTTCTCACAATGCCAATGATATACAGTCTAGAGAGGAATTAAAGTTTACAATGAAAATGTAACCACTCATACTGGCTTTAGACAATTCACGTACGGCAATTAATTTAGTCCTAAGGAAAAAATTCGTAGTTCTTCTAACCTTGAGATAAAATTTTCGTAGACAAACACACCCTAATTTTACACAATTAGGAGAATATGTTGATGCCCTATTATTATTATTATTATTATATTATTATTACTATTATTATTATTATTATTATTATTATTATTATTATTATGTTGCGCGCAGACTTCCACAGCTTGACCCGTTGCCAGTATTCTTCCCACGGCAGGCCAGTGCTTTCCTCGCACCGCCTTGAAGTATTTTCCCCGCGCACTTCATGGGCAGCCCGCGAATCCATCACGTCCATCTTAATAGCAGGGCGCCTTGTTTAATTTATCGCCGTCGAACAAATATCTATAGCGAGCGCGCGCTTTGAGGCGTCGTGATCGTACCTCCCCCTCCCCTCCCCCTCCCTCTCCCCCCTCCCACTTCCACGGTCCGGTTGTACGCGTGAGGCTTCCGTTCGGAGTCCCGGTCGTGCTGGCACGCGTGCGGGCGAAGGTTGTCAGATGGAGGTGGATGCCGAATATGTACAGAGCCTGATAGTTGTCCGATGTGATTTTTTTCTATCTTCGCTCGGTAAACATTTCTCGTTCTTTTTGGCCTAGGCTGAACTGTCTAATATATATAATATATTAATTTTAGTCTAATATATTAGTCTATTATATTATACTAATCGAGTCTATTATATTATACTAAGAGTCTAACATATTAATTTTGTTGGTAGAATTGGAACTCGGGATTTTAAGGTGAGTATCTGTTTAGCTTCTTTCGGGAGAAATAATTTCGGACGTTCACAAGTTATAAAAAATAAGGTCTATTGAATGGACTCAGTGGTGACAAAAATGTACGTAAGAAAATAATTCAGGATATTCACAAATTATAAAATACCAGGTGTATTAAATGTATTGATTGTGACAAAAATGTTCTTAATGGGTAATTGATGACAATTTGATACCTTTTTTTCAAGATTATCTCTCTAAAAATGACATTTTGGGGAATGAAAATTACTCTGTGAAAAGATTGAAAGAGCTCTTTTTGGATTAGGACTAGGTCTTTTACTACTTGCGAACATGAATTAAACTTAACATTTGATTGAGAAGATGCTTTTAGCATTGTTACAATATATGAAGATGCCACATACTTGCTGTCCATTAATCTAAAAATATGTATATTTTTATGTTTACATCGAATAAAGTGATTACCATAAAAAGAGATGGTATTTTAATTAGAGAGAAATTGTCGATTAATCTAAAAGTTTACAATGAAAATTTAACATACTTACTGCTTTCGACAATTCACGTATGGCAATTAATTTACGTCCTAAGGAAAAAATTCGTAGTTTCTTCACAACCTCTCAGACAAGACACACCCTAATTTTACACAATTAGCGTTATGTTGATGCTCCTATTATAGTCGTTTACACAAATGAAAAAAGTACTTTCCTTACATGCCCCTAAGTTAATAATTTCGTGGCACAGGGTTAAATGGAATGTTTCAGGAATCTTTTGTTTTTAATGCTCATTGTGTTCATAAGCGCAATTATTTTTGTTCCCATATCTTTTGTAATATTCAAGTCTTTTGAAATACCGTTCATTTGAAATGCATGTTCTGTTAGTAATAATGATTAAAATTCTCTCTCTTTCTTACGCTTCATTCTCAATCTACACTAGTAAAACCTTTCGTACATCAGGAGCTAGTGACATCTGGTACAAGTTGGCAAAAGCATAGACAATGGTCTTTTACATTTTATGCCGCACAACAGAGATAACTATTAAAGTGAGTAAAACTAGCTTAAAGAGTTAACATTGAGTCAACTAACGATTCAAAATTTTATTATATTGCGACTTCATGTAATAAAGTGAATGAAGGTCTTCAAAATAATTACTTTTCACGAAGTCATCTCCATTCGTAATGTTCAGAGAGACGGTTGAATTTGTCTCATTTATACAAAGTTTAAATAGTTACATTGATAATGGCATTATAACATTTACGATGAGAGGACATTTACTTTTCTAAACATTCCCTTTAACGGCTGAGAGGGGAACAATGAGCCACTACGAATACCCACTAAGCTAGCAGTGGATTTAGAATCCGTCCATGCATATGCTTGTCTCTTACTTGAAGTTACAGACGTTCACGGCCGGAGTCATGCGACTGCTGTTAATTCCCTGGACTCTTGACGCGTCGCGACAATGAACAAAAATACTTAACCTGAAGAAGGCCACGGCCAGTTATCAGAAACGTTGCCTAAGCCAGCTGCGGAGTGAGGCGTGCCGTCACCAGGACAGCTGAGAGCAATCAGACGCTCCTTACTTGTCTTGCATCGTGGGGGGCGCACGTTTTGCACAGCAGAGGACTGGCGTGTATTGCCTAGTCACCGGTTCAAGGAGTACTGGATAGCGTTCAAGGGTAACAGGGTAAAACTGGAAAATGCCCTGACAAAGGAACGTCGTGTAATTTGAGAGGAAACAACAGAAGCTAATCCGCAAGTCCGTGGTCTGTGTGAACCTAACACGCATCGTACGAGTCAAATAATTGTGTTAAATATGTATGCATTTTCTTATTGCAGCTTGACCCACGAAAGCTACCTGAATCTCATTTTTAACATACTTTTCTTAAAATAGTGCCAGGTTTAATTTCCCCGAAAGTAATCAAAGTATTTCAAAGTGGGTAGATCAACTGAGTTGGTTCAGAACTAGCATTACTGTTGTTAATGAGCGACTTTGACGGGGAGGTTCTAGGGTTGGAGTTCTAGTGGTGACAGAGTTTCGACACTAGCTGTACAGCACACACGTACACTTCAGACATTGCTCATGTTCTACCAGGGACACAAAACCCTGGGGTAGACTTTTCGCCTTTATCCGCACCCCACGACGACGCACAAGTACGCCGACAGGCTGGTATCCGGATCCCGCCGGAACGGAGTTTGCCCTCACGGCAACATCCCCAGTAAATGCCTGGGTGGGACCTCCCTGCGATCTCGGGGCTACTAGCTATCCAGGCTAGAACCGAAGTCTGAATAATGCGCTACTTACATGCGCCGGGAACAAGTCCCTGTTTGCCCGGAGTATCGGGCCACTGCCACGATGAAGCGGAGACCCCATCAGGGGACCACCCGAACTAAGGTTCGAGCGGCTCGAAGCACTCTTCGCATCTCCTCACTGCCTACACCTTTGAGCTATTGACGTGAGTATCGCCAAGACCTAGGATACCCGAAGGGAGGGTCCGTTTTTCCCTTCTGGACTTCTAGATGTGGGATTCAGAACATTCTTACGGACGTCCGTTGGCCCAATCCAGCCTAAGGGTAGGCGCCATTGACCCAACTGATGGGTTCCTGGGAAAACCTGGCAACACGAGGTTTAGCATGTCTACTCACTGCTCCACCTTGAGGCTAACGATGTGAGTTGCACCGTAAACGAGGGTCCGGGTCGTCGTCTACAACTCTCCACCAGAGATCGTGACTACCTACATGGCCGCGAACCCCCCTGCGGGTAACATGACTACAGTACCACAAATACTACAGTACTACATATGTTGGGAGGTTACATCTTTTCCCGGATGGGGCGGTTTGCGTCGGCAGAAATTCCTGGGACGAAACACCTCACTCCGAAATGTAGGTTGGCGCGCGTATTTCTCCATCCAGCGGGAAAGAAACACCGCCCACTCCCTAGAAAAACATGCTACACCATACCCGAAAACATGACTTGAAGCGGGCGGGAAGCGCCGGCCTTTGTCTAAAATATAGGTCAAGCCGAATAGTATAGTTTCTTTCCACCTCGAAGAATTTCTGGTGTTCCAAATTGATTCCGCGCGGAAATTTTCAGACTTCTCCCACATAACCTTTTTTTTAATACACAACTACTCTATCATTTACCTAATCGTCATCGTCTACTCAAGAAATCTTTGTTCGTTCAAGGAAAATTCACAGATACTCATTGATTTTATCGTTTTCGCAATTATCAGATATCATGACGGACTACCTGTGCCGAAACAATTGTTTGTAATGATGCCTCCGTGAATTTGGTAAACGAGTTTGGTATTCCCAAGCAGTTACTTTGTACTTAAAATTAATTTTTAACTGCGAAAGAGGAATGAAGATTAAGAGATGGTAAGCAATATCGAAGCTAAAAACAGAAATGTTTCAGTTAAATTAAAAGCAATACAGGAATACGAATTACAGAGAACTTTGGATAATTAGTGAATTGAATTGAATGTAAGTAAGATGTGAACAAGAACATTCCCTTCAATAATATATTTTTACATTAAAACGTATTCTGTTGTTTTTATGCTGAGATACCAGGGAAGCATTTTGTTCCAGAAAGAATACGTGTGAGATCAGAATACGTTTCTCAGATTTTCCAGTTGTAACACGCTTGCTGGTGGATGAAGACAAGGAATGTCGTTTATATATGTAAATCCTTCTCTATTATGTAACATCACAGAAATACAAACGAAATGTTTCTTCTCGTAAGAAGATTTCAATGTGTGTTTGAATTCGTCTTCACACGCTCCTGGGAAATACCTGCAATAATTTCGTAGCTCTTCCACGACGTGGGCAATGTTGGGACTCGTCCGACGGTTCAAACCACATTCCGATGACCGGCTTTCGTGATCTTCGCCGCATTTATACACTAGTAAGGACTGCATGCATACAACAAGCAATAACATCTGACTCACAAAGCTGTCGTTACCAGGAGATAAATCTGTGAAATATTATCCATTTGTTTCCACTCTACATTACTTCTCAGATATCGCTCTGTCATCATGTAGGCCCATACAAACATTGTATGTGATTTCTGTCGTTTGTCTTGTTAATTGTTGGCCGTCGGAGCGGCTACAGTCGCTGCTGGAAGCAAGTGCCATTGCGGTCACGTCAGATGCGATACGTGACGTAATTGTTCGCAAAGCCCTCTATATAAAACCCGTTACTCATGCGGCGGGCTGGCTGGTTGCGGGTGCCCCGCGAGCTTCCATTGTTCCCGGCCGGGCGCGACGCGTCTCATCGCGGGCGTTCGTGCTTGGCCTACCGGGGCCGGGCCGGTCCACGGTGTTGCAAGGGAACTGTACCGAGCGAGATCGGAGGGGTACCTTTCCCCGGCGCGGCGCGGCCAAGGGCGGACGGGCCGCGCCGCTGGGCGTGATTTATGGCGGCGCGGTGTGGGCGGGCGGCGAGAAGTCGGGCACGAGGCCGCGTGCGCGGCACGACCGGCGGTCACGCTGCCGCCCACGCTCCCGCCCTCGCCCCGCCACGCCCCCTTCAGTCTCCTCCTCTTCCATCGCCGGCTCCAGCACTGTTGCCGCTGCCAGTCGCGTTGCTGACACTGCCCCTGCTTCCGCTCCTGTTGTTTCCGACCCCGCTCCCAATCTGCCTCACGGAGGTGAACGTGGATTCCGCTTCGCCATGTTGTCGATCCGCTCCCAGGTCCACTGCTGATGTGGGAGCTCGCAATGCCGCCCGTGTACCCACCGTGCACCCGTCCCTGCCCCGTCCCTGCACCCGTCCCGCCCGCCCTGCACCCGCCCTGCACCGCCCCTGCACCCGCCCCCCTGCACCCGCCCCTGCACCGCCCCTGCACCGCCCCTGCACCGCCCTGCACCGCCCTGCACCCGCCCCTGCACCCGCCCCTGCACCGCCCTGCCGCCTGCACCCGCCCCTGCACCGCCCCTGCACCGCCCCTGCACCCCCCTGCACCCGCCCTGCACCGCCCTGCCGCCCTGCACCCGCCCCTGCACCGCCCTGCACCGCCCTGCACGCCCTGCACCGCCCCTGCACCCGCCCCTGCACCCGCCCCTGCACCCTGCCCCTGCCCCCCTGCCGCCCTGCACCCGCCCCTGCACCCGCCCCTGCACCCGCCCCTGCACCCGCCCTGCACCCGCCCCTGCACCCGCCCCTGCACCCGCCCCTGCACCCGCCCCTGCACCTGCCCCTGCACCGCCCTGCACCCGCCCTGCACCGCCCTGCACCCGCCCCTGCACCCGCGACCCCTGCACCGCCCTGCACGCCTGACCGCCCTGCACCGCCCTGCACCCGCGCCCCACCCTGCACCGCCCTTCCGACTCCCCGCCGCCACCTCCGATCCGCCCCGCCCAGTTTCTGTCACTTCCACGCATTTCCTAGCTCCATGTTCGCCTCGCGTCCATTCGTTCCCCCGCTCCCGTTCCAATTTACATTCCGTTCTGGACCACCTTCCACTCCCATCACGGCGTGTACAGCAATCTCATCTTCGCTTCCTTCTCACCCGTGTCCATCTCCGTCGTCACCCTCTCCTGCATCGGGCCCACCTCCATAGACTAAAGAGGTCTAATTCTTTACTCTATGCCGCCTCCACCTAGCTCCTGCTCCTGCCCTGTCCAGTGTTCACCCCGCTTCCGTCCCCGCATCACTAGCGATCCAGCCTCCGCCTTAGACTTCACTGTCCACCGAGATTTCCGCCTTAGACTTCACTGTCCACAAAGATCGTGCCCTACACTTACGGAACTAATGACCTGAACAATTGGCAACCTTAGTAGTTACGCGCCCGGAATCACTAATCATTCAAACCCCCCTCATCTAACCATTCCCACTGCATCGCCTCTGACCGAGAGGTCCTAGGTTCGAGTCTTGACGGCAGCAGGATTTTCGACACTAGCTTTTCAGTTAGGTCGAATTCAGTCGCTGTCTGGAGAAGGATTCTGGCGGCCGGCTGCTGTCATCGATATTATTCAGTGTTTTTTCGATCAATGCCAGGCAAATGCCGGAGCAGTACCTACACACACTTACACTCACATGCACTACACTACCACATATTCCGGGGAGACCGGTCGGAAGCTTAGAGCTTATCCCGGCTGGGGCGGTGCCCCGCTGGTGGGAGAGTCCTGGTTAGTGGGAAACCCCACTAGCTGATGGTAAGTCGGCGCCGGATCTCGCCATCAGCGGGGGAAGATCACCGCCATCTCCCTAGAAAGAACATGCACTACACTAACGGGACTAATGACCAAAGCAATTGACGCGCCCGGAAACACGAAAAAACCAAACCAAACCAATCTAACCATTCCCGGCACTGGCGCCCTCCGCGCGCGTTTCTCGGGCTCGTTCCCCTCCACTGCCCTAGAGCGCTCTGCTGGCCTTCAGTGGTGGCGGTCGAGGTGGCTGTGGCGGCGGTGGCGGTGACGGAGGAGGCTGTGGCGTGTACAACGCCGCCATATCCGGCGTCGACGCAGTCTATGTTTACTGTCGCATCAGAACCGTTGGCTGTGTCATCACTGTCATTGTCGACCGGTCGTGATCTCAGTCTCCTTCCCCTCCATTTTAGCCTTTTTTTGCTCTCCCCTCGTCGGTCGTCACTTCAACTGCCATATGCAGTTTCCTTAATCGTCTTTACTGCCAGCACTACTTTGTCAAAGACGTAGCTGTTATTCTCTCGTCGCATTGTCAATAACGCTATTATTTTCACTTCAAATTTTATAACGAATATTTTTCAACTCGTAAAACTGTTAATATTACTGCCACGACTGTCACAGCTGCCGTTGTTATTATCGATAACTGTCACCCCACGATTCTATCACGGCTTAAACCGAACCAATGCGTACTGCTACTATTTGTGACGGAAAAGGAAATGGCAATGGGGTTGGAGAGAGCTAGAACGAAGGCGAGGGTGGTTTGCCATTTCATTCAGTGTTCCCATGTTGTGTTGTATGATAACCGTTTGTCTCTCTAGTTAATCATGAGTCCTAGTAATTGTACATTCCCTTTACCTCCACTTCAGTCACGTCTATCATGCATGTCTCTTTGCATGCTCTTCTTGTACTCAGCTCCATCCTCTGTGTGAATCTCTCTCTTCTGGTAGGTCTTCACAGTGTGGACGCCCAGCTTGTATTTCTGCGTCGCTATCTGTCTTATTAGGTATAAGTACCTCCTCAAGTTCAGAGAACTGCCTTTGTCGTCAACGTCATTATATACCCTATCACAATAATAGTAATTGAAAACCCTTCAGTGTCAACTTCGATGGCTCCGCGTCGCAAACTCCTTTATCCTCACGCATCATAGTACAATCGACTCAGATGTCGACAACCCATCGTAATATGTCTACATTTTCTACCCAGTCTGTCACAATCATGGTTTCATCCACGTTTACGTTTTCACCATAACCGAAACATATCATTATCCATAATAATCTACTGATTGAAAATCATTACAACCAATAAATGTTGTTAAGCTCATTGTTATGTTTTATCGAGCTCATACATTTTAGTATCAATTGTTGCTTTTTGGGATCGCAATATGCAGTTACCTACGTCACCTGTACCGGACTATTTGGTAGAATTATCGACAACGTAAGCCTATTAACTAGTGCATATCTTTTTACGCGATTAGAAGCATTCTTAGGTGTAAATTAAAACATTCTTACAGTGAACTTTTTTAACAATTTGAAGATTTTGTTTGTTGCACAAAAAATTGAATCTACAGTAGAATTTACCATTGAAGTTCGAGTTTCCTAGAGTTAAAGAAATATCTTAAGAGTATTGACGTTTCAAAAAATTAATATTGAGAAATTGTCTTGTATTCTAGGTGTAACAACCCTAAGCATCTTTATATTTGTACTCACGATTTTTTCAACTAAACACTTGTTTCATTGATATTAACCACGATAAATTGTACATCGATTTTATCCTGAGTCTCTTCAAGTACTTGACAATTAACACAATAACAATCGTCATAGTTCTCACTGTTTAAATCATCCTCAAAGTAACGGGAACCTCTTTTGTTGCAATCGTTAACATCACATTCACTCTCCCTCTCTTATTCCAAAGTTCTCAACAACCGTTACTCACGGTTTCTTCTGCTCACGCGAGCCGGAGATTCCAATGCACGATTAACAGCGTATCTCTGCTTATTCACATGCGCTTCAAACTCTCATTGACTTCAATATTTTCTTGTGTCTTGATTCGTAAAGGAAAGACACAATTTCTATAATTGCATACTTTAAATGTATCAGGTACTAATTGTTACCATAAAATTTTAAAAAATATTACTATCATGTTTCTAAAAGGCATTTGTAAATAAATACTTCAAAAGTAAAGGAAATTTGATCAGCAACCTATACTCGTATGATGCGATTCATACACTATGTATAAGAAAAATATCTTTATTATTTGACGTAATCTGGCATAAACCTTTGAAGAATTGGGGCATTTATATATTGTCTCAAGTTTTAATTTCATTAGATCTTTTTCCATTGAATTTCATTAGACAATTTTTTCAATTCATTTCATTAGGTGCTTTTAGAACTGGAAACTTTCTTCCTGAAATTTATGAAAGTACTTGCAACCCATTTCTCGCAAGTGCATTCTTCAACTCAGTAGTACAATATATTGGTCACGATACTCCATCCAAAGCCAAATATATTGTACTTAGAATCAATAGGCAAGAAAATCTATTTATGTTACTATAATGATTCTCTTGTTAACATACATTTGTCAGCGGTTTCATTTGCATATTTAAGAGGGAAAGTACAACTAAATCTTCACATTAGCGGATTAAGCTAGACGTTCTAGATTAACATTTTGAGTTAGGGTTATAGACATATCCATTATAATTAATTCAATATCTCAGTTTTTAAGTATTTTTTAGGAAGAAAGTTAAGACCATTCACCAACAGTGTTAAAATACGTTAAAATATGTTTACAAAAGGTAAAGTCCGTGTAAACGAACAAATGTAATATTGATGCTAATACTAAATTAAAAAATGTTTTGAAATGAAGAAAGATATGGGATTATTTTCTCTATTTTTGTTTTTCTTAAACGTCGCGGAAAACCTATCTTTTCTAATGACTTCTCAAATAAGATAAACTGTTCACGATTTGTTTGGTGTACGTAGCATGTTTTGCCGAGAAGTGTATGGCAGAAATGAAATGCGAAGTCTATAAATGGAATTCCAATCAATCACTCATAAACCATCATTCGTTACAATAGTTCAACATTGTAACTAATTGCTACTCGTAATTTGAGCTGCTGAGATGAAGTGGTATAAGTCATTTAGCCTCAGTTTTATTCGACAGCATTTTTTCCGTCTGTTGCGTCGTTTGATTGCGTCGGCTCTCTGTCCAGTGCTGCTGCTAAGCGGCCATTATGAAAGTTCCACGTATACCTGAACCGTTGCCTGAAGATATGTCACCCAGGACTAGTCAAAAATGGAGTAAGTCAAAGTTGAGATTTTAGTGACTTATACCACTCTACCTCTCAGCAAGTCATTTACAAGTCGATATATGCAACAAGGTGCTACAGAATGCATACTTCTTTCTCATAGTAAAGTTTTCTCATTTCCTTCATGTGGACTGGCTTTACGGTGTTGCCCCATCCTCATGCCAGCTGCCATCTATCGCCGCGCAAAGTATTTTTTTAATTATCTAAACTTTTCGGTTTCCTAATAATAGAATCGAAATATCACTCTAAGAACATTAAAGAAGAGTAAAACCGTCCTCAATGGCAATTTTCATTGAGAAATTTAGAGCAGTTTTTAGAAACTAGTCTTTAAGCTTTACTGTCAATGCGAAATTTGAACTCTATTCATAGAAATCTATACAGTTTCGAAAACTTTCACTTGAAGCAATTCCATTCATAAATGCAATAATCTATACAAATTTCTGGAAATGTTCATTTTAACGACGTGAGAGATACTAAAAAAAATTGAGTAATTTTTGAAAAACAAAAGAATACACCATAATGAACGTTTAGCAATTAGCAATATACGTTGGAAAAGTTTGAAGAAAAAATTTGGAGACTTTTTGAAAAAATTGTGTGTGAGATTTCCTGAAAATGCTGAATTTTCAGCCAGTTTTACAAAAAACTGTTGAGTGTTCGTGGAACTCTATCTGACATTATTTAAAGCTCATGTATTCATAAATATAATAATACAAACAAATCGCCGCTAAGGTGAATATTAACGACGTAAACGTAGTCAAAATAGAGGTGCAACAGAATGGCACAGACTTTCTCGTAGTAAAGTTTTCTAATTTCCTTGGTGTGGACTGGCTTTAAGGTCTTGCTCCATTCTCTGGCCAACTGCCATCTATCGTTGCCCAAACTACATTTATTTGACATTTTTTCAACTTTTTGCTTTCCTAATAGTACAACCAAAATATTAATTCAAGAATATTAAAGAATAGTAAAACCTCATCCTAAATGGAAATTTTCACAGAAAAAGTTAGAGCCGTTGTTAAGAAAATGGCAATTAAGTATTACTGTAATTTGAAACTCCTTTTCACAAGAATCTATAGAGTTTTCGAAAATATTCATTTGAAGTAATTTAAAGAACTTCCACTCATAAATTCAAAGGTGTATACAAATAGGTGAAAATAGAGATAAAGATAAATTTATTTAAACTGCAATTGGGTGTAACCCGTTGACAGTAAATTATATAATTAAGATAATAAATGTCATGCTAACAACATAATAATGTGTCATGGTTTCTGTATATCTATTTATTTATATATTCTTAAACAAACTCGATCCTAATAATTAATTGTTATCTTTCTAAATGTGGATTGCGAAACACCATTCAACGAATTTTTTAAGATCGTGAGCATGCGAACCGATCCTATACAGGAAATCGAAATAAAAATTATTACTGCTTCGGGAAGAGGTATACAATTTAATTACTGCGTATTTGCTAGGATATTTCCATCTAAATTAATAACTTATAAAATTTCTTTTATGAAATCGAATAAATTTGGTTGGCTTTATTTATTACTCCTTCAGAAGTTGACGAAATTTTCTTCGCTAGTCATAACATCAACTATACATCAAAACAAAACAACAAATACATACATAATACCCTTTTATTAACATTTACAACACCTACTTCCTTCTACATTCATACAATTAAATTTTCTAACAACCATACGTGTCACTTTATCTATTTGATTAAAATAATTAAATAAATTATGAATAAATGCATGTATGGCCATGTCTTTCCAAATATCTTAAAAATTAAAACATTCTTGGCATTCTTATAAATTTTGAATGGTTGAAAATGAATAAATTTTGTTGTCTTTTTGGAACTTCCCTTTCCTTTACTCGGCAATTTTGCGATCACTGCAATCAATGTTCAATGTTCCTCACCTTCCCATCATTTAAAACATTTCAACATTTCGAATCATAAACATTCTCAGCGACTCGACCACACGACGCGTCTCGCAGAGCGTCTGAATCCCCTGTGACGTTCCCTTCGATTTTCAGACCGCGTGGTTTGAAGACAAAAGACCACTTTCCTCTATATTGTTACTTTGTTTTCGCTTTATTCTTTCGTTAATTTCTTTTAATAGACCTTGTGACATTGCCAATATTTTCAAAAAATGTTCCGAAATATTTGCACTGTTCGTAATCCCCTTTTAAAGACTAGTTTCCTTTATTTCAATAAATAACAGCAGCTTTTGTTCGTCACTTTTCGCAAACATCTCAGTGTCTTCTTTTTGGAAATGCTTTTTTAACATTACGAACTTTATTTAATTTTGAACGGTATGATTTTACAACATGTTATCTTTATTAGAATATGCCCTATTTTTATTTGTTGATATTCCCATAGTCCATTTAGAGCCTCGCTCTTGAGAATGCAATTAATATAATGAAAATAAAATTCCACTAATGCACTTTCAATTGTGTGTCCATGTTTACTCGTACATAAGAAAATTAAGTGTCATTTTTCTAATTAATGTCTAAATATTGGGCGCGTCTGAATAGACCGTCACAAAAGGTAATACTAATGCTAAAATAATAACAATAATAAAAAAATAAAAAACTGATGATTCTTAAAACATTAAAATAAAGAAAAAGAAAAGAAACGTCTATCATCTGAAACCACACTGAGTGTTTATACAATTACGACCGCACTGCACTGTCTTTCACTTCACTTCACACACTAAAATCCTTTTTTTCATTATTTCTCTGCTCTAAACTGCACGACACCACTGTAGAACTTAATATTCTTAGTTAACACCCTCATAAACTTAGAAATACCCTAAATTAGTTTCCTAAACTGTTGAACGCTTCGAGGAAAGAGTTCAAAGGCTTTTGCAGGTTATCTATTCCAATCCCTTATCGTTTGATTTGTTAAAGAGAATTTCCCGACATTCGTTCTCTTCGCTCTTAAATTATTTTTTTTTCCTGTGATCCCCTCCACTGATGTACGTGGGAATTCATAGCCGCCGTTTAATTTCTTTGTAAGCTGGATGACCGCTATAAACTTTATACAAAGCGCAGGCTCTTGCCAATGTTCGCCTGTTTTCGAGTGAATCCCACCCTGCCATTTTCTTGTTCCTGAAAATAAAATTAGCTGATCTTCGCTGAATTCTTTCCAAATTCATACAGTGCATAATTTTGTGCGGATCCCAAACAAATTGTTCCATATTCCATTATAGGACGAACAAGCGATTAATGAGCAATTTCCTTCGCGTTCACTGTACTCATTTTTAGGATGCGCATTACAAAATGGAAAGATCTCCACACTTTCCCTACAACAAAATCTACGTGTTGGCTCGGTGGCCGAGATGGCTAGTACAGTAGTGTGGTAGTCGCGGGTTCGAGTCCTGCCTCGGGCATGATTGTATTTGTGTTCGTCCTTTCACACCTTATCACCGTTTCGTTTCATCTTCCTAGTTACCATAACGTTAACTCCAATACTGGTCGCTAATGACCTAGTTGTTGATGCGACCATAAATAACCGATAAAAATATCTACGTGACTTTTCCTGCTTAATTTACTATCGAAAAGGATTCCTAGGTATGTGCACGAAACGTGCATATAGGCTTGAGAGATAATTAAAAGAAATTACATTTGTATATTTTTTGAAAAAAACAAAAGAATACACCAACATGAAGTTGACGTCACAATAAACAGTGCTATTACCACTATCCGTTGGAAAAGTTTGAAGAAAAAATTGGAGCCGTTTCTGAGAAAATGGCATTTGAGCGTTTCTGAAAACGCCGACATTTGAGCTCCTTTCAACAGAAAACTGTTTAGTATTCGAGGAACGTTATAAGATACTATTTAGAACGCATGTACTCTTAAATATAATAACGTAGTGAAATCGACTCTAATGTAAATATTACCGACGTGAGAGCAAGTCAAAAAAATACATTTTTGTAATTTTGAAAAAACAAGAGAATAGAACAATGTGGTGTTTATGTCATCGTGAAGTGTTCGTTGGCATAAACCTACCAAATGCTTAAAGAAAAAATTTGGGCAGTTTTTGAGAAAATATGTTTTGTATTTTTTTAAAAATTGCTCGCTCCAATGCACAAAACTACTAAAATTTCCAAAAAAATATATGGCGAAGAAAATGGCGATTAAGCATTATGTAAATGCAAATTTGAAGTTCTTTTTCACAAAAATCTATTGAGATTTCGAGAAACTTGAATTGAAATTATTTTAAGCACATGTACTCATAAATATGTTAACGTGAAGATATTGCTTCTAAAGGAAGTATTACTGGCGTAGGAGACAAGATATTTTTTTCTAATTTTTAAAAAAAAAAGAATAAAGCAATATGACTTTATGTCAACGTATGGGTTCGTTTGACACTACACGTACCAAAACTTTGAAGAAAAAAATTGCAGCGGTTTTTGAAAAAACTGTTTTTGTTATTTTTTAAAATGGCAAATATTGCACGAACTATTGCACTAATACTACTAAAATTTGCAAAAAAATCTATACTCGTATGAACTTAATGAAAGAACGTATTTATGTGCAACAAATTTAATTTAAGTTAAAATCTCTGTGTTCAGTTTTATAGTTGTATATTTTATAGTTGCAGGCACTTTATGTAAAGTACCCCCAAATTTTAAAGAATGTTTTTCAAAATTTCAGAACTTCAATTAGAACCAGATGGACACGGGTGTCTTTAATTTGGAAGAAATCCTACGCATGGTTTAGGCGCTAGGGATGTTTACCGGACGGACGGACGTTTTGTCAAAAAAAAAACCTTTTAGATATCAGGGGACCTCAAATCGTATATTTTCGGTGAAATCTCGAAATCGATTTTCCGCAGTATTACATAATGTTCTCTATACTACGTATAATACTCCGTATATACGTACGTATACGAGAAAGTAAAAACCAAACCAAGAGCTGACAGTTTTTCTTGACGATATGAATTTGTAATTTTAAGGCGTTTACGCTGGTGAATATGACATTATTTCCGAAATGAAGGACAAACTGATACGATCTAAAAATGCGAGTTCCATTTCTTTTCTATTATTAAATAATAAATTGGCTAATACTCTAGTAATGATAGCATAATGCACAGATTGCTGTTACAAGAACATTCGGTAACAGATATTTATTTTTTTTCTCTATTTGACGGGATGGCTGAAGTAATGTTAATTTCAATGAAGATTTTGAAACAGATTAGTGAAGTAAATATTCTCTGGTTTATCCGATAAAACAATAAACTTGTTGGAGTGTTCTTCAGAATAAAATATTGGAGAATGTTACATTTTTATCTATGTAGTGTATTCTAGTAAACAGAGGAGTTCAAGAATAACAATCTACGTAAAATAAAGACTGGAGTATTTTTTTTAATTGGAACAAACAGTTCTGTGGAAAAAAAAATTAAAAATTGCTGTAAAAAAACAGTTATCTGGAAAGACGCAATCCAGCACCTTTCGAACGGATAGATTTTATTCAATTCATTGGTTCCAGCAAAACAAACGGTTTGTATTCGTCCGTAATAAAATTCCACTTTATTCGAGATTATATAAGTTTTCAAGCGACTTAAATAATTTTCTGACTTCTTCTTCCCTTTTCCATTACTGAGAAAGTTGCTAGAGGAAGCGAGGCTAGTTTCTCTAATAAGGATTTTATGTCCTCGGAAATTTAAAGGCGGGAGATTGCGGTCCATGTTCTCAAGACCAGTTGATGGCAATCAATTAAACTTCTAAAACTTTGATCGCCTCTCGCTGACGTGCCGGTTCTTGTATTACATCCACAAAAGGAGACCCAGAAATTCTCCGATATTCTCGAAGCAATTTTATTGGCAAATGTTAAGACGAGAACGGTACTAGTTACAGCCGTCCACAATGTTTCACTATTGGAACACGCAAACCAACAGCTATTTCCGTAATAGAAAGAGAAGAAAGACGCACTAATGGCATTTAATCAAACATCTTTTGACAAGAAAATGGCAGTAATTCTATCGGTCAGTTTGCATGCCGTTCGCAATTATAAATACATCACAGTAGATTAAATTATTCTTATCTTAATGAATAGCGAGTCCAAAAAACGAATTCCCGGCGCTGCTATCATAAATAACCGAAACGACAAACGAAGATTATAGTTCTGGCACGACGGTCTTTAATTTAAATGGAGGGCAGACTTGCGAACCACAAGGCGGTCGGACTGGAGATTTATGGAAGGGTTGCTCGAAATTTCAATCACTCGTTTCGTGTGTTGGAGGTGAGGGAATATGAGTCCAACATGCGTTGACCGGCGCCAACTTGGCACCTGTCCTCGAGCGACATTTCCCCGGGCTGAGTTATGGGGAAGGCAAAAGTCGGCGGAAATCTGTGGGATGATTCACGCTCTTTAAGTGGGGCCGAAAGCAATCTGAGGAGGGTGAATTCCTAGTTTTTTGGTGAGAAACTTGCCCTGAGAACAACTCATTTGTCAGTTGTAGAAAATAACACAATAATTTAAGAAAATAGCGGATGTTGGGGAGAAAGGAAATTTACTGAATAACCCTTTCAAGTTCAGCATAATTTTCTGTAATTTATTTAAGTATTGCGATTTGAAGTACGTGTCAACAAAAATAATTAATTCTTTAGTTGGGACGTATATTATTTTTTGAAATAAAATTTGTTTCATTAGTTTAAAATTAATCACTGTTAGAATATAGACATTATTTGACTTTAAATTTGATTTTACTTTCGTTGTTTAACTAATTTCAGACAGTCATAGTATTCCGTTATGTGATGAAATTGTAGTTGTATGAAATAAATTGTACAGTGTACAGTTGAGACACGAAGAATAATTTCGTAGTTTGATGAAGGACAATCTGGTCTGTGGGAAGACTCACTCTGAGATCCTAAGACTCAAGTAACACGACTGGACTCTATTTTGTTTCTCCAACTTGGTACCATGGCTACCTGTGTAGTTATACAAGATTAATCCCCAAACGAAACACTCGATCAACAGGACACCTTTTAGTTTTAAAAATCCATCTGACCATCAGCTGTCAGTAATCACGACAGGCGCCTAAAGAAATTTTAACCATTTTCCCGAAAACTAGTAACCAAATATAGTACCAAACTATTTTCCCGAACGCATTGACATGCGAATTTTAAACGCATATTTTTGTTTCGCGGTACATTACATGAAGTCGAAACATTTTAAAAATTTTCCTAAAATGATACCAAACTTTTTTAATCGTATGTAGGACAGGACTCTTAAAAAAGGCGCAGGACTCATTTTTGTTATATATTCTTAATGGCAAATGGATTCTTAATATTTTTAAAAGAAAAAGAAAGAAAGCGAATTGTAAATTGAATTCCCTCGACATAATTTGGAAGGTCTCAGTAACTTAAAATACTTGAATGATGAGATGGACCAGAAGACCTTATGACTTAGATTATCGCGGCTAATAATGTTCATTTATTTATTAATTTAAAGCTTGTAACAAATAACCATACCCATTAAATCTGCCGACACCACAAACAGATTGCCACTATAATATCCGTCAAAATCACCATCGCCATTACCACCCCATGACTGTCAACTTCACATCTGGCTAACACTACAATCGTTGACCAAAATCCCTGACCATGTAACATCTTGCTGTAATTTTATCACTGTAACCAGCAGCCTCTTCACAGACATCAATATCAGTAGTCACCAGACTTCGCCACAATCGTCTTTATCACTTTCTCCGCGGCCCCGCCTTCATGGCCACCGCGGGCGCCGAGCCGCCGCTGAGTCCGTGGGCCGGGTGGGCACGTGGCATGCGCGTGGGCGACCGTCGGCTCTCGGGGGGTCCGCGCCCAACCCGCAGCGCCCCGCCCCGCTCTCCGCCCCGCTCTCCGCCCCGCTCCGCCCCGCTCCCGCCCTGCTCCGCCCCGCTCCGCCCGCTCCGCCCCTCCCCCCGCTCCGCCCCCGCTGCCCGCCCCGCTCCGCCCCGCTCCGCCCGCCCCGCCCGCCCGCCCCGCCCGCCCGCCCCGCTCCGCCCCCTCCGCCCGCTCCGGCCCGCTCCGGCCCGCTCCGCCCCGCTCCGCCCGCTCCGCCCGCTCCGCCCGCTCCGCCCGCTCCGCCCGCTCCGCCCCGCTCCCCCCGCTCCGCCCGCTCCGCCCCGCTCCCCCGCGCCCGGCTGCACTGCGCGCTGCGCCTCGCTCCGGTCCGCCCACCCGCCGCCCGCCCGCCCCGCCGCCCCGCTCCGCCCGCTCCGCCCCGCCCGCCCCGCTCTGCCCCGCTCGCCCGCTCTGCCACGCTCGCCCGCTCCGCCCCGCTCCGCCACGCTCCGCCCGCTCCGCCCGCCCGCTCCCCCCGCCCCGCCCGCCCTCCCGCCCGCCCGCCCGCCCCGCTCCGCCCGCTCCGCCCGCTCCGCCCCGCCCGCCCCGCTCCGCCCGCTCCGCCCGCTCCGCCCCGCTCCGCCCCGCTCCGCCCCGCTCCGCCCCGCTCCGCCCCGCTCCGCCCCGCTCCGCCCCGCTCCGCCCCGCTCCGCCCCGCTCCGCCCCGCTCCGCCCCGCTCCAGATCAGCCCCTCTGGCCCGCCCGAAACGCAAAGCACACTTGAGGCTACCAGATGATCTCTGGCTTATAAGGACGCGATGAAAATTGGAGCCGAGGTGGAGCCCCGATGCGGTATCACTGCATCTGGCTGCTCGTTTCCTGGACGAAAGGAGGTTAAGTCTGAATGAAATGGACGTGGTACTCGTTGAGACACGCGTAGCTTTGTGGTGGCCATATGTGTAGCACGGGCGTCGTTCGTTTTCATCACAGAAGCGTCGGTGTGGGCGGTAGCTGTGGTGGGTATGAACGGTCTCTCTCTCTCAATTATTGCTTGGAGGTGGAAAACATTAATAATAAATGAACGAGGTACGTTTGACGTGTAATCTTCTGGAAGTGATCCTTCATGATCAAATCAATTGTCAGTACCCGACGTTATCATTCAATTGTTTTTTCTGACGTATGTTCTTCAACGCGCACAGTAGAGATTGCGAGTTGAGAATGCAGTTGGTTATTCTCATTTGACAATACTATATGCGTCTGTGTTTCACACAATTTTACACAAAAAAGAGTGCCAAACGAAATGTGGAAGAATTCGAGTCATCTTGTTTAATAAACTACGTAAATGTTTCAACTCACAAATAATTCAATTTTCTCTTCTATAAAACATGATTTACACAGATAAATTTTGTCTAGTTAGTGTTTAACACCCGGAGGTAGAGTTATAAAATGCAATAAAATCACTCAATAAATTAAACATTATAAAGCAAGGCGAGCAACACGTTCATTCACGATAACAGAATTTTAATATTTGTTCTGAATGCACGCATCCTTACCTATACATATATAGTATATTCACTCTGCAGATATGCTTACTCCTCAACAAAAGATTTATCACAATTCCTACACTCTTAGTTATATACATACATACATACATGTACTTACGCACTTCCCACTAACACACATGCACGCGCGCGCGCTCACACGCACATACACATATTCTTTACCCACACACCTTACACGTATCCACTCCATACATGTTATGATTTGTTCAGTTTTCTTTGCGTATCTGTATGTTCGTGGATAGTTCTTAAAAATGCTCAAAATGATGTTAATGAAAAGAAACCAGGTGTTGTGGACTCGAAGAAAATCGATAGGTAAATCGTATTGAAGATACAATGTAAAGGATCGTTGTGTCACATTTATTAAGGCTTTCTTATGAATGGATCATTGTGAGATGCCTTTTTTGTTTTGGAGTCATTGTGAGTTATTTCCTTTTTGTTTTCATCACTAAACCGTTGGCGGCTGGTGCAGGGGCCGAAAACTATTCCACCAAGCAGAAACATGTGGGTTAATGAAGGAAGGAAATAATTAGCTTAATAACTCAGAAGCTCAAGGACAATTAGTATTATTTTAAATATGACAGCTTCCCTGGAATTGCCTTGGGGTATTTAGTGCTTGACACAGCAATCTTCTCCTGTCTCCCACTTTGAGCACTGACTGCGATTTTTTCACATTTACCACTAAATTGTGGGCAGCTTGTTGCAATGACAAAACTATAATCATGCAATAGCAGGTGCTCGTAGTTGGGAAAGCGAAAAAGCATTTTCATATTTTCGATAGTATCGAACACCAAAAATACGAATACTTTTTATGTAAATCACAAGCGGTTTTGTTGAGATCTTGTTTACCCAGAATTTTTGAAACACGCATTTCAGATTGTACACCTGAATCTTCAAAGAGATTTTTCATCTGGTCCATTACTGGTGGAAAGTATAAGTTTTTGTTATTTAAGGTCGCATCAACACTGAGGTTATTAGCGACTAGTGTTGGAGTTAACGTTATGGTAACTGTGAAGACGAAACGATATGGTGATGATAAGGGGTGAAAAGACGAACACAAACACTACTATGCACGAGGCGTGACTCAAACCCGCGACCCTTCGGTCCGACATCGCTACGATACTATTGTCTTAGCGATCTCGGCCAGCGGATCGGAGGCAAGTAGAATTTGTTTCACTTGTGTTCGCTAACTTACAGACAGATTTTCTAAAACAAAAAAATCTATCCTGACCTTTTATGGCGTCCATAATGTCGTCCTCGTGCACTATTGTTTGTAGCATGTGGTACAATTTGTCTCAGATGTGTTAAATGAGTTGAGCACGTGGGTGTGTTTCGTTCGACCAAAAATTGTTTTAATGAATAGGAGAAGAGAATAAAGGCATTCATTAATTCAGATCTTGCCAAGTTCAAGAACATACGAGAGCCTTTTTTAGTTTTTTTATCAACGCAGAGCTTTTGTATCTTGCAAAGAGCATTGGTTGAGCTCTAAAGAGAAAAATTTGTATTCTCTAGATCCTCGGTTAAAATCTACAGATGCTTGATCCAGCTCTAGAGATCCCTTGTCGAGCTTTAGAGGTCCCTTTGTCGAGCTCTAGAGGTCCCTTTGCTCGAGGCCTTCTAGAGGTCCTTTGTGAGCTCTAGAGGTCCTTTGCGAGCTCTCTAGAGGTCCTTTGCCGAGCTCTAGAGGTCCTTTGCGAGCTCTAGAGGTCCTTTGCTGAGCTCTAGAGGTCCTTTGCAGCTCTAGAGGTCCTTCTGACTCTAGAGGTCCCTTTGTCGAGCTCTAGAGGTCCCTTTGACGAGCTCTAGAGGTCCCTTTGCCGAGCTCTAGAGGTCCCTTTGCTAGCTCTAGAGGTCCCTTTGCCGAGCTCTAGAGGTCCCTTTGCCGAGCTCTAGAGGTCCCTTTGCCGAGCTCTAGAGGTCCCTTTGCCGAGCTCTAGAGGTCCCTTTGCCGAGCTCTAGAGGTCCCTTTGCCGAGCTCTAGAGGTCCCTTTGCCGAGCTCTAGAGGTCCCTTTTTAGAACTCGCGCTAGTTTTACTTGAGCTCCGCTCTTACCAGCTATTGTCCCAAAATTGGTCGCCAATCGCCGCGCGTGAACGCTCGGGGCCACACGGCGTGGCGGCGGCGTTTCGGCTGGGCGGCACCCTCCCTCCCTCCCAGAGCCTTTGTGGCTCCATTCCCAGGTGGCATTCGCCAAACGAATGGCCTCCCGAGCACTCGCACCGCCTACCACAATTGTTCTGCACTTCATATCAATCGCAAACCTGTTACTTCGCCATAAATCCATAGGCGTAGTCCCCGTAGGTAATGATTACAGGTAGATTAGCCTCGTAATAATAACATTTTTGCGATACTATATACACGTCGCGTTGATATACGAGCGTCATCAGACAGGGCGTGGGTGAGTTTTTATGTCTTACCTCCTGCGTTGCGTAACTCTGTTGGGCGAGTAACCTTGGCCGCCGAGTTATGGATGGCACTGCGCACAGCCCTTATGTCAAGTGCTGCGATGTCTTACTCGGTTGCGCGGCGGCTACGCCCAACGTTTGAGTTATACAAGACGTCTTGGACAGTTGGAACAACGGAGGGAGGAATTTAGTACGATTTAGATGCGCGCCGATCATTTATCAGTGTTCTGGAGGCTTGCGTTGGCGTCGCTCCGCAGACGGTTGACTCAAGGAGCCGGCGGCGCTCCGAGGCGGTTATGAATTATAGAGGCTCCAGGTACCGCAGGCAGTTTGTTTTTCGGATTCCAAACATTTTCAAATGCAACTTTTTTTATTATTAATTATAGCTAACGTTATTTCTTGATAATTAAATTTATTTTATTGTCTTAATGCCAATTTTAAATAATTACATAAATAAATATGGAAAATACCATTAAGTGAATAAGAATACATAATGTGAATAATATTTTTCCGTATTTATATCCGTATGTGATTATTTAAAATTGTCACTTAGCCATCAAAAAATGGATCATCATATATTTACTTATTTTCAAAAGTAGTTGGTGTTTGCAGTAGACGAAGCAATATTAATATAAAGCTCTTTTAATAATTTTATTAATACATTGTATTATCCAACACGTTTTGTAATTGATAATTTTCCTTTAATTGTGAAGCTAACCAAACATTTTTTAATAAAATGAATAAGGAATGAAAGTTACAATAAAAGTTTAGAATTAAAGATTGATGGAAATTGAACTGAAGGAAAAAAAATTAAATATCAATTTTCACCGGTACATTCATGTTCATGCAGTTTATACGCCATTGCGCGTTGAGAAAATGCCTTTCTTACTGTAGATTTTGTAAATTTGTTCCTGCACCGGTAACTTTTGGATTAATCAACAAATTATGATAATGAAAACAATCTATTAAAATCTCTGATGGTAGGATCTTATGGATCTATTTAATATCAACTATTACTAAGCCACAAATCAGCGCAAATTATCGTATTCTCAGCGCCAAAGTGATGTAGTATTAAAAATTTCAACATTTTCAAGATTTCTGAAAAATCAAGACTTACAAATGCAATGTAATAAATGTGCTAATTGAACATCACTGCGTCATTTTAAATTAAGGAATGAAGGTTGCACTATTGGTAACACATAGTATAATATTCTAGGTAAAAGGAACAATTCTAAAAAATTTATTATTCAAATTTTATCTTAACATAATAGGTATATTTTAATTCATGTAGGTCCAACGTTGGATTTAAAGTTTATACATTTTCACTCAACAGTCAGACATTTTATCATTCTACTTTGCCTTTAATTTGTGGATCCTTCAAACTTACCGCCCTAGGTCCGTGTGTGACAGGCCAATTCGTTTGGTTGTCTCCGCCACCGCTAGTAAGGAGTGACCGAGTTTGCCTTTATGTTGTAGTTAATGCATTCCTGACGACAAATGAGTCTTGGGCTGCGACCTCAGGTAATGAGTTATCGCTTCAGGCTGATGTTCCTTGGGGCTCGGCAACCAATTTGTCAACAGGAAGGCTAATATGTAGTTACATATGTTACAATGGATGAGAATGTAGTTACGACTGGGAATTAGGATTTTAATTGAGCCTTTATCATATCAGAGTAATAAATGTTTAATGAGGGAAATACTGTTCCTCAGTTTCCCTTTCCAGGTAAAGTTCATCTTCGATCCGAAATAAATTCCACCCCTTCACACAATGTTCAGAAGTTGCTTTCACCTTTCTCAAACTACAGAAGTACATCTTTCTTATCTATCATTGATAACAATTTTGAAGTACATACAAGTTAGATGATAACTCCGGTAAAGTTCATTATAACAGACATAAAAAAACAGGTTAAATCAAAATATTATTTTGTTTTGTCTGAAATATTTAGTATAAACCTCGTTAGTGATATTAAACACTTTTGTTTTGTGTTAAAATGTAGAATTATTTGGAATGCAAGATATTAACTTAATCTTTCAATCTTCATTCAACAACAAATTTATTTGAGCAACAATACACAAAATAATCGTTGAAATAGCGAACGATCTCGTCTGCAATTATTTTAATTTCTCGATTAAATTCTACAAGGGAGTTCTTTCCCGTGGTTTCAAAAGCTTTAAATTGGATGCACAGTACCTCTGCTGGATCAACGAACACTCCCTCCTCAATCAGTTTCATCCAGTTTACGTAATCCTTGAGCAAATTCTAAGATGGCCCCTTGTTTTGCTGCTGGACGCAAGTGTAACTTCGCTATCTGTACTCGTTTTCCGGAGTTGATTTGTTCAAATGAACGTTCTCCACGTTCTGGCGGCAGCAATAGATTTCTCCACGAGGGACACGAGGAGGGATAACAACCAAAATCGGAAGCGGATTTGACTTTGCAAATAGTTTTTATTACACGGGAGCGAATATTTTCTTACGAGTTCTTGCCAAAAACGCTTGTTTCCTTCTGTATTCGTAATTCAACTGAGTTTTGATTTAGGGTAAAGATGTCTAAATTTAAGAAAATACGCACAGAATACACTTCTCGCCCTAGTACGTAACGCACAGTTTTCGACTGTTTTTTTACTTTAAATAAGGTTGTTTTTATTTGCAGTGACCTTACCGCTGATAAAATGTAGTTAAATGACAGACGATTTTTTTACCGTGGTGGCGGCGGCGCTGGTTTTTTGATTGATTTTTTCGTGTTTCCGGGCACGACAACGGCTTTGGTAATTAGTCCCGTTAGTGTAGTGCATGTTTTTCTCGGGATGTGGCGGTGATCATCCCCCGCTGGATGGCGAGATCCGGCGCCGACCTACCGTCGGCTAGTGGGGTTTCCCCCTAACCAGGACTCTCCCACCAGCGAGGCACTGCCCCAACCGGGACAAGCTCTAAGCTCCCGACCTGTCTCCCGGAATATGTGGTAGTGTAGTGCATGCTAGTGTAAATGTGTGCGTAAAGGGAGAGGATAGGACAAGGAATGGGAAGGACAGATCGTGCGCGGTCCGTGGCCGGTTTGATAGGGTACTGGTCCGGCATTCGCCTGGTGTTGATCGGAGAAACCACGGAAAACTACCGATCAAAGCAGCCGGCCGCTAGAATTCTTCTCCAGACAGCAACTGAATTCGACCTAGCTGAAAAGCTAGTGTCGAAAATCCTGCCGCCGTCAGGACTCGAACTTAGGACCTCCCGGTCAGAGGCGCTGCAGTGACATCAGTTGATGCACTGAGCTACCGCTCGCTGTACCTGCAATTTTAATTTGTCCTCGCCCGCGCGGTTGTAGAATTCAGACTGTTGACCACAGTTTGACGTTATGTCTTGATTAGTTCCGTTAAACGACATGGAATTGTTTGGGGTGAAATAAATAGGTGTGTTGATGCGATGCGGATATTGACAGAGTTCGTTGATCTGTGTGGACACATGGAACTTGTTTCTGGTGGCCTGGGAAAAAGTCTGTTGCGAAATCGAGTGCCTCAATTGTTGAAATCAAGTAACACGGAAGTTAATACAGAATAGCGATTCACGACTTTCACGTGCGGAGACTAACACACTCGTTGAAACGGGTTGGGCGTATGACTAGAATGAAGGCTTTGTCAGCCTGTTGTATACAAAATGGCTGTCAGGGAGAGGAAATTTAATGTGTTCTACATCGCACGAGATATTTTCGCAACTAACCTGCCTGTCTGCGGGGGTGGAGTAGAGTATGATTTATGAATAGAGGTTTCTTCGTAAGTACATAGAAATGTAGTAAGCTGTATTATATTAAAATTTAAAACAATACAAATGTTTCCAAATTGAATTATGATTGATCAGTTTTGGATTGAATAGTTATCAATTTTTATCCACAGCCAAAGTCGCTGAAATACATATTATAACTTATAAATAATAATTATAACAAAATCTGTGATACATCGAATCACATTTTCACATTTTGAACGAAAAATCAAAAAAATTCCACAATTTTGAACGTTGTAAAAGAATTAAAACATATAAAAAACACTGGTGAGTCTTGTTCTGAATAACACCAAATGTTACAAAACTCATTTCGTTGTAATCAATATACGGTGATGATGATTGTCCAATATTTTGAAAATTATCTCAATCAATTTGCAGCTGACCGGATTACTGCTACATTGAACTGGATTAATGATTATTCTTAAATTTCTTTTCCTGACTTGTGACTGCTTCGGAAGAAATCTTCAAAGGTTTGCTACCTATTCTTATTATCTTTTCATAAGAATCGAACTCATCGGAATGTTGTCTAATTCTTGCGAAAGGAATTTCGGTAAAGCGAGACATAATTTCTATATCTTCCTCGTCACCTCTGGGACCAACGGTTCCCGCTTTCTGCTTCGGTCAGCTCCGAATCGTGAAAATAAACGCTCAGCAACGGCAGCGTTTGTCCGCTGACCGAAAACGTCTCCATAAAAAGCGTCCCCGAGGAAGCGACTGGTTAATTGGGCCATAGCTCAGGGCGAACAAGGGGAATCCCCCTCTGCGCAGGCGGCGGGGCGGAAGCATCGCGTGCCCCGCGGGGCATCACGTGACCCGAGCGCATGCGGGTGCTCGCGTACGCACCCTCGCGGTCGCCCGGTATTTATTGAATTGTCACCTGAGAGTCGTGCCGCCCCCTTCTCCCGCTCTCGCCACGGTCATACTTTGCGTTGGGTGGTTCCCGGAGTTTTCTAGTCACGGGTATGTTATTAGGCTGAAATACGTTCGAAGAGCTTGTTTCCAAAAGGTAACAAATCCAAAATTCTAGGATAGCAACAGGTATTTTGTTTTTGTGAAAATGCAAATCAAATTTTGCAAATTTTGTTTTCCAAATGCCTCCAAATTTCTTTCATAGAGGTCTCAGTGTTATCGTTTCACGACAAAACGTACCAAATCCGCTTCATCTTTAACGAAAAATACCTGTTACATAAGAAAATTTAGTTATAGATGATGTACCACTGCGCAACTTTTCTTGACCGATAGATTGACGAAATGCGGGCGGAGTGGGGTATTAGTTACAAAGACAGCCACTAGAGTATTTTTCAGTAATGCCAACCTTTGATAGATGAAACTCAAACCCGCTATTGTGCGGGCAGGTCATCGCTCTGGGTAGGCAACAGCAGGGACAGTACATAGGAGTTTTAGGTGCCTTCCTTGAAGGTCCTGGACCTGCCTCAGATATTTCTTTAGATAATGGTAATAAAGCAGAACAGAAGTTCTCGACTATGAAAGCAACTAGCTTTGACTAGCTTCTGTTTCGTGCCAACGAAGTTTTAATGCTGGGAATGTTGTCATCAGTGCTCGCTGCGATCTTTGCCTTCAGCTGTTTATGACTCCAGGGAGGGGAAGCAAGGTCATCGGTCAAGAAAAGGTGCGCGCATGGTAGTTAATGGTAACATCGATGTGTATGTGTATATACATAATAGAAATAATACATTGATAATGCTAATATTCGTAATAAGTTAATCATGCTTCATTGAAGAAATTAATAATAAAAATTACAAATAACATTAATTTTGATAATTATTTGGTCATTAATTATATCCATATTCAACTTTTTCTACTCTTATACGCCAAAAAGTTCCAAATAACAAATTCAAATTCTTATAACTTTGAAATACAAAAGGAATAATTTAAAATTTGTCCTGAAATACGTCAGTGACTTACAGAAAAACTCAAAATGAAATATTGATTCAACAAATAACTAATTTATCTGTAGTAAGCTTTTTTTGTTCTGTAAAATTTAAGTAGGATTTGGTAGGTTTTGGAAACAGCCTTCTCAATTTGAGTACATTTCTTGGGAATTTGCTTTTATTTGTTCGTGTATTTGAGTTAACGATATCCGATAATGGATATAAATTTTATTTCTTTTGGACAAATGTTGCTTCTGATGAATACTCGTGTGTTGAAAACATTCAAAGAGTACTACGAAACGCTGCACAAAATAGTCGCGAACGCATCATCCATATTGTCCGGTATATATTCAATTATATCGGAGTGGTCACGAAATCCCCTTTCCCAGTTCTTCCCAAATGTGTTTCTACTATTCTTCAAGTTCCCGAATCAACTGATGTCACTGCAGTGCCTCTAACCGGGAGATTCTAGGTTCGAGTCCTGACGGCGGCAGGATTTTCGACACTAGCTTTTCAGCTAGGTCGAATTCAGTCGCTGTCTGGAGGGAATTCCAGCTGCCAGCTGCTCTGATCGGTAGTTTTCCGTGGTTTCTCCGATAACACCAGGCGAATGCGGAGCATACCCTACAAACGGGCCACGGACAGCGCGCGATCTGTCCTTCCTCTTCCTTGTCCTATCTCTCCCCTTACACACTTACACTAACATGCACTACACTCCACATATTCCGGGAGACCGGTCGGGAGCTTAGAGCTTGTCCCGGCTGGGGCGGTGCCCCGCTGGTGGGAGAATCCTGGTTAGGGGGAAGCCGCACAAGCCGACGGTAGGTCGGCGCCGGATCTCCCCATCCAGCGAGGGGAATATCACCGCCATCTCCCGAGAAAATCATGCACTACACTAACGGGACTAATGACCGAAGCAGTTGACACGCCCAGAAAACATGAAAACAATTAATCAATCCGAAGTTTTCAATCCACATGAAAATAAATTTAAAAAACTGAATTATTGAATATTTTTTAACTTTTCAAACAAGGATAATTCTACGACAGCATACTAGTTTCTTTTCTCCAAAATAACAATTCAGTTATGATTTTATTCACAACTGAATTCCATTCATAGTATTTCTTGGGACAAACTCCTTTCTGCTTGACCCTACTCAGGAATGACTGTAGGCGTCACGTTTCCCTAGTAAGAATCCTGGATTGTATGTTAGACGAATTCTCTTACACGTGCGAAATCATGCCTTTCAGTCCAACCGATTTCAAGTCAGCCCTCGTAAAGAGCAAGATCAGTGACCATGTGTAGCAGTTTACCATTACGTGCGCCGTTATGAGAGGAGTTCTCTCACAGGCCGTCTTGCACGCTATCGCCATCCTTTGGGAACAAACCCCAGGACGCTACACCATCGGTGCCACCCGCCGCCGCACGGCAGCAGATAGGGAAAATATCTTATTTCTTTGCCCACATTATCCTGTCTTGCAAGACGCTCGGAGGGGGAGATGAAATACTTTTACTTTTAGATGGGGAAGTTTAGATTACTGCAGAAATAATGTATCATTCCGTATCACGGAACGGGGGTCGCGCCGGAAGGATGTGCGTCCCGGTTGGGTGGGGGGTGAGAGGGCAGTCGCGGCGAGGGAGAGGAAGGGAGGGGGAAGCGGGGCAGAGGCTACGACGACTGTCGGAGCTGTCAGCGGTAGTGATAAAACCCTGGTAAGGGTTGAGGAGGCTGGAGAGAGGGAGGGTGAGGGGACGCTGCTTTGAAAGGGATATTCCGAGAGATGACTAGAAAATCAGGGGTGGTGATCGAGGACGCGATGGCAAGATGATGACGGGGGAGGGGGGGGACATCGGACGACGGGAGGTCGGACGACGGGGAGGTCGGACGACGGGAGGTCGGACGACGAGGAGGTCGGACGACGGGAGGTCGGACGACGGGGAGGTCGGACGACGGGGAGATCGGACGACGGGGAGGTCGGACGACGGGGAGGTCGGACGACGGGAAGGTCGGACGACGGGGAGGTCGGACGACGGGAGGTCGGACGACGGGGAGGTCGGACGACGGGAGGTCGGACGACGGGGAGGTCGGACGACGGGAGGTCGGACGACGGGAAGGTCGGACGACGGAAGGTCGGACGTCGGGGACATCGGACGACGGGAGGTCGGACGACGGGGAGGTCGGACGACGGGGAGGTCGGACGACGGGAGGTCGGACGACGGGAGGTCGGACGACGGGAGGTCGGACGACGGGGAGGTCGGACGACGGGGAGGTCGGACGACGGGAGGTCGGACGACGGGAGGTCGGACGACGGGGAGGTCCGGACGACGGGGAGGTCGGACGACGGGAGGTCGGACGACGGGAGGTCGGACGACGGGAGGTCGGACGACGGGGAGGTCGGACGACGGGGAGGTCGGACGACGGGAGGTCGGACGACGGGGAGGTCGGACGACGAGGAGGTCGGACGACGGGAGGTCGGACGACGGGAGGTCGGACGACGGGAGGTCGGACGACGGGAGGTCGGACGACGGGAAGGTCGGACGACGGGGAGGTCGGACGACGAGGAGGTCGGACGACGGAGGTCGGACGACGGGAGGTCGGACGACGGGGAGGTCGGACGACGGGAAGGTCGGACGACGGGGAGGTCGGACGACGGGAGGTCGGACGACGGGGAGGTCGGACGACGGGGAGGTCGGACGACGAGGAGGTCGGACGACGGGAGGTCGGACGACGGGGAGGTCGGACGACGGGAAGGTCGGACGACGGGGAGGTCGGACGACGGGGAGGTCGGACGACGGGGAGGTCGGACGACGGGGAGGTCGGACGACGAGGAGGTCGGACGACGAGGAGGTCGGACGACGGGGAGGTCGGACGACGGGGAGGTCGGACGACGGGAAGGTCGGACGACGGGGAGGTCGGACGACGGGGAGGTCGGACGACGAGGAGGTCGGACGACGGGGAGGTCGGACGACGGGGAGGTCGGACGACGGGAAGGTCGGACGACGGGAGGTCGGACGACGGGGAGGTCGGACGACGGGAGGTCGGACGACAGGGAGGTCGGACGACGAGGAGGTCGGACGACGGGGAGGTCGGACGACGGGGAGGTCGGACGACGGGGAGGTCGGACGACGGGAAGGTCGGAGGACGGGGAGGTCGGAGGGCGGGCGGTGCGGACGACGGGGAGGTCGGACGACGGGGAGGTCGGACGACGGGGAGGTCGGACGACGGGGAGGTCGGACGACGGGGAGGTCGGACGACGGACGGAAGGTCGGACGACAGGAAGGTCGGACGACGGGGACATCGGACGACGGGGAGGTCGGACGACGGAGGTCGGACGACGGGGAGGTCGGACGACGAGGAGGTCGGACGACGGGGAGGTCGGACGACGGGAGGTCGGACGACGGGGAGGTCGGACGACGGGGAGGTCGGACGACAGGGAGGTCGGACGACGGGAGGTCGGACGACGGGGAGGTCGGACGACGGGGAGGTCGGACGACGGGGAGGTCGGACGACGGGAGGTCGGACGACGGGAGGTCGGACGACGGGAGTCGGAACGGGATCGGACGACGGGGAGGTCGGACGACGGGGAGGTCGGACGACGGGAGGTCGGACGACGGGGAGGTCGGACGACGGGGAGGTCGGACGACGGGAGGTCGGACGACGGGAGGTCGGACGACGGGGAGGTCGGACGACGGGAGGTCGGACGACGGGAGGTCGGAGCGGAATCGGGCGGGATCGGACGGACGGAGGTGGACGACGGGGAGGACGTCGGACGACGGGGAGGTCGGACGACGGGAGGTCGGACGACGGGAGGTCGGACGACGGGGAGGTCGGACGACGGGAGGTCGGACGACGGGGAGGTCGGACGACGGGAGGTCGGACGACGGGGAGGTCGGACGACGGGAGGTCGGACGACGGGGAGGTCGGACGACGGGGAGGTCGGACGACGGGGAGGTCGGACGACGGGAGGTCGGACGACGGGGAGGTCGGACGACGGGGAGGTCGGACGACGGGGAGGTCGGACGACGGGGAGGTCGGACGACGACATTAAATAGTTATGGTTCCGGTCGGCGACGAATATAGCAGCCGGGGACCTGTATTTCCACTTGTTTAGAGAAGGACAGAAGGTGCGCTCAGGAACAGAGGGAATAGAGAAACTATGTTTAAAATTATTGCCTCATGAATTTTGTGACCACGAAACCTTTCTTGGCGAGCGCACGGAGACTCGTTTTCGGGGAAGGAAAGTGTTGGAAAAGACATCGGGGTAAACTTCCCGCAGGTTCTACATTTGCGAGGGGGAAGATTTCTAGAAATGAGCACTTGTGTGCACGAATATGCAGAGTTCTTGAATTAAGATTTGCAGTTCCGCGTGATACATCCGATGTATATACATGGGCCTAGTAGTTTGGAGAGCATTCATCGCAAAAGATAATAGAAATTTGCAATTTAGCTTTTGTATTGGTCTGGACAAATATTTGTGCTGGTTTGTTGGAAGTATTGGAGATCGACTGTCGACATTAACCTATGGATCAACTCTTTCTTCTTCTTTATCAGTACAGTGTCTTATTGCTTTCCCTGTGCCCTTTATTCCTATAAAAAATTCACACGTTTGTCAAGAGCACTTATTAATTCTCGTAATGCTTTTCGAAATAAAAAAAAAGTTTTGCTTTAGATTTGATCATTTTGATTAATATCCTATATTTTTACTTTTCGGTTTTGTAAGAAGAGAAGTATTGTAATCGTGCGCCGGTAAATGGCGAATCAGACAAGCGAACGTGCACTGTGCCCACACGGTGTACATCATCTGTTCACGTGCATCTGTGTACATTATCTGTGCACGTCTTCTAGAATTTAGTGGGAATTATAGTTATTCAAATAATCGTTTCCATGTTGTTGCGTCAGGAAGTATTATTCCTTCACGAAGGACATGCAGGATAAGAGATTTTATTGCTGATTAATCCTTTGAAATTGATTTTATTACATCGGATGTTTTTTTTCTTGAAAGTTCAAGTAGTATATAGCTTAATGTAGGGATCACAGAATTTTGAAAACGTGCACAATATTAACTTCTCCCCGAAGCACGTTATACAGTTTTTAACTGTTTTTGGACATAAATAAATAAAAAATAAATCAGCTGTAGAAACAACGCGATCCATTCCGGAATATCATTGTGTCCCCGTGTACCCCGATCTGCTGCACTTGAGCCTGAATTTGGCGACCGGGAGAGGTGGGTCAGGGCGACTGGAAGAGGTGGGTCCTACGTTCGAGTCCCGACGGTGGAAGGATTTTCAACACTAGCTGGAGAGCTAGGTCGAATTCTGTAGCTGCCAGGAGAATTCTAGTGGCCGGCTGCCCTGATCGGTAGTTTTCCGTCGTTCCTCGGATCAACACCAGGTGAATGGCGGAGCACTACCCTAACAAACGGGTCATGGACCGCGCGCGATCTTTCCTTCCTCTATCTTGGCCCATCCTCATCCCTTAATTACACACACACACACACACACACACACACAAACACACACGTACAATCACTACATCCCCCGCCCCGAAGACGGGCCGGGAGCTTAGAGCTTGTGTCTCTTGCGGCTGTTCCCAATTAGAGAGAGATACCTGGTTAGTGGGAAAACCCCCGTAGCCGGCAGATAGCGGGGGAAGATCTGCGCCACCTCCCAATGAAAAAACATGCATTACACTTACGGGACTAATGACCTTAGCTGTTGACGCGCCCGGAATCTCCACTCAATTAATCGAATTGGATCCACCAGATTCGCCGCCTTCCGTCTGGTTCATGTGCACGAGTGTCCCGCCAAATAGCTGGGCTTCAGATGATCCTGGCGCAATAATTGCCCATCACAAAACGTGAGCGTCCAAGATCTTGTAGCATAGTGTGCTCAAGGATCTAGCGGCCGAAGACGTTTCAGTGAGTGTCGAAATGTTTCACCAATTAAGATTCATTAAATTAGGGAAGGTGCACGTAGAAAGGCATGTCATTACACACGAGTGTGCGGGGGCAAAGAGCAGAGAACCACATTCGACTTGATGTGTTGCCGTAAAAAAAAGCAACTGTAAAAACGGCAAGTAACGAATGGGGGAAGTTTAAATGTGTACTTGTTTTCTCGAGCTCCAGAATAATTTCCCAATCATTTTATTTTGTTGAATGATGAATAAAAGTACATGCAAGACAAAGTTAACAAATTTAAAAAACTGAACATTTTCAATTACGAGTTAAAATTTATTTGTATCGGTACAAGAACTACAGACTTAATTTTACAGCACTTCTAACAAAATACTAACCTACATGTTACGTTCTACTCTTACTACAATTAGCGGAAGGATCAACAAAACGATCGCATAATGAAGCCTCATTTAAAGTTGAACATTACGTTCGTTCTAGCGTATTGAATGTATATAGTGCCTGACGTGGTACAAAATATACTCAATTTGACCCTTGAGATACTTTCTGCAACACCTTCCGTACAGGCGGAACGACGTGGCAAATCCATATTGTCGGCAGTGAAAAGTTACCTGGAAGGACCAGCGTGTTTGTGTCGGACGGTGACGTCATTTAGACAGTTCTACAACGGCATCACTATTGCCAAAGTACGTTGATGAAAAAGCGACAAAAATGGTAGGATTAAACGAATTCGAGATATGTGAGGTAAGGGGAGGTAAGGGAATTGGTAAGGGGAGTGAGGTAAGTTGAGGTAAGGAGGTAAGGGAATTCGAGATAAGGGGTTTACGAACGCTAGTGGCAAGGTACCGTTCCCCATCTCGTCTTTCTTACAACCGGTCTCGACGAATGGCGCGGGGGCCCTGTGACGGAGGCCCTAAGGGCTCTGTACGGAGCAAGTCTGGTGTACGAAGTGCAGGGCTTCGCGCGCTCCACTGCCCCTCCGTTGCCCCGCGCCGCGAGAGAGCGCTCGCAGGCCGCCCCCAGGCCGCGCCGTCAAGCGGAAGGCTGCAACGCGGGGCATCGCAGCGCAACGCAACGCGGTGCGGGGGCGGCGAGAAGGCCCGCTGGAGTGGAAGGCGGCTGGAGGCGGCTGGCGGCGATGAGCAAGTGGAGGGAGGATGCATCGGCCTGGGAGGGGAGGGTGGTAGTGGTGCAGGCGGCGAGGAGTGCAGAGATCGTCTGAACTTGAGAGGCGGTGTGGTAGTTGTGACTTTACAGTGGTGTATTGATTCAGAGGTGAGGTGTAGTTGACATTTACATAATTGGAATGATTGAAGGCGTTGTCATTGTCAACAATAGTATTTATTTCACAAATAGCAGCTGATGGCTTAGTAGTTTTGTAATATATGTAACATACTTATGTAATATGTAACTACTATTTATATAACGATATAACTTGCCTCTTCTTCCTTCTTAATTCTTCTCTTTCATTTCTAAGATGGTTTAAATTAGGTAACTATGTTAATTCTAATTTATATTTTCATGACCAGAACTGATGATGATGGCTAGCATCGAAATCTGTATTGTGAAATAAATCTATTGTTGAAATGCAACGCTTCAATCATTCCAATTTACAGTGGTGGCCGGCGGGATAGGAGGCGGAGGCGGACGGTGGCGGGGTCGGCAAAGATGATAGTGGCGTTGTAATTGTGGTTGTTGATAAATGAAACAGTGGTAGAAGTAAACATGGCTGGTGTTGGGTCGACGATCTGGATAGTTGAGGTGTGGCGGCACCAGCGCCCTGCTGGCGGGCGAGGTGGCGGGGCATCGGTGAGGGGTAACGTCGAAAGCTTCCAGTGCAGCAGTAGCTGTGGATGCGAGGGCGAGGGCGCGGGCGAGGGCGAGGGCGAGGGCGAGGGCGAGGGCGAGGGCGAGGGCGAGGGGGAGGCGAGGCGGGAGATTTCGGAGGAAGAGGCGGAGAAAGCAGCGACTGTCTTGGGCAACCACCTACGCTGAGGTGCGCCCTCCTCTAAACATCACGCCTGCCGGCGCGCCGCACTTTCCCGCTCTGCTGCTCAATTTCCTCGCGGTCAAGAAGCGCTGGCACAAAGAAGCTCGGGGAAGATCTTCAGGGGAGAGATTACAGACGAATCGCATTCATTTGATGCCTTCAAGAATCTTCAACACCAAATGTTAGTTTGCTTCGTGAATTCCGAAGTGAGAGAAAATATGTTACCGGATAATAAGACCATAGATGTCAAACCTATAAACAGATTTTGGTATATAAGCAGATGCAATTACTAAATGCAGAATGAATTATTTGTATGCTCCACAAAGGTGAAGAAAGTCCTACGTTGATTGCATTTTTTTAAAACTTTCTACATTAATTAATTCACTTGTTAACGCAGGGTAATATGATATTTTTATGTAATCTATAATAATCTTATTATTACATTTCAATGCAAATCTTCAAATTTGAAACTAATAGGATACATCGGCGATAGTTGCGGCTTACTGAAATTCATTGAAACTGTCCAGTCGCGCTATTCAACTTGTAATGTACCAGAGTGCCCTTTGTTACAGAATATTATCGAATTATAGCATTAGCCCGTAATCTAAATGCGTTCTCAATACTCTCAATTAATGACCACAAATACCATGTGTGGTTTAGAGAATGGTTTAAAAGTAAGTTGATAAAAATAAAACAAGATTGTCTCCGACCAGTTATTGTATTCATTGCAGTTTCTGTATTCTAGTCATGTATTTCATAAATACCTGACTAGAATACTGCCACACGACAAGCAAAGCAACCTTTATGCACGGTCCCTGTATAGTTGAATTTAATTGTGATGTGTGGGTAGAGAAAATTTTAATTTATTTAGATCTTGGAAGGCGGGTATTTTCTAAGGTCTTGTGCGCAGAAGACATATTTTTTAATTATTTTAAATCATAATTTAATTGTGCCTCTGTAAGCCTGTTAGTGTTGTTCATAATTAAAAAATAAACCTAGATGCAATATAAGGTGCCCATTGGAATGCTATCAGGTGCTTGGTAGTACTTCACTGCTTTCAATAATAATTTTCGGTTCATTGCAACTTTTACTACTTCACGTTTCCTCCCTTTGTAATCCTCATCTCCTAATGTTTCCACTCCTACCTTCCTCTCCTCCCCCCCTCCCTCGCCCCCCAACTTCTTCCCACCCACCCCCTCCATTCTCCCGTCCACCCCCTCCTTTCCTCCTGCCCCACCCTACCGGACGTCTGGCGACCGCCATTTTGCGCGTGCATTTCCGCTTGCTTTTTCGCTTTCGCCAGGCCGCAGGTGTCCAACGCCTGGCTTCTAACATCCCCCTCCGCCATTCCCCTTACCTCCCACCCCTGGAACTTGCCATAATGCTTGCTCCGCCCACATTGTGAACTACCCACATCTTCTGTATTCTCCTCCTCACGACGTAGTGTCATTGTTCAGAATTTCTTGAATATTGATGAAAGTTATCATTGTTCGTTTCAAAGGCCAACCATGAATTTTCATTGAACCAATTTTCGAATAATGAAATTTTATGGGGAAGTTTTATAAACAGCGTAATAAAAATTGATATAAGTAGCTGGTTTTTCAATATTATTATCTGAATGTAATGCCAATGAAACAATTTTTATTTTCGTCTTTGACGTTATCTTCATTTATCTCTGAATAGTTGTTTATAATTCATCATTATATTGTATTTGAATAGAAATATATATGTTTTTGGATTTTGCAAAGATTGAATGAATTAATGAGAGCCCGGAAAATTCAGGATATTTTATCGAATCTTTCATTCTTTTAGAAGTTATTTTGCAAGATTTACAAGTTTTACTTTTATCTCCCAATAAAAGTTATTTCACACTATGTTTTCAAATAAACTGTCTTATATATGTGGACTTTCAATTTTCTTTGGAGCTATTCTTAACTAGTGCACTCATGGTGATCAATCATGACAGTTCACACCAATGTGGCCGGTAGGGCCACCGACATGACTTCATTTCAGACGCTGACTAACACAATTTACACAATTCAATTGCTCTTTTTTTATTTCTGTGTTGATTTTTCTTTGTGCATATATCCATTTCTTTTCTAACTAGTAAACAATTTACGATTACATGCGGGTGATGACGTAGGCTTCTGCAGGTGGAGTAATGATCTGGGCTGACCGTGATCTGGACTGGTGTGACGCCGCGTTGAAGGATGCGATGCCGAGCGACGTTTCGACCTCGTGCTATTCACTTACAGCACTCCAGAGGACCATGATATCATGTCATCACAACATGATTTTAAATCTTCGGCACCTCAGCCTTCAACATGGCGACACCCGGACAGCATAAGTCACTTATGTGTATACATTTTGTTACGAATTAACGTAGCAGAACTTCAAAAAAAACTTTGGTCTACTTAACCAACCCTCCTTCTACCAATTCATAATACAACCCCCTCACCTATCATCCTAACCACCTAATTAAGAAGTGCTACCGCCACAGCCACGGCCATCACCATGGCCACATCCATAGCTACCACCATGGCCATCACCACGACCGCCGCCACTATCACCAACGCCACTATCGCAGCCATCACTGCGGCTGCCGCCTCCGCTGCCACCGCCACCATTGATTGATTTTTTCGTGTTTCCGGGCACGTCAACTATTGTGGTCATTAGTCCCGTTAGTGTAGTGCATGTTTTTCCCGACAGATGGCGGTAATCATTACCCGCTGGATGTTGAGATCCGGCGCCGACCTACCGTCGGCTTGTGGGGATTCCCCCTAACCAGGACTCTCCCACCAGCGGGGCACCGCCCCAGTCGGGACAAGCTCTAAGCTCCCGAGCGGTCTCCCGGAATATGTGGTAGAGTAGTGCATGCTAGTGTACGTGTGCGTGTAAAGGGAGAGGATGGGACAAGCAAGAGGAAGGTCAGATAGCGCGCGGTTCGTGACCCGTTTGGTAGAGTACTGCTCCGGCATTCGCCTGGTGTTGATCGGAGAAAACACGGAAAACTACCGATCAGAGCAGCCGGCCCCTAGAATTCTCCTCCAGAAAGGGAGAGGATGGGACAAGCAAGAGGAAGGTCAGATAGCGCGCGGTTCGTGACCCTTCGTCCTCCAGTGTCGAAAATCCTGCCGCCGTGGGGAGTGGTAACCTAGGACCTCCGGTCAGAGGCGCTGCAGTGACATCAGTTGATGCACTGAGCTACCGCTCCCGGTACCGCCACCATTGTCACCGCCACCATCACCATCGCCACCACCTTCACCACCCGTGCACACGCTCAACTTCAACCCTCCCCCCTGCCCGTCGTCCAATTCCCAGGCACCCCCGCACTCGTCCAGCCCGCGCCACGTGCCGCGCCGCGCTGTCCGCCGCAGGTGCGTGGTGTGCACCGCTGGACAAAGCGCGTTGCGCCGCGGCCCGCCACTTCCGCTTCCCGCGTGCCTCGCGTCATTTCCGGTCCTTGCGCGGTGGCCGCCGCCGCCGGTGGACGCCTCCGCCCTGTCGCCCCCGGCCCTTCGCGCCCGCCGCGCGCACTGGGCGCACCGGCGGAGTTCAGCACGTTGCCGCCGCCTCTGCCGCGCACATCGCGCACCATATGCTTGTGAGAACGGATTTACAGCGGTGGGACAACTTCGCGCAAAAGAACTTTAGACTTGAAAGATCTGTAAAATTCAATTTAAACAACGACTAGTTATATTTTGTCAGACTAGGAATCTCCTAACTTCACAGTACTGCGAGACATAGCGCAAGAAATCTTAAATTGTGAAATCTGTCCACCTTGTTATTATTCTTGGATGAATGTAGTTTCATTGAATATAGCAAGCAATTTTATGAAAATTTTCTCGAAGTGTAATGGAACATCATTACTATTTTGTCTCCGCAGGGAAATGAATAAACATGACTCGTGCAATTTTTCATTTCGTGATTACTTAATGTTGAATTATTTGGTAACATGTCACTGTTTACACATTCATTTTAACATTCAAAACGAACAATGTCATCCTTTAAGATTGTTTTTTTTATAATACATCACGAAGTAATGGAATTATTTACCAGCTTCTTTATGAACATCTGCCGTTAGCCACAATAAGTGAAAATTTAAATCTCCTGCAATAACCCGGAGACACCTGGCGCAATTATTTAATTCCCCCGAAATAAACTCCTCAAAGTAGTTGCTTGTCGACACAAAGTACACCTTGGCGTTTCTTATTTCATCCACCCCAATTACATCTTCAAATGACCTCAAGCCCTTGGGCTTTGCGTCTACCCCACGGAAGATCTGGTTACCATATGCCCCCACGCAACATGTCACGTACGAGTGCTTCCAATTTCCAACACAACGCGTTATCTCCCGGCACAAAATTATTCCGCGCGAGTAGTTCCTGACAAAAGGCTGCCCGTCGCAATTACTCTCAATTGCGGCAGATGCCGTCCGCACCGTCCACTCACCCACCCGCTCGGCCGTTGCGTTGACCGCCCGGTGGTTTGACCGCCCGCAAGGGCAGGAGTTGCGCCCCGGTGGTTCTTCCGCCCGCGAGAACGGTCGTCCGACAAGGTGGAATGCGCCACTTCCGGCGGAGGTGTCCCTCAAGGTCCTACTTCTGGCTCGACGATGCAACGGGTGACAACACATGACACTGTTGGAATTCTTTTGTCGATGAGGCTGGAAGGTAGAAGAAATTGCCAGTGGTGGAAACGAATAATCTGTTGGGTAAAATGTTAATCTGAAGTTTAACCGGAAGTGGGCAGCGTGGCCCATTGGCGTGTCTTAGGCGCAAACGAGTAATCGGGGGACACTTCCGCTAGGCAAATCGAGGGAGTCAATAACAATAACCATTCTTAATATGGTTCTCATTTACAATTAAATCATTATTTTATTTACAATGTAACAAAATATGTTACGACACGAAAAAAGTTTAAGAGAAGTTTGGAGATCTACTCAGAAACAAATTCAGAAATGAAGACTAACTCCTTACCATTGTGACCTTTCCAAATACTTGTGGTGAGACGAGCAAGTGTCAGAACACACTTTTCTCCTCTGGACACTTCATGTAATGACTTTCTCCAACAATATCCTTCGACGTTCTCCATGTCGTATATGACAGATGAGAAATCGCCACATTATTAATGTTCTTTATTTGATGTGGTTGCGATAAGTTAGTATCCACAAGGAATGGCCTCTGATGAAGTGTTGTGTTGGTGGTCCTTTTCTAATTCATTTCTACCTGGAGATGACCCGTAATGTATTGGCCGTTTCCCTTCTTGATACAACGTGATGTGAGTCACAGTCTCTGGAAAATCCTTGAAGGCTCCTGCTGAGGCCAGTGACACTGTGACGGATGACCATATAAGAATGAATCTTGAACAAAGCCATTCTCTTTATGTGGTTGTGCCTCAAATGTGTAATTACTAAGAAACAACGTGACATCATGTCATGAACTAGAGACTAAGGATACTCCAGCACCAACAAAAACATCGATGTTTCTAAATATCAATGCTTAAAATTAAAACTACGATGTTAATAAAACATCGAACTAAAACCATCGATGTTCTAAAAAATCTAGGTTTTAAAAACTGGATTAGTCACCAGTCGGGAACATAAAAAAAATAGCCAGGGCAATTAACAAAACTTGGATTATATGATTCGATAATAAACAAAATACTATAGGCTTCTTTATTGGCAAAAACTCTATTTTTATTTTTCATCCTTTATTTAATATAAATTGAAGCAACAACTAAGATGAACAAATTGGTTTGAACAAATGTTAGTTTTATACATCTTCGGCGCCAAGTGTTGTTCCGTTTTTTGGTTGCATGATGTTTGTACTGTACTGAGGTTGTGAAATGCAGAAGAAACCTAAGAAAAGGAAAGGGTGGCAAATGTATTAATGAGTATGCCTTCTTTAGCGGCGCGGGTCTGGGCTGCGCGCGGGGCAGAACGGCGAGCACGACGTTATGGGATCTGTTGCAAGCACCCAAACAAAGAAGGGAAAAAACATCTCTTAGGCTTCCAAATGCCATGTAGTGTTCGTTAAAGTATAGAAACATAAAAACCCGTTTGATGACTTTACAAATATCTTCAATGCAGCCTAACAGTGAATAAAGAAATGAGTCATAGCAGTGAGGCTCAAATGTGGGTTGTTATCAGTAATGGCGCGCGGCGCAATTTGAGCAGATTCCCATGAAGTAGATAAATTGTGCAAAGCAAAGTTCTTAAAGAAGGGATTTCAAGCTGTAAATCTATTTAAATCAAAATCATTTTGGATAAAAATTTTCGGACCTATGGCTATTTTTAAAAGTGTCTATTTCTATGGTTTTGACATAAAAGTGGCCATATTCGGGCTAATGTACCACACTGAGTGAAATAAGTAATATTTAATGATCATAAAATAGTTGGTGGGTAACGTGGGCGCCACCTCAGCCAAAAATTCATTGATAAAAAATACCAACAAATAAATAATTAAATATTTATTTGTTATTTTCTAAAAAGTAGGGATAAAAGGCCGAAAAATTGGGTGTTTATGGAATTTTGTGGCCCTAAACTCATTTTTGAAACGGTTTTATTGTTGTCGTGCATTCTTCTATCGAAAACTAACATTTTTCACTTAGTCATTAAATTCTATTTTTTTTATACAACCTTATATACAGTTCAGTTGCGGCTATTTACACTCATTTCCATTCGATAATATTTTTATTTTTAAGTTAGCTATCCTATATTGTATTTCTTTGGAGAGATCCCTTTTCCGGCCGAAGTACAGTGTTGTTTAAGTAAACTGAGATATCATTTTGAAACGTATTTGTACGGACAACGTGGTAGAATGACTGAAATTATATTATAAATCAATATTTAGTAATTAACCCTAACTTGCCTTATTGTGGGCACGCTGTATGAAGCTGTAGATAGTTCTAACGTCATCTTTAAATTTGCAGTAATGTCATTAGAATTTTCATGTTGTCTTCCATAACATCCTAGAAGGTGTCACTATGTGCATTTCAAAATTTTGAGAAAACAGTTAATTTTATTTTTAAAATTATACAATGGTGTAATACTTTTTTTAAAGAGAGATTCAGGCAAATATAAGTTAATTACTAAACAATAGCGTGCAGATGCAACCCGCAACACGGATCAGCATACTAATATCGTACATAACTCGAAGACCATTCGTTTCAGAGCCTTACAAATCTGACTTTTGTGTCTCGATAGGACGAAATTCTTGTTTTCTGTTCTAAATTAAAAAGGAAACATTTTTAGACCTATTATTGCATTCATAGTGTTTAAGAAAAAGGTTACCCTCTATATTTATATTTGTGTGCGTGAAAAGTTAAATAATAATAAATTTCGCACGTGTGCGTTAGTTGTTTTTACCAACATTCGTGATGAGAGTAATTTTTTCACTTCACATAGCACGACACAGAAACAAAGGCGTATTGAAGACTATATTTGGCTTCAGAAGGACTTGGCCTTGTTGACCTTTGAGGCCACGAGACCAATTTCTTTGCATTTCTCAGCCATGAGGAAGATGCCCAATGATGCACCAGTGAGGGTAATATAAAATAATGTACTATCATAATACAAAAAGTCAGTGTTGTGGTTAAGAAGATCTTATGAACTCAAAGTATTTCTTATAAAACTTTAAATTATTATTTATAAATGGAAATCAGGACCAAAAATTATAGTATTTTAATACACTTTCTCCTGGATAAATATGCAAAAATTTCACACGAGGTCAACTAGTATAATTCATAAATTTATTACAAATATAATTTTTCTTTTTTACGAATTTTTATTGGCTTGACAGAGTGACGTTGAACTAGCTAGTTCCTAACATATTAGACAATGAAAAATGAAAAATTGCAGAGCGGGTGACAGGAAGTACGCTTCAGGTAAAGCCCGTCTCCAGCCTTGCTCGGTGCGTCGACGCAGGAATGCGTCACTTCCTGTGCAGGGTGTCCTTAAGGCCGTGCCCATGTCCGGTGACAACATGATAGATGGGGGTATTGCGATACATTCCAGTTATTATCATTGATGTGAGAAGACTGGATACACTTCACGGTCATGTGGCAATCTGTAATTTCCTTGTTAAGAAGTTAAAGATATGTCATTCAGAGCTTTAACGCATTCGTTTTCCTATCCGTTTTCATCTTATTAGGAGGCAACGAGGTACTAAAAGAGGACTGTTCCAAATTCCTTCTTCAATATTATCAAAAATGATCATGTTTTTATAATCTTTGGAGGTAAAGCTACAGTACTTGAGTAATCTGCGTCTGACCGTCTGTCTGTCCATAACTCACAGTTAGACTCTTTCGATCTATCAATCCAGACAAATAAAGTGTCTTTCGACGCGTCTCAATCTCCTGGGAAACTGATGACAGTTTTGCGAATCCGTCCACAAGACTCAAAGAAATCTCTCAAAAAACACTATTTTTAATTTTTGTTTTTTAAGCATCTAAAAAGTGTACGGCATCTACAGAAAGTACCATCTACACAAAGTACCAGTGCATGTTAAATTAGGAAGGGCGGCATGTTTTGAACAATCGCACACAAGTTTTTCTCTTCAGAATATTTTTTTAAGTAATTAGGGCAAAGATAATACAATCTCTTTTTCAAGCAACGAATTTTAATCCTTGCGTTTATTGAACTTTTACGTTGATGACAGAAGATACAATTGTTGTTTTCATAAAAGTTGAAAAGAGTTTTCTTTTAGTGTAAGATTTAAACGTTCTTCAATTTTTCCCTTGTATTATTTTTGTGAGGAGACCGCTTCCCTAAAGTTCTTAAGGAGCAGCTGCCATTGGTGATGATGGTGATGGCGAATTGTTTGATTTGTAGGATTGTTAGAATTGGATTGTTCGAGTTGGACGAGTTTGCGCGTAGGGTTGGTCACGTCGTAGGGTTGGTCACGTCGTAGGGTTGGTCGCGTCGTAGGGTTGGTCACGTCGTAGGGTTGGTCACGTCGTAGGGTTGGTCACGTCGTAGGGTTGGTCACGTCGTAGGGTTGGTCACGTCGTAGGGTTGGTCATCGTCGTAGGGTTGGTCGCGTCGTAGGGTTGGGTTGGTCGCGTCGTAGGTTGGTCACGTCGTAGGTTGGTCACGTCGTAAGGTTGGTCGCGTCGTAGGGTTGGTCGCGTCGTAGGGTTGGTCACGTCGTAGGGTTGGTCGCGTCGTAGGGTTGGTCGCGTCGTAGGGTTGGTCGCGTCGTAGGGTTGGTCGCGTCGTAGGGTTGGTCGCGTCGTAGGGTTGGTCACGTCGTAGGGTTGGTCGCGTCGTAGGGTTGGTCGCGTCGTAGGGTTGGTCACGTCGTAGGGTTGGTCGCGTCGTAGGGTTGTTCGCGTCGTAGGGTTGTTCGCGTCGTAGGGTTGTTCGCGTCGTATGCTCGTTCGCGTCGTAGGCTCGTTCGCGTCGTAGACTCGTTCGCGTTATATTCGTATAAACAAAGAATGGCTCAAATGCATTATGTTGTTGGTGCTTTGTACACAGAAGTTGTCGGTCCGGAAGTGTGGGCCACCCTGCAGTGGCCAGTGGCTCGCACGGCGCCCCCGCGTAGCACGCGCGCGTAGAGCTGTCCGGGCGGCCCCTTTGCGCCGCCGCCTTGCGGTCGCTCTTTGTGCGTCGCAGCGCTTTGTGTCGTTTCCTCAGACGCAGCCCAGCGGAGCGCGCGGACACGCGAATGCACGCAGGCCGCACTGCATTTCCGGCGAGGGATGTAATTGGGACCGCCCGTGCACCGCTCCCTTTAAACATAATGCATTTGAGCCGAATAGTCGTCCGTAGAGCAGACGTGAGTGTTCGAAACACGTCGACCTGCATTATATGCCCGGATACAATGAAATTACATTTCGATATTTTTTTTGTCTGTTCAAGTTTTTGATAAACGTTTTACAAGAACTTAAATATATTTCAACATAAAGCATTTTCATAAAACATTCCGGCAAAATTTAATAATATTACTCTCATGCATACTCAGCATTCAAATTTCAATTCTACTTTTCAAAAATAGCAACTCTTAGGTGACTCTGTGATGGATTCTGTAATGCATTAAAATTTTGAAGACGTTGATAGTTACTATTTCAAAAATATTGGTGTTGACATTCAAATAAATTTTGGAGGATGAAAGAAATATTTCAAATTCATTTCGGGATTGTTTCCGGATGCGTAGTTTTTCCTAAAGCACGGAATTCTAGTAGATGAGAAAGAAGACAGACGGAAGTAGAACGTGTATGATAACTTTTTCATTCTCGATTTTAAATTTGCTCTAATTCTTTTGAATTGTTCATTTCCGAAAACAAGGACCTTTTAATTTTTTCTGCATTTTTTGTATTATTTCTAATTCCTAGAGGTTTGTAGCAGCACTTCCACCTCACATTAGATATGCACAAGTTAACTTAGGTTCTCATAAGTAAAGTTGAAATTGTTTACTTCTAAACGGAGGTAATTTTAATATTTTAATAAATTGTGAAATTGAATGACTTTTCCTGAGAGAATGTGAGGCGTTGAGTATTTTGTGACGTTTTAGTTTGGCCAGTGGTTGGCTGAACTTTAGAATTATTAGTTTGTGAACGTAGTGAATTGTGGGAAGGTATTCCCGAGTTTCTACGTATTCCACTTTTATTTATTTTTCTTCTGCATAAGGGCCAAGGAAGAAGTTAACAATTTCAAATGTTCAATGTGCGTATTTCTTCATTTCGGAAAACTAATGATTGCTACATTCTGTAATAGTTTGCGTCCCTTGAGGTATATTTGCTAGTGAAATACAAAAGTTTATTCTTTGCTTATACAAAAGTATATTACAGAAAAAGTTCCTTGAAGTGTTGCTTTTCCGCAAAATAAATCGACGGCGTTTGGGTAAAGGAAGTGAACTCATGTTTTGGGAAGGTGTAGCTTTGTTTGTTTCATGACAATTTATTATGTGGAACATCAATTATGAAAATGTGGATTTATAATTTCTGAATATTCTCTGCTTGACAGTTATCAAAATATTATTACTATTTTTCTTCAAACTCGCATTTACGACACTCTACTAAATAGCCATCGAAATTATCGTCCCAAAATTAATTAAATTTATTACAAATAGATGAAGGGAAAGTAGCAGTTGTGGCATTATGTTTTCCATGTCGCAGCGAAACATTCCCATTGTAGAGTTGATTTTTCATATTAAAAACTCAACTCATAACACCGCTGTTCCTTATTCATCGATATTCTTGTGACGTTATATTCTTACAAATTATTAGATAACAATATTACTGTTATGATATTTAGTGCTAATTCCTTTTTTTTTTTCTATAAATACAATACTATATTTTCCGCTTTAGTAAATACAATTTATCCGTTTGTTCATTACTCGATATGTCTGTCAGATATGACCATCCAACATAACATTCTTCCTCACATTTCAAGCTGCTTCATTTTGTTTTTTCATCTCAATGCTGTAAAAGCTGCTGTTTTAATTTAGCTGTATTTAACTTTGATAAATGTATCTCCAAAGTACACCGACGTACAGTGACGAAATGTCAGACAGAGAGGTAGAAACCAATTTCAAAGAACGTGGACACAATGTAAAAGACTACGCGTTTCAGCCTCTGTCGGTTTCTTGAGAAACGGGATGAGATGATATTCGTGAGAATTGCAATTTGAGGGTGACATGAACGCAGAAAAACATCTCTTCTCAACGGTCGGGGAGTTCGAGAAAAATCCATAAATTCCGTATTTGCTTTGGTTTGATAAGAATTGTGCTTTCTGCACTGTTGGGATAATTTAATGGTTGAACCAGATTGATTAGTTCATTCGAATACGAAGTCGATCTCATCATGATGGTTGACGATCCTTTTGGTACGTGACGTTATACGAATCTATTTGCATTTCATTACTTAATTAGCAGTACATAACCAAATATAATATATTAGTGTAGGTATATCAGAAACTTTTTTAAAGAACAGTTTTCTTAAAATCAATTTTTGTACTAGATAATATACAATGCTACTAACATACTGTGTTGAATAATTGTTGTAATTGATTTACATACAAGAATTGCTTCATCTTGAGAATCAACTATTTTAAAAGTAAGATTAATCGTCAATGTACACACCAGACTCAAAATCCAGGTAACATCCTATTATCAATGAAATTTCTTTAAGCGTATGTATACATTTGTTATATTAGGTTCAAATTGTATTTGTAAGCATGAAGTATATTCGTTCAATTTTCATGAAGTGACTATTTCCATCTTTTTAAGAGCGTTTAAGCAAAAAATTCATGAACGTTTCCAATTGTTTTTATTGTAGATCGCTTTAGAAACAACTAAGGGTTATTAGCGGCTACTACTATTTGAAACAAAAGTAGAAACAATTCAAAAATTATAATAAACAGAATAATTACTCACAATTCTTCCTTTAACTTTATTCTTAAAGCAACGGTAATAAAATCACCCGCCAGATCTGAGCGTCAGTCAGCAGTTTCAGCCTTCAGCTGTAAGTGGACGCGCTCAGCCGGAATTCTTCCAAGCAATCCCGCCTTCTTTCTCCCCTCGCCCACCTGCGCCCACGCACTTGTGTGGCGCTTGGACACATAATTGGGAAATTCTGGATGACCTCGAGTCGCAGATGCCACCTCCTTCTTCCGCCGTCTGACGAGACTGATTGTGTACGCAGCTCTATGCAACGAAGCGTAAGTAATATAGTAGAAACTTTCGTTGCTGTATATCAGCCGCAGCTCGTGGTTTTCTAAATGGGGAAGGCTGCAAATGCAGTACATTACATTGCATTGCATTTCTGAACTTACGAATCGTAATACTATATATACTTACTATAATACTATATATACTATAATACTATATATACTATAATACTATATATACTATAATACTATATATACTTATATATACTATAATACTATATATACTTTCACACTATACATACATCGTAATCTCTACCGATGACGACTACAGTTCTACAGATTTCGCGATTCTCATAGAGGCTTAAGGGAATAGCGCTTCTACCGCATATTGGGAAAACTAGTTGATGCGCAATGCTACTCGCTGACCTGCATAGTAACGTTATTTGGTGAGCACACCCTTCTTCAGGCCCTAGACCCCACCCTTCAAGGCAGCCTAGCTGCAGTCTTCGTCCGTTGGTAAGCCTGTGCAGTGAAGGCATGACATCACGCGTCCACGTTTTACCAGGCTTATCCAGGCCTTATGGTGGAATGAAGTGGGAACCTAACGCTTTTCTCTTTCTAGTCAACAGCTTCAAATGCGTTACGGACGGCCGTTAACGAACTGAGAAAGAAACCTGTTGATGTGATTGTTACGTAATTTAACTCAGAAATCCATAATTAATAAATAAATATATTTATAAATATATTTTTAAATTTATTTTAGGGGGCGATTTCTGTAGGAGAGCCTTACAGCCTTTAATGACTTTGAAAGGCCTTAAAGCCTTACGGCCTTTAGAGACGAGCCGCGCCTGGTGTATATCAATTACTATGTGTGTATATCAACGGTGGTGATGGTGTATACAAATATCATGTTGTATGTCTTGGGGCAATATTGTCACTGTGTCAGTACCGGTGTTAATGTGGGTTCGTCGTTATTACGATGGGGCATTTATGATTTAAAATATCTTTACTTTTATGTTTTTGGTGCGTCATTTTTCATATACCATCGGATCTTCTAGTTATTAAGAAATTTCAAATTAATGCAAAAATAAATAAATGAAAACAACACACAATCGAGCAAAACAGCTTAAAGTTTTCCAAAAAAAAAAAAATACTTGCTACAGAATAAAGTAGGTTACTGAGGTCCTATTTATGAGTACACATACTCAGTTGAATTATTATATATTATTGCTTTAACGTTTTATTTCCTTGTAGTAATTCTTTTAGGTTTAAAATTATTTTGTGCTAATGTAACAAAGTACTTTCTTAACAAATATAAAATATACTAAAAGTAAAATATTCTTAAAGAATTTTTTTTCGTTGAAATCTCACATCTCTTCTCACATTCAATAAAAAAGTAAGAGTATGAAAATACATTGTCATTCCTTGTATACACAAATTGTGGTTTACAAGCCAGCATTACTCCAAGATTATTACCGAGGCAACACGGACGTTTACCCTAACAGGGAAATCAGGAGCAACACAGTTTACGTTCGTGCTTCCTTGCCTTCCCCTGTAAAGAAGCAGGCTGTTCTGTGAAAGCTTTCGAAACTGCACGGCTGCACGCACGGGCATCGATTCGCCATCGAGGGCGGTGGACGGGGTGACTACGCTGGTAGCCAAGAGAAGAGGGGCTGTGGAGGTGGAAGTGGTGATAGAGAAAGAGGAAGGGGTGGATGAGATGGGTTGGGTTGAGGTAGAGGTTGGGGTGGAGGCGAAAGGCTCTTACATTTTTGCGAGGGCGCTATCGATTGCTCACGAGGTAGCTGCACCTTAGAGACGTCATTTCCGATTCCCCTGTGGGCCATTGGCTGGCGTCGCGGCGCGTCCGGCCACATTATGCCCTTTACGAGCGCAGCCCGTTATGATGCGACGCTGGCCACCGACGCCTTGCGGCCCCTCCGCTCCAACCTCGTCCTCTCCTTCACAGCGATGCCCCGCCCCTTTGCTCGTGCCCTGCCGCCCCTTGCCTCCCCGTGCCGTTCCCTTCACTGTCCCTTACCACCCAATTGCCATTCCCTCTTTTGCCCTGTTTCTGCCCTCTTAGCCCTCTTTTGCCCTGTTTCTGCCCTCATAACCTCTTTTGGCCCTGTTTTTGCCCTCTTAGCCCTCTTTTCCTTTTGCCCTCTAGCCCTCTTTGTGCCTCGTTTTGCCTCTCTTAGCCTCTTTTTGCGCTGTTGTTGCCCTCATTTTGCCTTCATTTTGTCCTCTTTTGCATTATTTTGCCTCTTTTGCCTCTTTTGCCTCTTTTGCCTCTTTTGCCTCTTTTGCCTCTTTTGCCTCTTTTGCCTCTTTTGCCTCTTTGCCCTCTCTTTGCCTCTCTTTGCCCTCTTTTGCCCTCTTTTGCCCTCTCTTTACCTCTTTTCCCCCTTTTGCCCCCTTTTGCCCCTTTGGCCCCTTTGGCCCCCCTTTTGCCCCCTTTTGCCCCTTTCCCTTTGCCCCTTTGCCCCCTTTTGCCCCCTTTGCCTCTTTTGCCCTCTTTTTGCCCTCTTCTTGTCCTCTTTGCCCTCTTCTTGTCCTCTTTTGCCCTCTTTGTCCTCTTCTTGTCCTCTTTGTGCCCTCTTCTTGTCCTCTTTGTCCTCTTTTGCCCTTTTGCCTCCCTTTTGCCCACCTTTGCCCCTCTTTGCCCTCTTTTGCCCTCTTTTGCCCTCTTTGCCCTCTTTTGCCCTCTTTTGCCCTCTTTTGCCTTCTTTTGCCCCTTTTGCCCTCGTTTTGCCCCTTTTGCCCCTTTTGCCCCCTTTTGCCCTCTTTTGCCCTCTTTTGCCCTCTTTTTGCCCTCTTTTGCCCTCTCCTTGTTGGCCCTGTCTGTCCCAAGGCTTCCTTCTGTCGAACTTATGTCGGAGGCCACGGTTTGACAGGGGGTGATGCCAGACCCGTGAATGATCAGTGGAGATTGAGGAAGGTATGGGAGCTTTGCGGATAGGTTCAATGTTGGTAAGGATATAGTGTTTTGGTTAGTAGACCTGACAGTGTGTGACTGGCTGACGGAATCTTCAAGACATGTTCACGAGATTCAACGGAAAATTGAATATGAAAAATTCTATACAATTCTTGGGATTAAGAAAAAATATTGTAAGTTTGTGCTTTCTCTCGTGTATAAGATTGCAGAATATTGGTGAAGAATGGCGAGAGCGTTTAAATAATTTGTAAAAACAAAGGGGACAATGACTTTTCTGGAGTGCCGGGGCCGCTGGGGTTCGTGGCTCCCAGAAACATTGAAATTGTCATCCCAGTCCTTCATAATAAATTATGTTATTTTCGAAAATATGTCCAATCTCTGATATCCCCTTTTAACCAGACAATTTGGGTACTCAGCCGGCCTGGTGAGCCGAGGTCGCTAAGGCTGAATAGTCTTAGGACCGTATTTATAATTCAAATGATTGAAGGCGTTGTCATTGTCAACAATACTATTTATTTCAATAAGATCAGCTTTCGATGGCTTAGCTCATCATCAGTTTCTGCTCTCTGGGAGTCACAAAACGACTACCCAAACCTCTGTCAGGGGCCTGCGAGGCCTAGCAGGCTGCTAGTGTTCGATTTTGCGATTTATGAACGGACCCCTGCCAATTCCAGTCTCCATTTGTCCTCCCAGCAAGCCCCCGGATGGCAGGCCTCAAGGAGCTCTGCTGGCAGAGCTTCATAATTACGACACCTAGTTGCCTCGTGCCTCAATGTTCACGAGCTCTAATCCCGCCAGGTTCAGGGATGTTGGTGTGTTCAGGATGTTGGTGTGGTCTGGGATGTTGTGTTACCTATGTTATGACGTTACGTTATGTCATAACGTTACGTTATGACTTAACGTTATGACCTTACCTTAAATAACTAAAAAAGGAGAAAAATAGGGACTATTTATATTACGGTATAGAGGCTTTTAAAGTCATTTGGTGACCCTGTAATCCAGTCAACATGAATTCAATTGTTTTTATTAATTGTGTTATTAATGTTGTAATTTAATTATTCTTGTTGCATGTTTTCACTAGTTTTGTGCGATGTATACATAAAAATCTTTATTTGTATAGGGGGACCAGAAATACGATTCACCCTCCTTGTTTTATGCTGCTTGGTTATTAGACCTATAGTTGAAATACTTCCATCGCATTTTTTATTGCTGAAATTTTTATTTTATTTTATTTTACGTCAAAAAACAGTTAAAACTGTTTATGACGTGCTATGGGGAGACGTGAATTCTGTGCATGTTTTCAAAATTCTGTGATCTCTACACTGTCATATAATACTTGAAATTTGAATAAAAAAAACGCTCCCATGTAATAAAATCTATTTTCAAGGATAAACAAGCAATAAATTTTGGGCCCTTATCCATGTCCTTCGTCAAGGAATAATACTTCTGCTGCAACAACATGAAATGAATATAGTTTAATAATTATATTTTCCACTGAATTCTCGAAGTTGGCACAGATAATGAAGTTACATTATCTGTTAGATTGAAATCTACAGTTATATTGAAATGCTCTCCATTCTCTGCCCGCCATTCATCTCAGTTAGATTGAAATCCTTATGCATTTTTCTTAGAAATCACAGATCGTACATTTGTTTGTGGATTCTGTACTAATGTAAACACGATTCCTTACGTATTCGTCGCGTCAGTTGTTTCGAAGTAAATGACGTTCTCCTGGCATGACGAGCATACTCGAGTCCTGCCGCAGCACATGAATCCGGAGGTTCACGGATGTGCTGGGGAGGATGGTGGCAGCGGGGTGCCTTATCGCGGTCGCCACTATGTCGGCAACTTCTCGGCCCGCCCGCCCTCCGCCCGTCCGCCGCGCCCGCCGCGCCCCGTCCGCCGCGCCCGTCCGCCGCGCCCGTCCCGCCACCCCCGCCCCTACCACCCCCTGCCCCAGCCCCGCCCCAGCCCCCGCCCGCCCCAGCCCGCCCAGCCCGCCCCATCCCGCCCCAGCCCGCCCCGCCCCATCCGCCGCGCCACGCCGCTCGTCGCGATGCAGGCCACGTACGGCGGCGGCGGGAGGCTGGGGCGGCGGAGGGCTATCGCGCGTCGCCCCGGCGGCGGCGACCTCCCCACGGCTCGACGCGCGCTCCCCGCGCCAAGGGCTAGCATCCGTCCCCTGGCGCCAGACCTCTCCTCGGTAGCCCTGTTCCTGCACGTCGCAACCCTTCCGTCCCATTCCCTTGTTGCCAGTCTCTTCCTCCCCACTCCTGTCCTGTCGCGTGCAGTCCAATCCCATCCTGTTCGGTCTGTTCCGTTCCTCTCGTTCGGTTCCGTCCCGCCCAGTCCCGTCCATCCTTTCCCTTCAATCTATTCCGCCCGTCATTTCTCGTCCAGCCTTTGGCCGACAGCCACTCCCTACCGACCATATTTTGCTGACCACTCTTTGCCGCCGGCGAATTGCCCACCGTTATTTGTCGTCAATTATTTGATTCATTCTTTGCCTTCCAATTCTTTGCATTCCAATTCTTTGCATTCCAATTCTTTGCATTCCAATTCTTTGCCTTCCAATTCTTTGCCTTCCAATTCTTTGCCTTCCAATTCTTTGCCTTCCACTCTCTGCTCTCCACTCTCTGCTCTCCACTCTCTGCTCTCCACTCTCTGCTCTCCATTCTCTGCTCTCCATTCTCTGCTCTCCATTCTCTGCTCTCCATTCTCTGCTCTCCATTCTCTGCTCTCCATTCTCTGCTCTCCATTCTCTCTCTCCATCTCTCTCTCCATTTTCTCTCTCCATTTTCTGCTCTCTTTCTGCTCTCCATTCTCTGCTCTCCATTTTCTGCTCTCCATTTTCTGCTCTCCATTTTCTGCTCTCCATTTTCTGCTCTCCATTTTCTGCTCTCCATTTTCTGCTCTCCATTTTCTGCTCTCCATTTCTGCTCTCCACTCTCTGCTCTCCACTCTCTGCTCTCCATTTTCTGCTCTCCATTTTCTGCTCTCCATTTTCTGCTCTCCATTTTCTGCTCTCCATTTTTTCTGCTCTCCATTTTCTGCTCTCCATTCTCTGCTCTCCATTCTCTGCTCTCCATTCTCTGCTCTCCATTTTCTGCTCTCCATTCTCTGCTCTCCATTCTCTGCTCTCCATTCTCTGCTCTCCATTCTCTGCTCTCCATTCTCTGCCCCCTATTATGTGTCGTTCATACTTTATAAATGAGCCTGCTCCGTTTGTGTGTGTTCCGGCCTCATCAAATTCTGCTCTGCTGTCATCCTCGCACATTTCGAACTACCCCTGCACTGCTCAGACACCGCCCCATCTCACGCTCGTTATGTTCTGCATGTTCGCCTCTCTCTCCTCGCCAAGGCTCGGCCAACACAGTTTCTCTTCGCTTCACATATTCCGGCCTTCCAACCTCGTCCAATACAGATTCCACACACCTTGTGTACATTCACCGTTTCCTGCCGAACCCGTGCAGGAGCAGGGGCCGATGCTTCGCAGATACCACCTCCGAGGAATACACGTGACGGGAAACGTCGCCGCACAAGCGGGATGAAGCAGGAGCGGCTAGGGTTAAGTGGTGGGGGTGGGGTGATGGTGCGGGGGTGGTCCCAGGGGCAGCGGGGGAGGGCGCGTGGACGCTGTGCCTGTGGAGGGGTATCGCCCTGGGCGCAGTCGCAGTGCGCTTGCATAGTGCCCGCTTCTGTCGTACCGCTCGCAACACTGCCACAGATACTGTGCGTCAGGGAAAGCGTGTTAGCACCGGTCTTTGGAGCTGACGTTGGCACTTGCGTGTCCCAGAGATACGTCGTGCAGTCACGTTTCATCTGTAGCTGCAGGATTTTAGTTAGTACTTGTGTGAACTGATCTCGGGATGTGTGTCAACCATCTGATTCGCATCATTCGACATATTACATATTTAGACGTTTCGTAGAAGGCGCTTATTATAGGATGTAGTTAATGTCGTCTACTTCATTTAAGTAAGCCACAAGGATATAGGTAGAAAATAACTAAATTACAAAATATGTATATGAAACCCTAACTAATAAAGGCGATAGTCAAACACTATTAAGTTACTTTTAATTTCGTGATCAATAAATACTTATATAAATGTTATTAAATATATCAAATTTATTAATATTAGACTGACATTGTCATAATTAGTGTATTATCATTTACATACTTGCTTTTCAGCAACAAAATCGTCAGCGCACAAAAATCATTGATCACTCAGAGATAGTTTCGTTTAAACACTTCTGATTTACTTTCCCATTCCCGGATTTTGGCAAAGGACAAAGGTATTGTAATGCAATTGCATCTCTGTAAAACATTTTTTGTTAATTATATGACTTCATTACGTCACCTGGTTAATACAAGTTTCAGACAAATCTTCCAACTAAAAATTCGCCGAGTGAAATCAAACTAATAAAAGAGGAAACCTATCACAACCTAATCGATCATTGTGAATAGAACCTACTCCTTTACTCGTGCATTTTCACGCCGAAAATCCGATTCACTCCGCGAAGCGAAATCCGTCAGTATCTGCTCCGTATTGTAAACAATTATGAATACATTTGCATCCATTGCCTCGTCAGGAGGTTTCGGATAAGCGTCACACTTTCATCACCTAACGACCTCCTTCCCATTCCCGCCCCAGCCCACACAAAGCAGTAGCGACCCGGGCCTCGCTTTTATTTGCGTGCTACCGCGAGCGGTGCACCGCGTGCAAATATTTCGCATTCCCCGATGGTCTGTTGTGGCAGAAATTTGCATCCCAGAGGAATGCGTTCGGGTGGTACCCGATTAAAATTCCTTTTTGAGTATATGTAGGACGCGACCGCAGTATAACTAAGGGCGTTTAATCGTTTTGGGAACTTGCGCGCGCGCGCTCGCACCGGATTGCGAATCGTCAGCTATTCCAATCGACTTGCGTGGACTGGTAATGGCCCTGAACGCAGGGCACTGTGCCCTGCCAGACGCCCTTCCGTGCGTGAAATGAGAGGCCGCGACGTTTCATGGTTACGCTAATGAGTTGTGGTAAATTCTTAAATTGGCGTTGGGATTTGGCGTTTACTTTTTGTCTCTAGTAGCGCGCATGTTGTGTTACATGCTAAAATTTACGTGATGCAGTTAGAATGTGGCTGTTATCTCACGTCTGAAAGAATAGCGAGCACAGTCTTTTCACAAGAAACGCAGCATTTCAGGATAGTCTGTGGAAATTAACGAAAATTCATTGGGCGATGAATGAGCAAATGTGCTTGTAAAGCGATTTTTAATATTAGAAGAAAATATCACACTAATGAAATACCACGGTTTGTGAGAAATAGGCCTAATTTACATACAGTTGTCAACAATATAAAAATTTACCTAGAATTTACAGCACATCTGTAATTTTTATAATTTTTATATTTTATTGTTTTGTATTTCATCTCGCTTCATTAGTTTGCTTGTTTATTACATAAGAATATTCATTTTTATTGATTGAATATTGTGTCAAGAAAGAAGTAAAGACATGTGAAGACTAAAAATATTTTTACTAAAATTGTAATATTAATGCTGTAGCGTTCTAAAGAAACATGGACTTCCGTGGTCTAATTTAATACATTATTAGCTATCCGGGAGACGCTGCATCGAGACACAGTTGCCAACGTTTGGAACATCATAATGCGGATTTCCTCGTGTTGTATTTCGTCGATATCCATGTCGTAGAACGACAACTCTAGCTGCTACACGGAGATACAGAGGATAGCGAAGAATAGTGTCATGGCAACAGCGACAAGGCACTTTTTGCCTTACAATGAAGATGAGTTAAGTGCTCCGTGAATACTTAACAACAAAGACATTTCCATAATTATTGTGATATTATCCGAAAGGCATTCCTTTGAGACTCGTTGTCCGAAATGCAGGCAAGGTCATCGATCGCCGTTCGGAGGCGTCTGTAGGCGAACACCCAACGCAGGTACCGACGCCACCCGGCAGAGGGCGGGGCGAGCGGGGCGGCGAAGCGACAGGGCGGAGCGTGCAAGTGCGTATCGACCGCGTGTGCGTGCGGCCGCGTGCCGGCCGATCACGCGCAATTAGCGCGTCTGGACGCGTGCTTTGTGCACGCGTGTCGCTTCGCTGCACTGCCTGTGCCGCCCCGTCCCCTCACCGACCAGCGATGCACCTCAGCGCTAGGAGAGTAGCCAGCGGTGCCTCGGGCGTATACGGACTGCATCCCGCACTCAATTCTCCTAAACCGTTTACGTACTTTCCCAAAAAGGCATAGCTCGACTGCATCCCGTTCTGGTTTCTTCCTTGTAGAGGAATGGTTTCTACTTTTCCAGAACTCTTGTGAGTTAGACAAAGAGTTAGGGTTTCTCGTTCAGGAGTTTTATTTTTAGGACCTTTTTGAGCTGAATGTGCTGGTTTCGTCTTTCGGGGCTTATCATTTGTTCACAAAAATTTCGAATCTGTCCATGAATACGTTTTGATCTTATTTTAGTATCTGTTCATGCCGATGTCGACAAAAGACCAATGTCATTTACCTAACGTTCTTTCATATTTTCTCGAACTTTACACTTTTTTTCACTTTAAGCATTTTTATTTACTACCTTAATCTTTGTCTCGTTTGTGTATACCATGTACTTGCGTAAATTAGGACACTTTCACATTGTATCACAAGTTTCTCCCCTGTTATTCACTTTATTCTTTTGAAAAATATCTGATCACTGACAGATATGATTCATCAATAATTATTTTGTATCAAACAATATTGGCGAATACATTTTTTATCGATTTGGCATACTAGAGAGTATACACGTAAGCTACAGAAAGGTGAAGTGAACAAACTGATTCGCATTCAAAATTAATTAATACTTTCTTTTTAAAAACATGCACGTAGGATTATGGGAGGAGGATCATAGAAGTTCAGAAACCCAACTGCGTCGAGTTTAATTCGAAATAAATTCGGAAAATCTTAACCGACGATGCAAACTCGTTAGTTCGTAAACATGCAAGTCTCCACCAGTGCCTCTTGTCATTGTGGACCGGTGCGAAACCCGAGTTCGTCATTCAGAAAGCAGCTCAATGCCAGAAGCCATTCTTCTCTTGTGCTACCCCCGCCCCGGCCCGGCCCGCCCTCGCCTCACACCCCACCGACCTGCCCCCATCCCGCCACCGTCACCCCCGGCTCCATCACATACTGCCCCTGTTCCACCCCACCCCGCCCCCGCACCGTCTGTAACGTTTCGTATACAATTACATGTTTATCTCGCAAGTATGCCTCACATGTTTATTAACGTTTTGTATACAATAAAAGAATACCGTTCTTCACGTTTTTCTACAATAGGAATACTAATATTGATGACAAGAGACAGAATTCTGTGCAAGACAACGAATGGTAAATTGATTCATTTTTTCGTGTTTCCGGGCGCGTCAACTACTGTGGTAATTAGTCCCGTTAGTATAGTGCATGTGTTTTTCTCGGGAGATGGAGGTGATCTTCCCCCGCTGGATGGCGAGATCCGGCGCCGACCTACCGTCGGCTAGTGAGGTTTCCTCCCGGGACTCTCCCATCACCGGGGCACCGCCCCAGTCGGAACAAGCTCTAAGCTCCCGACCGATCTCCCGGAATATGTGGTAGTGTAGTGCATGTTAGTGTAAGTGTGTGTGTAAGAGGAGAGGACAGGACAAGGAAGAGGAAGGAAGGATCGCGCGCGGTCCGTGGCCCGTTTGGTAGGGTACTGCTCGGGCATTCGCCTGGTGTTGATCGGAGAAACCACGGAAAACTACCGATCAGAGCAGCCGGCCGCTAGAATTCTCCTTCAGAGAGCGACTGAATTCGACCTAGCTGAAAAGCTAGTGTCGAAAATCCTGCCGCCGTCAGGACTCGAACCTAGGACCTCCCAGTGACATTAGTTGATGCACTGAGCCACCGCTCCCGGTACGAATGGTAAAAAGTTGAAGTGCATTGTAATAAAGAATTTTAAAAGTATCTACGTGATTTGGGGTATTACGAACTACATGAATTGAACTGAAACGTTATTCGCCCCCCGCACCGCCCCCTTAGCACCCAATCGTCCCCGTGGCCCCTGCCACCTCAGTCCTCGTCCCCTCCGCTGCGGGCGCCCCTTCCCTCAATCTCTGCCCCTCCCCGCTCCGCTTCCTCAGCCATTCTCGCCGCCGCCCTCGCCGTCCTCCCCACCCCTGCCGCCGATCGGTGGTGTAGCGCGAGTCGATGGCCGCCGCCAATCCCCGGCTGTGTTATGCAGCGGCATGTCTTACTATTGCGCCGTCGGTTTGTACGAGATCGCCCCTAAGCCCCGGCTCGCGTCGGTCGGCCTAGGGCGCGCGGCTAGACCTGGGCTTTGTGCGCCGCCCTTGCGGCCGAGTGAGGCACACGCCGATGGCCTCTCCATCCCCCCACCCCACCCCCCCCCCCCCCCCCCCCCCCCCCCCCCCACCCCCGCGGTAGCGGCGCCCCCTGGCCACCCCACCCCGCCCGCCCCGCCCGCGTCCCTCAGAGCTGAGCTACCCCGCCCGCCCTCCCGCCCGCCCGCCTTGCCCCGCCCTACCCCGCCCAGCCCCGCCCCGCGTCCCTCAGAGCTGAGCAGCCACGAGTTCACCCGTGTCGCCTCGGTCCCTCCTTCCCTTTGGTTCGCCGATACCTGTATCTATTACTCATCCCGCCCTCTCCCGTACTCCCATGCGTTTTGCTGTCCTTCACCCATAGCAACGTTTCTTCGTCATTTTTTATTTCATTCACTATTTTATTCCTTTTCCTTCCTTCCTCCTTTATTTTTCGTTCTCTATTTCATTCATGGTGTGTGCCACCAAAAGGTTACAATTCTTCTCTCTATGGGCCACCTTCTTTCTTTTTCTTTTAATTTCTTCCTTCTTCATTCTTTCCTTCCCAATCTTTCTTTATTTTTCCGCGTCCTTCGTCCCATTCCCTCTAATAATTCCCATTTTTTCGATTTTCCATATCGGTTCTACGACCTCTTTCAGCTTGTTCCCTCTGTAATTTCCCTGGGCATTTCCCCTGGGCTACTCTTATGCGTCGCTCGTAGAGTCACTCCAGATAGATCTGTGGCAAGAACTGTACGAGTACGCTGCTTCTATTTACTTTGACAATTGCCCGTTCCGCCGTCTGCCGTACTCGCTTCCTGACTAACCCATTTATATTCGTTTCTTTTGGAATTTCTAAACCATTTATATTCGTTTCTTCATTGGTGCAATATTTCCCTTCCCTCTTAGCTTTCTCCGCTCTCTGTAGTCGCATTTTCCGTGTATTTTCCGCTTATTCGTAATAGTTATCACATAACCCCCACGAATAGAGACCTGTACTGCCTCATTCTATCTGCCTCTTTCATCCGCCATTACCTACATCATACATCCCGCCGACACCCATTCCTCTCTGCCTCCTCTCGCTTTCCCCCTTCTAAACTACCATTTTCCTTCCTTCCCCTCTCTATCCGAATTAACCCTGTTGTACAATTATATTTCATTCCCACGTATTCACATGCTGTATTTCATAGATATATTTTTTCAGTTTTAAAAATTATGAGATTAGAAGCGAAGATAAAGACGTAACTTACAGTTTCTCTCCAACAATTCACGTTAAATTATCTACAATACCACGCAATAGTTCTTTTTTATTATACTGCAACGGAAACGAACTTCATTTCATTCAAATATCTGTCGCTCTTCGCAATGTTTTTGTCAACTCCCTTCTTATCACCCAGAGGGGGATTGGGGGAACTGCCATGTGTTGTGGTTGAACAGAGAAGCCCTGCAGGGAATTGACATCTCCTGTCCGGATGCCCATATTCTCAATGGTACTCATATCGTTACCAAAGGAGGCCGTAGTGAGGAGACGCGAAGAAGGCTCCGTGCGGGTACCCCCCCCCGGGTGTAACTGACCGGGTGGGCCTCGGATGGGCTTCTTGGCTTCGTCATGACAGTGCCCTATAGAACTTGGTATTGAGGAAGACCTATGCTAGTCGCAATGAATGGTGCAACAACTCCGATACAAACCGGGAAAGCAAGTAGTATCGAGCTGGCGAGACTGACCCGTCCTGGTATGGCACTGCATTTATTGCGTTCCGACGTTTCCGGATACTAGCCTGCAGCGCCTCTGACCGGGAGATCCTAGGTTCGAGTCCTGACGGCGGCAGGATTTTCGACACTAGCTTTTCAGCTAGTCGAATTCAGTCGCTGTCTGGAGGAGAATTCTAGCGGCCGGCTGCTCTGATCGGTAGTTTTCCGTGGTTTCTCCGATCAACACCAGGCGAATGCCGGAGCAGTACCTTACCAAACGGGCTACGGACCGGCGCGATCTGTCCTTCCCCGTCCTTGTCCTATCCTCTCCCCTTACACACTCACTTACACTAACATGCACTACACTATCACATATTCCGGGAGACTGGTCGGGAGTTTAGAGCTCATCCCGGCTGGGGCGGTGCCCCACTGGTGGGAAAGTCCTGGTTAGGGGGTAACCCCACTAGCCGACGGTAGGTCGGTGCCGGATCTCGCCACACAGCGAGGGGAAAATCAACGCCATCTCCCGAGAAAAAATGCACTACACTTACGGGACTAATGATCAAAGCCGTTGACACGCCCGGAAACACGAAAAAATCAATCAATCAATCAACGGATACTAGCCCAACCATGTACTTGTAAACTCGCAGGAGGTGAGGATAAAGGGTCATTGCTGAGTTGCTCACTATGAAAACCGCGAAGTGAAGTACAAATTGTGTGGAGTAATAGGCCTTGTAGGAGTTATACTGCCCTTGAGTTATCAATCAAAATACAGGTACTCTTTCACGGAATCGCATATATTAGCTCGCTGATGGTCTCATTGTTTTAATATCTTTCATATACAAAGTCTCGTTCAGTCACTTGCAATGAGTCGTTCCCATTACTGGAACCCATACCCTCGCGAATTAATTGCAAGTTTTCGCTCGCTTTTCCACACTCATACTGATAATTCACCGATAATTTCGCTCTTCATCCAGCTAATGTTGGTATTAGCATTACTGGTAGAACTGGTGTTGGCAACAGAGCATATATAAAAGTAAGCCGATTATTCGAAAATAAGGCGCCTTGCGTATTGGCCAGATTTTTTTGACATTAAAATTCGTTGAAAGTTATGCTTTGAGCAGTCAATATTGTTTTATTTAAATCATGAAGGTCAAAGACAGAAGCCTCGTCACCAGTTGGGAAATACATAACGAGGCTTCAGATGAGGGTACAGTGAGGTTAGGGTAGAGTAGTATGTATCATGTAAATAGAAATTTGGAACTGAAAGGGTGAGACTCGAAACTAAACACCTTGTTTCTCACTTTCATAAGAAACTTTGCACCAAAAGTCTCATCCTTGTTTACCACATATTATCTGCTATTTCACGTCATCGTAACAAACTTCACCTACCCTGACCGCTGTAGGTCATTGTGCCCTTCATCCGGCTGAAGAAAGAAGTCTGTGTCTACTTCGGATTTTATCCAGCCACTTCGGATAATGCGAAGATTAAGAACGCCATTCGGAAATTCGCCATATTCGGACTTCTCCGCAATATATAAACCATCAGCATCATCTCTCATACTTGCATACATCTATTCAATCATCATTTGGTTCCAAATTCAAAACCCCTCCTCAACAATTGTAACTGAATCGTTGTTGCCACGATTCTTACCGCTATATAACCCCTAACTTTCTTTCTTCCATACACCGTCCGAAGCCCAGTATGTTCACCCCAAATATATTTTTTGTTATTCCCGCTTTCTCCACTTTGTTTTCTTGCCTCTCCATATTTGAGGCTCTACGCCTGTCTGTAATCTGCATTCCGTCATTTCCAGACCGCACACTTCCCATCTACCCTCCCCACCCTTGTGTTCCACTCTCCGCCGTCGCCGCACGAACCCTATCTCTTCAACGCCCCTTTCTCATCCCGCCCCGCCCCGCCCCTCCCCCCCCACTTCCCGAGCGGCCCAGCCCGGCCGCGCCCGGCGGAAAAATGGCATCCGGGGGCAAGGCAAAGAAATGGAAAAGAGATATATATGCATGTATATGTATATGGATGGGATCTCATTCGGAGGGAACCGTGCGGAGAACAGGTGCGGGAGGCAAGGAAATGGCCGAGAATAAGCGAAGAGCGCGCGCTGGGAAGGCGGTGGGGGCGGTGGCGAGGGCGGTGGCGAGGGGCGGTGGCGAGGGGCGGTGGCGAGGGGCGGTGGCGAGGGGCGGTGGCGAGGGGCGGTGGCGAGGGGCGGTGGCGAGGGGCGGTGGCGAGGGGCGGTGGCGAGGGTGGCGAGGGTGGCGAGGGCGTGGCGAGGCTGGCGAGGGCGGTGGCGAGGGGCGGTGGCGAGGGCGGTGGCGGGGCGGTGGCGAGGCGTGGCGAGGGCGGTGGCGGGGGCGAGGTGGCGAGGCTGGGCGGGAGGGCGTGGCGAGGGCGGGGCGAGGGCGGGCGAGGGCGGTGGCGAGGGGCGGTGGCGAGGGCGGGCGAGGCGGGCGAGGAAATAGCTTGGAGAAGCTAGCACTAGCTCATCGTAGGACGCATGACCGTGCTCTGCCAACGCTTACACCATTGCTGTAAAGGACGAGACGAGGGAAAAAAAAGCGTGCGCGAAACAGGAAATTCGTTTTGGGAGGAAGCCGCTTACAGATCACAGAGGAGTTCACAAAGATAAAATATGAAGCGCTTGATGTATTATCATTAATAATTAAAATATTCAGCATCAAACCCATTGTCGAGACATGTAATTTGAAATGGAACAGGAAAAGGAATACAGATGTTTATTTTTTGTCAGATGTCTTCAGGGGAAAGTGCTTTCATAAAAATACATACAACCTTTAGGACTGTTTTACATAATAATTAATATTGACCTTTTCTTCCAATTCGGGACGGATATCATTTTAAGATTTTTTGTATTAGATATTTCTCTGCCACAACGCTACTTCAAAATTTTATTGAATTTTGCTCTTCTTCCTTCTTTATGTTCACCCAGAAGCGCGTTAACAATAAAATTAAAATACTATTATTGTTATTTAATTGTTAAAGCTTTGTGCCCGGTGAATAAGCTGATAAGTCAAAAAAACTTCATTTTCCAGGGGAGCAAAGAACCTTCAAACTAATGCTATAAATAAAAGATTAATGATATTCAAACAAAACCTACACAAAAATAGTTTTGTTTGAATATCACCTGCGTTTGAATTTAATTAATCCGTGATTTAATTAATATAAACGTTGTTTTTTATGTCTGTAAAATTAAGTGTCTATGACTTATCTGCTTATTCGCCGGAATTAAAGAAATAATCGTTTGGTTTATAGACTATCGAACCCAAGGGTACTTAAGTACGTACAACAGACAATCAGCACTGGTGGGTTTAATAACAGGAACTTATTATTCTTATTATTTTTAATAATTACTATCAACATTTTATTGGTAATGTCGAACATAATATCAACAGATAATAACATTATTCTAATTGTAACATTATTATAATTCTTTGTAGCCATCCGAATCATTCTTGTTATTCCGGTCTTCCACACCTGTTCGTCGCCCGCATATTCGCCGCCCTCTTTCTTGTCTTCTCCGGGTCGCTCACGCTCAGCGCTATGCATATACAATAGAACGCGCGCGGCGCAATCGCTCCCGCAACTGCTCTGCTCGCCGCCACGCGGCGCCACCGGCCGATTTATTTGCGGAGGCTTCGTTGAATATTTATTCTCTTTGCGAGCGACCCCCGACGGAAGCAAACACTGCCATCTATTTGTTTCGCAAATGTGCTATCACTCCCTCCTCTTAGATCGATTTGGCTGATCTATTGAAAACGCATTCAAATTTTCTATGGAAAAGTTTCCTGAAATCGATAAGAATAGCACTGGTGTGTTCATCATCGTGGGTTTGTCTGTTTTGTTTTCTGTTAAATTTTCTAATAAATTCACTACCTATCATTTTCTTTCAAGTATTATGTTGTAATAAATAACGAAAAAAAATTGTTATTTTATTCCAACTTACTTATAAACATTTGACTAAACTTGTTTAATTATCGCCGATAAAATATAAACTCAAGTTGTAATTGACACTTAATACGTTAAAATACAAAGTATACTTCACTTGTATTTACTAAATTTCAAAGATGATTTAAAGGAGGTTAATTAGGCATGTTTTAAGGAGAAGAGTAGAACACGTTGTTGTTTCATGAAGTATAAAAAGATGGAAACTACCATAAGATGAATCTCTTTTTTGCATCAGAGAACTTGCAAAGAATAAATTTAAAAAATTCAGCCCCGTACATAAGAAATTTAGAATAGTCCATACATTGAAGACGTAAGGTTGCAAAGTTCAAACTTGCAACGATCTCGTTGAGACGTATTCTGTTCTTTGATTTTGAGTGGACAACGAATTATAACGACTGAACTAGGAATTGTTTGATCTCCCGTGATACATTGTTTACATAACAGTTGTGGGCTTTGTGTTTTGACTTTCGTTTGTGAATAATATTCAATAATGTAATGCAAGAAAAAGAGTACATAGTTGAGGCAATATTTGAACTCGTTGGTTCAGGAAACTTGGGAAGTACTTCATAGTGAGTTTACAGAAATTAGTGTCCCGTCTAGGAGCACAATTGTTGGTCCTACCGCCAGGAAGCGCAGCTGTTCTGCTTTCAGAAAGAAGCTTCCTCCATGGGAAACTCACGGGCCGGTTTTATGTGGGACACTCTGTAGCATGGAAATGTGAATAGCAAATATTTAATATCAGGCGCCCTCTTTTTTGAAATCTTGCTGTCTCATGCAATGATGTAATGTTGTGTGGTAAGCAATGATGCACGGAGTGTAAGAATTCAGATGGTACGCGCAATATGGGAAGAGGCTTATTAATAGGATAAACAATCAAATATTTCCATTTTAGAGTCAAAAGTGAAACTGTTAGTTGTTTATGAATTTTTCCCGCATTTCTGGGTACACAACAAAACCATAAACATTTCTCACGTAGCCGAAGTGTACATAGTTTTCTTCCAATTCTGCGTCTTTGGAAATAAGAATAAATATTTTTGTATTTTCCCTAAGCTCCTGATTTCTGAGGAAACCAAGGTTTTATTCACATGGCCGGGTGAGGGTTTTGTTTTCTTTTTCAGTTGTTGCTCTCATTGAAAATGAGTTATGTAGATGTTTCAAAAACACAAGTTTTGTTTATTCCGAGAAAATTATAAACCTTTCTTGGTTTTCTAAATTACATAGAACTTCGAAGACCCTCAAGATATAAATGAAAATATCATAAATATCTACATACATGATTGTTCAAAGTGGAGAATAATTCTTGTAGACGCAATTTCTTTTGAGTCACGGCCAGTGAAGAATGTTAAATCCCATTTACCGATTATTCTTGGTTTTTGAAACCCCTCATTAAATTAGCGTCTTATAGTAAGACGGCTTGAAAAAGAGGTTTAGGTTTCGCTGTGCATTTGTACATTTCTGCCATACCCATAATTGTCAGACGGAATTCAACTGTTTAATAGTTTAATGCAAACCGCATTTATTAGTGTTTGATTAATGTATGTTTACAGAATTACCTAAAAATTTACATGCCGTTACTAGCAACTTTATTGAAGCATTTATTCATTCAAGCAATCATTGGTCGGTTATTTATTATTTAAACGTTTATGTTTGTACGAAAAAACCCTCTGAAACACGTGAATCTATTAAATGGAATAAACCTATTCGCATGAATATATTATTCAGTTTTTTTAAAATTTAACTGGACGATAATCTTAACATTACACGCTAGGTGTGTGAACATCCCCGGAACCATTAACAAATACACCAGAGATTCTCATTTTGGCTCACAGTACATTTTTTTCATGAGCAACTCGGCGATACGTCCATGAGATAGAAGAAAATGTCTGCACTTGGACACCAAACGTTCGGAAATAGTAACAGTAGATTTAAAATAATTGGCATGTTTACCGCATTAAACTACTGAGCAGAAGTAAACAAGCCTTCTTTTCTCACTAGATTACTAAAAACTAGTTGAATGTTGCGTCGACGCTGTAAACTGTCTTAAAAGTATTTTCATATGATGAAAATGTCTAAATATCATGCACAGCTCTGTTCAAATAAGTTCTGTAAAACAAATGCTTGCAGGTGATCAATATGCATATAAAAGACCTACAAGCTGTTCTTCAGCGTTATTCTCTAATACGATCATTCTGAATTGGTTTCGAAAATTCTATCGCAGAATCATTTACATTTGATTCTTCCTCGGATGTGCTTAACACTTCCATATTTTTGTCCCCTAATTTTTGAAGAGTTTAAAACTTTTCAAACTTAATCTTATTATTTGTGTTCACTTGTACATCTTGAATTGCTCTATTAATAATTTGGTAGGCGAATCCATATAAACATTAAAGACTATTGTTTTGTATGTTTATATGAATAAGATGCGGTTAAGTTTAATAAGAATAAGTTGTTGGTAATTAATTTGAAAATCAGTTCTTGCACGCTAAGAATGTAAATGTGAAAGTCTAATGTGGTGTACTTTCATGCTATAGCATATTACTTACGGTTCTAGTCTTCTCCTATTCACTTGAAATTTTTCAAATTTAATAAGTTCCAAGTTAATACTGTACGTAGGTTTTTGAAAATTTATTATTAAAAATACGGTAATATGGATGAAACGCTTCCCTTCTTATAAATAACTTGAAAGTAGCGCCACAAATTGACAGTTCTGTCGAGCAATTCACTCAGTATGGCACGTGAAGATGGCAACAATCAGTATTGCCTTCCTCTAGAAAAAAAGTAAGGTGTCGTGGAGTGAAAATTACACCTGCGTATTGGGGTTTAATCAACGCCATCTAGAGAGATCAATTGGTTTAATTCCCGGTCTACCCAATACAGAGCTAAAACACGCATAAACACGTTTTTGTAAATTTCTTGGAACCCGACCAGGGGACAAAGACGTGTCAAATGTCACTTCATACATGTATTTCTCGACTGTTGTACGGGCAGTGGTCTAACCGAGTGACGGACGCATGGAAGACCAATCATAGCTACTCGAAAACTGCATAGCGATATTATATTTTCCCGCAGAACATTTTTAGTGGCTAATTTGTGATGCAGTTGTGTAGTTAATAAATAGCAACGTCGATAAGTTACTAATATTACACCAACCTAAAATTAATAAAAACGCTAGGCACGTTTTGATTATATGAAGTTATTTTTGCGACACACCCAGTTAATTTCACATTCCCCTACTGTGCCGCGGCACTCTCTTGGGTAACTGCTGGACTACACCTTCCTACCGCCTTAAATAAGAGGTCTTACGCAAGTACATTCCAATCACGTGATCATTCTGCCACGCGCTTCACGGATTCGTATTCCGCGCCGTCGCCGCCTCATAAACTCGCGCGATTCAACTGTCTTGCACGCGCGCGAGCCCAAGAGCGCGCGTCCGTCAGAGACGCCGCGACGGGCGTGGCCCCCGCCGCCATTAAGATGCCCCCGAGTGCTCCTAAAGTGCGTTGCCGCTCATTGTTCTCGAGGAGGCGCCCGCCGCCGCCGCCGCTGCCGATGGAATTTCCTTTTCTGTGGACGGCGGCGACGCGTGCAACGGAAGTGCTGGGCGGCGGCGACAGATGGGCGATAAGCGATGGCGCCGGAGACAGGAACACAAGACACCGCCCCCCCCCCAGTCACATGCGACTCCCGTTCCCGCAGACATCGACGCTACCGGGGAAGCTGTCGTGATCATTATCGTGTTTTGTTGATGTCACTGCAGTGCCTCTGACAGGAAGGTCCTTGCTTTCGAGTCCCGACGGTGGTAGGATTTTCGACTGCAGTTCTAGGAGGAATCTGGAGGAGAATTCTAGCGGCCGGCTGCTCTGATCAGTAGTTTTCCGTGGTTTCTCCGATCAACACCAGGCGAATGCCGGAGCAGTACCCTACCAAACGGGCCACGGACCGCGCGCGATCTGCCCTTCCTCTTCCTTGTCCAATCCTCTCCTCTTACACACACACTTACACTAACATGCACAACACTACCACATATTCCGGGACACCGGTCGGGAGCTTAGCACTTGTCCCGGCTGGGGCGGTGCCCCACTGGTGGGAGAGTCCGGGTTAGGGGGAAACCCCACTAGCCGACGGTAGGACGGCGCCGAATCTCGCATTCCTGCGAGGGAAGATCACCGCCATCTCCCGAGAGAAAACATACACACACTAACGGGACTAATGACCGAAGCAGTGGACGCGCCCGGAAACACGAAAAAATCAATCAAATCAATCAATGTGATCATTATCGTTGTTTGTTGATGTCACTGCAGTGCCTCTGACAGGAAGGTCCTTGCTTTCGAGCCCCGACGGTGGTAGGATTTTCGACTGTACTTCTAGAAGGAATGCTGCTACCGTCTGGAGAAGAATTCTAGCGACCGGTTGTTCTGGCCGGGTGTTTTCTGCGGTTTCTCCGATCAACACCAGGCGAATGCCGGGAGCAGTACCCCAACAAACACCCTTGCATGCACTACATGTCAGGAGACTAAGCGGGAGCTGAGAGCTTCTCTCGGCTGGGTGGGAGATACCTGGTTAAAGAATCCCCACCCCCGCTAACCGACGTATAAGGTCGGCGATGGATCTCGCCTTCATGCGTGGGAAGATCACAGTTATCCTCCGCAAAAATGCACTATGTTTACGGTACTGATGTCTTTAGTAATTGACGCGCCCCGATTCACTAATCAATCTATCATTATCGTTGAATTTGTTCTCGACATGAGCTCCATGACAGTGCCTTTTTCTCTTTCTTTTCTCCCGTCTTTCTTCTCTTTGGCATTTATTTATTTTGCATTGGTATGAAAATGCATTCGTTGTTAAATAAACATTTGAGAGAAAACACAGATGACTTTGCTAAACAATGTAAATCATGGGAATATTCATGGATGTTTATTAGTATTTCAGTATATTACCACTCTAATAGTGATGTTGACACTCATATGTTATGTTTTCAGATACATTATTAACTTAATTTGGTTTCAACGTGTGTTGCTATATGAAATAGTCGTAAAAATCTCACCTCTAACTATTCTGGATTTTTCTTTAAAAATTTGAAATATTATAATTTTTTTACCTCAGTCTTTGGTCTTCTGTTTGTTAATCGATAAAACAGAAGCACGTATCATTAGTTTCTACGATTTCGTTTTCAAAAATTTTGTTTGAAATATTATAAGTATTTACTATACAGTCTTCTGTTTGTTAATTAATAACAACAGAAGCACGTTCATTAGTTTCTGTAATTTCGTTTTCAGAAATATATATTCTTTAATTTCTGGAATGGTGGTAATATAACATCTTCAGTTGCGTTGCTCCATCCAGAAATACCAGATTGTGCATTTCTATTTCTAACATTTATCTCAATGACGTTCATATGCAAGCCTCTAACGTTTCCTGTCTTTTGTTCAATTAAAAGTTATAAGTAGACCCCTAAAAACTTAAAAAACCTCTACACGACACCGATAAACCTAAACCTACCACAAAGATCAAGTCCAATGTTATAGAAGCAATACGTGGTGGAAATAGTTTGCAACATGTAGTCCAAATGTAATGCTGAAAATTCTGGCCAGATTGAGAGGAATGGTTTATAAGAATTTAAGATACTAGTAGTGTGTTTATTCATCTATTTTTCGTGTCATTCACTCTCTTCACGATATGTTCACAACGCACATAGTATCTTGAGATAGTATTCGTTACTTGTCCAGGATCAAAGAGGTTTGATAATTCTTTCGTTGTATTGCTGATGAATGACACGTTTTCACCTTTTTGCGGATTGGATCAATCAGAGTTGTTTACCTCGAGGAAACTGGAATACCAAAAAAACATGTTTGGAACGTGAAAAAAGGTAAAGCCAAAATGCTACAGAAATTTCAAAGCCGTTCAGTTTTTTTACAAGCATTTAAATTTACAAGAAAATTGGTAGAAACAACGTAAACAGACCCTTTATGGCCTGTTGGCACGCACGGAAACACCACCATTCACAAATACCGAACGAAGTGAAAAGCTGACATTAACAAAGATCGTTACGCACACTTCCAAGAACGAAATTTACATGCTCCGAATTCCAACGCACTAATAACCTACTTTCGACGTTTGCCCACTAGTATTAATACTCCTGGAGCCTCCATTCATCACTTGACTCTAGCCGGCCCGGCGGCCGAGGTCGCTAAGGCAGTAGTGTCGTAGTGATCTCGGACCGAAGGGTCGCGGGTTCGAGTCCCGCCTCGGGCATGGTTGTATTTGTGTTCGTCCTTTCACCCCTTATCATCAATCACCATATCGTTTCATCCACATAGTTACCATACCGTTACAGCAATAGTGGTCGCTAATGACCTTAGATGTTGAAGCGACCTTAAATAAACCAATTAAAAAATTAACTTGACTCTACCCTCAGCGTTCGCTTGCTTCTCGATATCACTCGCCTCCGCCCGCTCCCTTCCTCCATATATCTTCCTTCCTATCATTTCCCTTCCCTTCACCACAACCCCCCTCGTCCCACTTCCCGACGCTCCACCCACGCTCTCAACCCTTCTATTCCCGCCATCCCCCAACCCCACAACCATCATTTCTGCCTCCCCGGACACCACCAATACCGCCGCCGTCAACAAACACCAAAAACCCTAATGCCATCACAATCGCCGCCGACGCCGTCCCTTCCCCCCAATCAACACCACATATGCCGCTCCCGTAACCTCCCACCACCCAGACTCACTGCCACCGTCACAACAGTGCCACCGCTACCACCAGGAACTCCTACCCCATGATTGGACGGAGCTAATGACAGCGCGGTCAACACGCAACAGCAGCTTCTAATGATACGTTTCCAACGAGGCGTTTCCGAAAGCGGAAGGTTATCATTGGGATATCAGAGATAAGCGCACCGAGATTCGATCGGGTGGTTAGTAAGGTGGTGGATAGAGATGTCGTTATATTTGTTTGTTTTCCTTTCTAGCCGTTTTAATACAGAAATATATTGATGTCGAAAATGGTTGGATGGACTTGAAAACAAACCTACTACTGATGTAAGAGACGTTCTTATACTGGTAACTTTCCTTAACTCTTTAGTTTGAGCTAACCTGTTAGGTTTTGCCTCCCCTTCTCTTCTCAGCTGTCCATTTGGTGACGCCTAAATGACACTTTCTTCATACATTCAGAATTTTTTATTCCAAATGGAATAATTGAAATACGATTTAAATAATAGTACACAGTGAACGGTGTTCTTATATGCAAATTTGTATTGAAAAATTGGGAGATGTTTTCGAGAACATGCCATTTGAGAGTTTCTTAATGTACTAAATTTTGACCACATTTTCACAGAAAACTTTAATTTTAGTGAACTTTCATCAGAAATAATTTAAATCACATGCATTCACAAATGCAAACGTGTATAAAACCGGCATATAATGTAAATATTAAAGACTTCAAATTTAAACTAATCACTTAAAGTTTATAATATCTACGAATATTCAATTTTTGGCTGGTTTTTGGAATACCAAAGGAATGTATAAAAATGGAATTTCCGATGAAAAAAGGAGTCGTGGAGAAGAGGTATGGTGGAGGGAGGGAGGAGAGAGAGGGAGGAAGGTGGTGGAGGGAGGGGCCGAAGGAAGTGTGTGATGGAGGGAGGGGAGGAAGGTTGTGTGCGGTGGAGGGAGGGGAGGAAGGGGGGAAGGGCCTAGAAGGAAGGAGGTGTCGTGGAGGAGGGGCGAGTCGCGTGGATGAAGTAGCAGGCGCGGCCGGCGCCGCAGTCGCAGCGAATGGTGGGCCGGGAGAGAGGCGCCGCCTGGGGGCGCGAGGCCGAATGCCTTTGCATAATTGACGCGTGCGGGGTGCGGCGCTGGGTAACGGCCCTGCGGACCATTCGGGCGGCGGCGCCTTCGCCTCTGCGGTGGCCTCCCCACGCTCCAAGAGACCTGCATTGCTTTCACGTAGGCTGCGAACTCGGATCGCTTTCGAGGGCGTCCTGGATCAAGGGTGCTGGCTTTGTTATCCAACCTTGTATAAATATCTCAATAAAACGAAATCAAGTTAAAGAATTGAACATGAAAAAAATAATAGTCCATTGTATTACAGATACGAATGATAAATTATTACATTTTGCTCAATATTGCTCCGTTGATCTAAAAGTGTCACTTTTAACAAAATCATCAACTTTCGTGGTTAGGTGTAGAATTACTTCAGTACTATATTCTTTACTACTTCAAATGTCATAAACCTACTTCACAGATTAGCTGGTATTGACCATACAACGTAATAGGTTTATGTGAAATGAATGACTCTGCTGAGGATAGAATGATTCGTCTCAAAATTGAATATATTTTAGATGCGACACAATCAACAGGGTGATATTAACAAGGCAAATGACACTTCATTTTGTGTATACTCGTATATTACCTACACATTCTGATCAGAAATGAATTATTTTATGGCTCTGGTATACAGATATTTTAGTGTTAAACATATGACCTTTTAACTCCACGCTCTCCAATCTACTTCACAACAGTATCTTGCATTTCATTTCTCTTTCTTCTCATAGCACACTTCTCAATAATATACTACACCTGAATTCAAGCACTACTTGTCCAATCGGCCAATACTGCAAGATGGAGGTTTATCTACAAAAAATCATAAATACCAGTATGTCCCAAGGCACTAGTTAAAATCACAAGTTTTGTCATGTAATAGTATATATTACGGATAATAATGTGTGGAACGCATATAATAATAATAATAATAATAATAATAATAATAATAATTATTATTATTATAATAATAATAATAATAATAATAATAACAATTATAACAATAATAATAACAATGATAATATTTATTAAGCCTACTTTGCTAATTTATAAAATTTACAAATGTGATTCATTAACTTAATTTTCAATGTTTGAGCACGTACAGGATTTAAAGGCTTTCACAGCTGATTCTCGTCCTCTGTTCTCTTTAGAAAAGGAAAATTTTCCCAATTCTGTTCTCTGTGACCTAAACTTAATTTTGTGCTTTTCATCCCCCCTACCCTGTACTGAGGTGCGTGAGCCTACCGAGTCAGATATTAGGTACTTCACTTCATTTCCATTTATTCCACATGACATGTCTACATGATGTCGTGGAGGACCATCAATCGGGGGGGGGGCGGAGAGAGGTGATCGAAGAGAATGTTTCAGAGCATGATATTTTGTTTCCTGACGATTCGTTTCCTTTCGTGGTGATTCGTTTCTTTTCGTTTCGTGGCGATTCGTTTTCGATTCGATTCCTTTCGTGGCGATTCGTTTCTTTTCGTTTCGTGGCGATTCGTTTTCGATTCGATTCGATTCGATTCGATTCGATTCGATTCGATTCGATTCGATGTCGATGCGATGCGATGCGATGCGATGCGATGCGATGCGATGCGATGCGATGCGATGCGATGCGATGCGATGCACTGTGATGCGATGCGATGCGATGCGATGCGATGCGATGCGATCGATGCGATGCGATGCGATGCGATGCGATGCGATGCGATGGCGGATGCGATGCGTAGTGCGATCGCGATGCGATGCGATGCGATGCGGATGCGATGCGATGCGATGCGATGCGATGCGATGCGATGCGATGCGATGCGATGCGATGCGATGCGATGCGATCGATGCGATGCGATGCGTGCGATGCTGATGCGATGCGATGCGATGCGATGCGATGCGATGCGATGCGATGCGATGCGATGCGATGCGATGCGATGCGATGCGATGGATGCGATGCGATGCGATGCGATGCGATGCGATGCGATGCGATGCGATGCGATGCGAGTGCGGCGATGCGATGCGATGCGATGCGATGCGATGCGATGCGATGCGATGCGATGCGATGCGATGCGATGCGATGCGAGCGATGATGCGATGCGATGGATGCGATGCGATGCGATGCGATGCGATGCGATGCGATGCGATGCGATGCGATGCGATGCGATGCGATGCGATGCGATGCGATGCGATGCGATGTGCGATGCGATGCGATGCGATGCGATGCGATGCGATGCGATGCGATGCGATGCGATGCGATGCGATGCGATGCGATGCGATGCGATGCGATGCGATGCGATGCGATGCGATGCGATGCGATGCGTGCGATGCGATGCGATGCGATGCGATGCGATGCGATGCGATGCGATGCGATGCGATGCGATGCGATGCGATGCGATGCGATGCGATGCGATGCGATGCGATGCGATGCGATGCGATGCGATGCGATGCGATGCGATGCGATGCGATGCGATGCGATGCGATGCGATGCGATGCGATGCGATGATGCGATGCGATGCGATGCGATGCGATGCGATGCGATGCGATGCGATGCGATGCGATGCGATGCGATGCGATGCGATGCGATGCGATGCGATGCGATGCGATGCGATGCGATGCGATGCGATGCGATGCGATGCGATGCGATGCGATGCGATGCGATGCGATGCGATGCGATGCGATGCGATGCGATGCGATGCGATGCGATGCGATGCGATGCGATGCGATGCGATGCGATGCGATGCGATGCGATGCGATGCGATGCGATGCGATGCGATGCGATGCGATGCGATGCGATGCGATGCGATGCGATGCGATGCGATGCGATGCGATGCGATGCGATGCGATGCGATGCGATGCGATGCGATGCGATGCGATGCGATGCGATGCGATGCGATGCGATGCGATGCGATGCGATGCGATGCGATGCGATGCGATGCGATGCGATGCGATGCGATGCGATGCGATGCGATGCGATGCGATGCGTGCGATGCGATGCGATGCGATGCGATGCGTGCGATGCGATGCGATGCGATGCGATGCGATGCGATGCGATGCGATGCGATGCGATGCGATGCGATGCGATGCGATGCGATGCGATGCGATGCGATGCGATGCGATGCGATGCGATGCGATGCGATGCGATGCGATGCGATGCGATGCGATGCGATGCGATGCGATGCGATGCGATGCGATGCGATGCGATGCGATGCGATGATGCGATGCGATGCGATGCGATGCGATGCGATGCGATGCGATGCGATGCGATGCGATGCGATGGCGATGCGATGCGATGCGATGCGATGCGATGCGATGCGATGCGATGCGATGCGATGCGATGCGATGCGATGCGATGCGATGCGATGGATGCGATGCGATGCGATGCGATGCGATGCGATGCGATGCGATGCGATGCGATGCGATGCGATGCGATGCGATGCGATGCGATGCGATGCGATGCGATGCGATGCGATGCGATGCGATGCGATGCGATGCGATGCGATGCGATGCGATGCGATGCGATGCGATGCGATGCGATGCGATGCGATGCGATGCGATGCGATGCGATGCGATGCGATGCGATGCGATGCGATGCGATGCGATGCGATGCGATGCGATGCGATGCGATGCGATGCGATGCGATGCGATGCGATGCGATGCGATGCGATGCGATGCGATGCGATGCGATGCGATGCGATGCGATGCGATGCGATGCGATGCGATGCGATGCGATGCGATGCGATGCGATGCGATGCGATGCGATGCGATGCGATGCGATGCGATGCGATGCGATGCGATGCGATGCGATGCGATGCGATGCGATGCGATGCGATGCGATGCGATGCGATGATGCGATGCGATGCGATGCGATGCGATGCGATGCGATGCGATGCGATGCGATGCGATGCGATGCGTGATGCGATGCGATGCGATGCGATGCGATGCGATGCGATGCGATGCGGTGCGATGCGGTGCGGGATGCGATGCGATGCGATGCGATGCGATGTGCGATGCGATGCGATGCGATGCGATGCGATGCGATGCGATGCGATGCGATGCGATGCGATGCGATGCGATGCGATGCGATGCGATGCGATGCGATGCGATGCGATGCGATGATGCGATGCGATGCGATGCGATGCGATGCGATGCGATGCGATGCGATGCGATGCGATTGCGATGCGATGCGATGCGATGCGATGCGATGCGATGCGATGGCGATGCGATGCGATGCGATGCGATGCGATGCGATGCGATGCGATGCGATGGATGCGATGCGATGCGATGCGATGCGATGCGATGCGATGCGATGCGATGCGATGCGATGCGATGCGATGCGATGCGATGCGATGCGATGCGATGCGATGCGATGCGATGCGATGCGATGCGATGCGATGCGATGCGATGCGATGCGATGCGATGCGATGCGATGCGATGCGATGCGATGCGATGCGATGCGATGCGATGCGATGCGATGCGATGCGATGCGATGCGATGCGATGCGATGCGATGCGATGCGATGCGATGCGATGCGATGCGATGCGATGCGATGCGATGCGATGCGATGCGATGCGATGCGATGCGTGCGATGCGATGCGATGCGATGCGATGCGATGCGATGCGATGCGATGCGATGCGATGCGATGCGATGCGATGCGATGCGATGCGATGCGATGCGATGCGATGCGATGCGATGCGATGCGATGCGATGCGTGCGATGCGATGCGATGCGATGCGATGCGATGCGATGTGCGATGCGATGCGATGCGATCGATGCGATGCGATGCGATGCGATGCGATGCGATGCGATGCGATGCGATGCGATGCGATGCGATGCGATGCGATGCGATGCGATGCGATGCGATGCGATGCGACTGCGATGCGATGCGATGCGATGCGATGCGATGCGATGCGATGCGATGCGATGCGATGCGATGCGATGCGATGCGATGCGATGCGATGCGATGCGATGCGATGCGATGCGATGCGATGCGATGCGATGCGATGCGATGCGATGCGATGCGATGCGATGCGATGCGATGCGATGCGATGCGATGCGATGCGATGCGATGCGATGCGATGCGATGCGATGCGATGCGATGCGATGCGATGCGATGCGATGCGATGCGATGCGATGCGATGCGATGCGATGCGATGCGATGCGATGCGATGCGATGCGATGCGATGCGATGCGATGCGATGCGATGCGATGCGATGCGATGCGGTGCGATGCGATGCGATGCGGTGGATGCGATGCGATGCGATGCGATGCGATGCGATGCGATGCGATGCGATGCGATGCGATGCGATGCGATGGATGCGATGCGATGCGATGCGATGCGATGCGATGCGATGCGATGCGATGCGATGCGATGCGATGCGATGCGATGCGATGCGATGCGATGCGATGCGATGCGATGCGATGCGATGCGTGATGCGATGCGATGCGATGCGGGTGCGATGCGATGCGATGCGATGCGTGCGATGCGTGCGATGCGATGCGATGCGATGCGATGCGATGCGATGCGATGCGATGCGATGCGATGCGATGCGATGCGATGCGATGCGAGCGATGCGATGGATGCGATGTGCATGCGATGCGATGATGCGTGCGATGCGATGCGATGCGTGCGAGCGATGCGATGCGATGCGATGCGATGCGATGCGATGATGCGTGGATGCGCACTGCGTGTCGCTTGCGATGCAGCGATGGTGCGCAGCGAGCGGCGCAGCGCGCGATCGGCGCACTCTGCCTGCGAGCACGCCAGCCTGCCAGCGTTGTCGATCGACCTGCGCTCCACTGCGGAACCGGTAGCGTAGCTCAGTGCATCGACTGATGTCGACTGCGAGCGCTCGACCTAGCAGGTCGAGTCCGCCGCGAGGATTTGACATGCTTCAGCAGGTCGAACCGCTTAGTCGCTGTCGGAGGAGAATCTAGCGCCGCGCTCTGATCGGTGTTCTTGGTTCTGATCAACACCAGCAAGGGCGGGCAGAACCCAAACGGCCACGGACGCGCGCGATCTTCCTTCCCTCGGTCCATCCTCTCCCTTACACACCACTTGCACAAATGACCTGCACTCCATTCCGGAGACCGGTCGGAGCTCAGAATCCTGTCCCGGCTGGGCGGTGCGCCCTGGAGAGTCCTGGTTGAACCTACCCGCCAGGTCGCGCGGATTCGCCATCCAGCGGAAGACTCCGCCATCTCCGGAGAAACATGCACTCCTAATCGGGAATGACCAAGCGGCCGGCGCCTGAAACAGAAAAATTAATCAATCAATCACTGCGATTTAGCTCAATGATACCTCCGTGATCCGTAGGCCTTCCGGAGCCTGAAACCTGAAACTAAAAGCCACGTACCGCTTGCTTTTCCTTCGTCTTGCCTTCCTCCAGTCATTCCCTGGTACTCCAAATATCCCGGATGACATTCCACACTGCCTGTCGGACTACCACATATTCACCTGTGTGGATGAGTCGCTAGTCGAATTCGCAAACTTTTGTTCCATTTCTGGCCAGTCAATGCACGCTGTGAGAGGTCCAAACCATTACTCATTTCCTTATATCGCTTCCTTAACATCCCATTGTCGAGATTCGTTCTTATTTTTTCCACTCTCCAAACATATCTATGTTTTTTTATGTCCCTCTCTCCCTCCCTCTCTCCCTCTCTCACTATATTTTCTAAGGACGGTGTGTTACCGCTGAAACAGCAAATGATCACCTGAGATACGAAATAAAAGTGGAGTTTGTGTATATGGTCTTTATCCAAGAGAGGGGGGGAGAGGGAGAGGGAGAGAGGGAGGGAGAGGGAGAGAGGGAGGGACGGAGAGGGAGGGATGGAAGAGAGGAGGGAGGGAGGGAGGGGGAGGGAGGGAAGGAGGGGGAGGGAGGGAGGAGGAGAGAGATTGGGCATGTCGGGAGGCCGAGTGAAAGGATAGAACCGGCAGTCGAACGAGCGGGCTGCGGAGCGAGCGGGAGGGCGCAACTGGAGGTCGAGGGCCTGGCAGATGGACGGTCGTGGGCGAGCCACCTTTTTTGCCGCGAATCGATGCCTCATTAGCCCCAAACGGCCTGCGCAGCGGGCGACGCGCCCGCCACTCTGGCGGGAGGAAGACTGCTGAAGGATGGGGAACGCTCATGTCCCGCTGGATGGGAGCTGGTGGCGAGCTATAGTGAGCACCAGGGCTTGATTTATAAAATTTTAGAATTTTCTGAAACGGGCCACAAATTATTTGTTAATGGCTTAGAAAAATTTATTTATAATAAAAATTAATAATTGTTAATAACAATTAGTAATAGTAGTAGTTCTGGCTAAATGAATATAATAAATAGTAATAATAATTGAAATAGTAATAATAATTACAGTAATAATAATAATAATTACAGTAATAATAATAATAATTACAGTAAGTAATAATAAAAAAAATAACTAATAATAATAGTAATAGTCATATTAAATATAATGAAGGGAAATAAAAAAAATTATTAATTTAAATAATAATGTTAGTACAATCAATTCCGCGTTCCACCAGAACCGTTCCATCAGAAATCACACTACGCAATTCCCTCCAGGCGCGAACTTAAAAGAAAGTTGTGCTTTCTTCAGGCATTCTATATCAAAGAAAATATGAAGCACTGACTAGAATTTAGTGAACATGCAAAAATGTATTTATTAAATAATATGGTTTTACAGTTAAATATGCAATACGATCTTTATCACCGATGGTAAGTCTAGAAACTAGTGTTTGGTAATGAGTATAAACAATGCACTGGTGAGCTAAGAAAGTAATGATACCACATTCACACACTACCAAAGAAAGTTCGGTTGGTTGCAGAATCATGATTAAACATTTAGAAAACTCTCCCAATTGGTGTAGCCTTTAATAGAAAATATCTTCAAACAATCGCGTTTCAACGTTCAAGTGAAAAGTGAATGCTGCGAATTGACCGAAAATGTAAAATGTGTGCTCAGAACATTTTGTGTATCGACGTCGTCTCAATACCACCGGGAGGAATATCATGACAGAATACACACGCTTTCTGCTCGAAAAATTCGCGTTTGAATGAACAATTCTTTTGAGTTTGGAACGCATTGCAGTTAGGTAGACTGATTGATGGCAGCAATTTTCAAATTGAGACAACCCGTGACAATGTCCTAGAGCGTAAATTCGCCTGGAAAAAGAAAATTGAATATGATTCAAAGATGGTTCAGGCATAGAAATACTAATGTGTCATGTTCAGGTGACGTCGATTAATTCAAATTAAACAAAAATTAGTTTTTGGTGACTCTGTATTTAACTTTTTAATAAATGGGCTTAGATATTATAAAACATAAAGATGGACGCATATTTAAAATTTAATTCCTTCACAGTAAATGAAATTTGTTTTTGATATCAAGAAACGGTAATGCCATATTTGCATTGACCATTACATCAACTGAATTAAATCGTGGGTAGCATATGTCGAGACGATGATTCAATGGCAGCACTCTGCATGATCGTAAACCAACAATTCGTAGGATTTGGTCCGGACGGTAACATTTTTTCCTTTCTCGCCCTTATGAAGGTACTTCTTCGTAAGAAGAAAGTGATGAAATCAATCGCCGGAAAACGGCGAATTCTCGACAAAAAACTCTTATTATCAGACTTTAACAAAAAAGTGGATAAATCCTGTTGCTAAATATAGAAAAAAATCCTCTACACGTGGTGTAGCCAGAATCCGTGTTCTGTGACTCCTTATACTGAAAAATCGATTGAAGGGAAAATGTCTGTCCGTCTGTGGTCAATGCTAGCACCTAAACTGTTCAGCCGATTTTCTACAATTTTTCCCCCGATCGATCTGAATGAACTTGAGGCTTCGGGAATTTGAAACGGATATTTTGATTTTTTTTAACGCATTTACATTTTGTCGGCCCGAGTTTGGACCCATACGGCGCTTCTGTGGCTTAGAGGTACGAGTGACGAGGAGTTAACCCTGAGAATGTAAATTCGAGTCTTGGAATACTTTCATAAAATGTTCATAAAATATTATTTTGAAAGCTGTTAATTGATATTTAAAATTGAAAAATTCTTAAAATTGAATTTTTAATCTTAATGTTGTTAATGAATGAGACTTTCAAAAGTAGAGACTTTTTAAAGCCTTTTTACTGAGCAACGTCGCTATGACATGACGAATCCTGGATATTTTCTACAAAAACCCTTGAGAATGTGATGCATGTGGAGCATAAAACAGGTCTGATAACATCTTGCATAAATACTAGGTAATGAATTATTGGCGATACATTGTTTTTTTAATCTCCATTTCCAAAATGAAAATGTTCTAGAGTATATTTTTAAGATCGCGTTCCGCTTTATTTTACGAATTAAGTAAGAAAAACAATTTCAAAATTGACATTTCAAAGAATGGAGCGCTCTGACAGAATGTGGGTTGTGCGTAGTTCAGCCAGCACGAAGAAAATGCCTTGGAGCTGTGCTGCAGGCACTGCATAATCCGCATGCGATGACAACGCGCTGTGGCGTGGCAAGGTGAGGCGAGGTGGGACGGAAGGAAGTGGGTGGGAGTAGGGGGGGGGGCGGAGAAGGGCGGGTGGAGCGGGGTGGGGCGGAGAAGGACGGGGTGTGGTGAGAAGGGTGGTGTGGCGGAGAAGGCGGGGTAGAGCGGAGAAGGAGGTGGTGGGGCGAGGCGGGAAGAGGAGGAAAGCAAGAGGCGGGGAAGGAAGAGTAAATTCGGGGCGGGGAGAGGAGAGGAGGGATCGGAGCAGTGCGAGAGAGTGCGGGTGGGCGGAGAGTGGCGGTAGGGCGGAGAGTGGTGGTGGGCGAGAGTGGCGGGTAGGGCGAGAGTGGCGGGTAGGGCGGAGAGTGGCGGGTAGGGCGGAGAGTGGCGGGGCGGGTGGCGGGTGGAGCGGAACAGGTTCGGCCGGGGTTGGGAGAGGTGTGGCGGGGGTGCCCGGTGAGAGAAAGTGCCGGGGGAAGGGAGCGTGGGAGGGGTGTGAGGGGGCGGGCAGTGGCGGAGAGGCGACGCCTGCGGGCTCCAGTGTGCTGTTGGCGGCGGCTGCGGGCGGCCGGGCTGTGACGGGCAGCCTCGGGGCTCGGGTCGCGCGCTGCGACTGTCACGCGCGAAAGTTGCCCCTCCGGCCCTGCGACGTAGCGCGGCGCGGTCCGAGCCAAGCCAAGCGAGGGGCGTTGCCGCTGGGAACTGATGTTGGGCTGCCGTAGATCGCGGGAGGATGAGCTGGTAGAGGCAGTAGTTTATCCATGATGCGCCATCAGTTGATTTGGCTGAAGGGTGACCGTAATCTCGAGGCCGAGGGAAGAGTGAACTAGCGTATTTGAATTTCAAGATGTAGAAATCGTGTACCTCACAAAATTTGAATAATTGTTTTACATAAATTCGTTGTTTGAGCTTAGACCTACAAACTGTGCAATATAAGTATATGCCCCTTGAAATGTAAAATTTCTCTGGAATTTCTTTCGTCTTCAATCCTAAAACATGCCGAAAGGGAATATCAAACATTATTATACGCTTATTCAATCATATAGTATAAGGGTTTGCGGCAACTGTCAGGATTCATGTTACCTCTACGGCATTGCAAAGAGAACAACTGACGTTTGAAACTTTTTATTAAAGGCGTTTGTTGTTGAAGGATTATAACGACTAATACTGTTCAGTGATGATGTCCTGACCGAATAAAATCACACACTAGCTCGGATTTTATTCAATTTGGTTGATAACTTGTTCATAACTATAATTATTTCACTAACGGAATATTATCTTCTTTCCGTGACACATTTATGAGCTATTTAGCTAATCAAATCTACGATAAATGTAATAAACGTAACAAAAATTATAATATATGATCTGGAAGAAATGAATTAAACTAAAGCAGTTCTCGTGAGATTTGCTTTCTTGTTTTGCTATGTTTTGTTTTCATAAAACGTTTCTTGGAGAAGCAACCACGTAGGATGTCGCAACACTACCTCCAAGCCTTATTCCTCTTTTCAATATCTTGTGTTATTGTCCTTATTTTCTGTTTTTCTGGTGTTGAAAATTTCTCTCTGCGACGCCGATAATGAGCAGTGTCCTTTAGGAGCAGGGTGAATTATGAAATTCACGGAGACAGGCAAAGTAACGCAGAAATTACGAAGGGCGAGATAATAGCGGGGTGGATGTGATCTCCTGAGAACAATTGATCAGCGGATAATGAAGTGGTTCAGCCTTGACAGGCTCTCACTCGGGCGTCGATAGGCGTGGGCCTAGAACGCAATATGAGCCACCGGATGTTGATAAGTAGAGTGTATTTAGCTTGGATAACAGAAGGGATGAAGGTATTAGATGACGTGTGGTTAATTCGATGCTGCTGTTTCTATAGCACGCATTTAGGATCAATATTCAAGTAGCTTGTTATAATATATAATATAGAGAACTAAAATGTTCTACGAGAAAATGTCAGAAATGTCAGGCATTCTCCCAGCCCCTCTCGGGCATTCTCCCAGCCACTCTCCGGCATTCTCCCGGCCACTCTCCGGCATCCAGCCACTCCGGCACTCCCGGCATCTCCCGCCACTCGGCATTCTCCGGCCACTCGGCATTCTCCCGGCCACTCGGCATTCTCCGGCCACTCTCGGCATTCTCCAGCCACCTCCGGCATTCTGCCACTCGCATTATACCACTACATATAATAACTAATAATAATAATAATAATAATGACTTTATTTATGTGGCAGGCTGGCTATCTCGCAGCCGCCCTCCCGCTATCTCGCAGCCACTCTCCCGCCATCTCGCAGCTACCCTCCCGCCATCTTCAAGCCGCTCTCCTATCCCCCTGCCACGCTCCCCGCCATGTTCTCGCCATAATAACTGCCATTTTCTCACCTCCTGCCACTCGTAGGCCATCCTCTCCCAATTCTTCCCGCAACCTAATATCTACCACATCAACTTAGACCCGTTCCCCATCCTAAGTTTTTCATCTTTCACCTGACACCCGTGTATCCCTTTGCTTGTTCTTTTCATCTCCTATGTGTCAACGTAACAAGTATTTAACAGCCGTAATTAAGTTGTTTTCCTCTCGTCCACTCTCTAGCACGCATGATCACGTACAAGTATATCCCTTACTCCAAATGGTCTTTTCCCATTAGTGTTGACCCGCCCTTCTCTTTTCTCCAGTTCCCTTAATTTTCCTTCCTTTCCAATTAGTCTCTTTTCCCATAATTCTTGATTTCACAATTATGTTTTCCCATAATGGCCAAGATGAAACACAGAACGATGAGTCGGGACATAAAACTTTCGAGAATGAGAAAAACTGGAAACTAAAGACCAAGAGAAACGAAAAATTATTTTTAAAAAACTCGCCCTATTGTTCAGGTATTATCCTCTGTTGCCTTCATTCCTACTTTAATTCTCCTCCACTGACGTCTCATTCCATTCTTTTACTTTTTTCTGCCATTCTTAATGGTTTCTGATCTCCTAAACGTATTTTTGTCTCTCTCTTCTGCCTCTCTCCTTCATATCCTAATTTCCATCATCCTCTTCATCCATTGCTTTCCTTCCACTTTTCTCCGCCCTCCTCCTCATCACAACCCCTCCACATCCCGGCGGCATCTTCTGAGCTTTAGCGTTTTCGCGCCCCGCCTTGATGACGTCATTCTAATCAGAGCCAACAGCGTTCTTGCGGAAGCCAGTCTGGAACTTCGGGACCAGTTCTGTCTCGAACAACTTCTTACGTGGGAGGCCCTTCAGAAAGGAGGCAAAACGCCGGCGGCGCGGGGGTGGGGTGGGGGGGGTGGCAGCGAGGGCGGCGCACATTGCGACCGAATGAAGTAGCAGTGGCCAAAACATGAAGTAACTTCGAACGAATTCCTTAGGTAAATTATTAATTGCGTAATGCAATGACTTATGTCAACAAGGAAATGTGCTGTGGAATAAAACAATAGTATTTATTGTTCAGAGGCAAATAGCGATCTCGGAATGATCGTTGGAAATCTGGGGGAAACAACGATCGAGATGGGAGTCCCAATTCTTGCAGAATGTACGTACCAAGTAAAGAAATAATAATTGAAGTTGATTATAAAAATGGATAAAATCAATTGATTATTTGCAGGTTTTTGAGTTTTTTCATTACAAAACTCGTGTAATATGTCCCACAAGGTGATGAAAATCTAAAAAATCTTTAAATATATAGCTAACAGGCTTTACTGCGTTTTTAATATAATCAATCGGACAAAACGCTGATGTTAAATTTTAAGATTTGCAAATATTTGAACATCATGTAGCATTACAGTGTTTCGGTAGTTGCAATTTAGACTCAGTTTCATTAATGTAAAAAATGAATAAATCTACATTTAATTTACTCAAATTAATTGTACTTGCTGTAAGGGTAGACATCGATTAAACATGTAGTGAACAAGTCCTATAACACGTTCACTTGTAAGCACGTGTAGCCATCTTTCCTGACGCTGTAAGAAAAGCTTATGGTAACTTCATGCAGCAGCAACATAATTGATACACGTATTAATCTTCGTACCTTCCACACCACTGTACTAAACATTCATCTACAAAAACTGATGTTAGCTGTTCCCAAATAAAAAAAAATTAATCAAAATTTTATTTTACCGGAAGTGGTAGCTCAGTGCATCAACTGATGTCACTGCAGCGCCTCTGACCGGGAGGTCCTAGGTTCGAGTCCTGGTGGCGGCAGGATTTTCGACACTAGCTTTTCAGCTAGGTCGAATTCAGTCGCTGTCTGGAGGAGAATTTAGCGGCCGACTGCTCAGATCGGTAGTTTTCCGTGGTTTCTTCGATCAACACCAGGCGAATGTCGGAGCAGTACCCTACCAAACGGATCACGGACCGCGCGCGATCTGTCCTTCCTCTTCCTTGTCCTATCCTCTCCCCTTACACACACACTTACACTAACATGCACCACACGTTCCGGGAGACCGTTCGGGAGCTTAGAGTTTGTCCCGGCTGGGGCGGTGCCTCGCTGATGGGAGAGTTCTGGTTAGAGGGAAACCCCACTAGCTGACGGTAGGTCGGCGCCGGATCTCGCCATCCAGCGGGGGAAGATAACAGCGCATCTCCTGAAGAGAAAAACATGAACTACACTAACAGAACTAATGACCAAAGCAGTTGACGTGCCCGGAAATACGAAAAAATCAAATCAAATCAAAATTTTAATTTACGAGGTTTTTATCCCGATTTTGTCATTTGGTCACACCGTGCGACGGCGGCGGCGGAGTCAAGTTCCTACGTCTGATAAGGAGCTAAACGATAGCGCCGGGAAACCGATCTGCTAGTGGGAGAGGGTAAGAGGTTCGTTTTAGTGAGTTGAAGTGCTGTTGTTAAGTTTCCAGACAGTCTGGGAAGCATGTGTTTAAGTTTCGGAGGGTTTTTCTTGTGGGCTCGCTTTGTTTCTGAAATCTAACTCTTAAAGTGCACCAAATTCTACCGTACGTTGTCTTCCTGATACTTATCTTTTACTTGTAGGAATGCAGTAATTTGCATGAAGTTTTGAAATGAAACATTGAATTATAAAGGCTTTAAGGATACCTTTAATTGTTATAGGAGTGAATGTTCATCATCCACGTAAATATATTTTGCTAAGGCTGTTAGGCAAAAAAGGAGCAATGTGGTCGTTGGATTTTGTGTGTTTTTTTCCTTCGGAAAGGAAAAAGGTACAAGTCGTACGCATGCTCCGCGAGTTGCTTTAGCGTCGATGTCGAGTTAAAGGATAAAGAAAACCTTTTTAAAAGTAGATGTAAAGCAAATTAAGTTGCTTTCTAGCTATGAATTGACTGAGGAATTATCGGTAATGGTTCTAAGTTAATTTAATGTTTACGTAATATGGGATGTATACCAAGAGAAGCACACGGAAGAAGTTCGTGGAAAAAGCAAGACGGCAGATACCACGACGAAGAATTGCTGATCTGCATTAAATTACGATGAACATTTTTTTCATTTTAACGGATTTAAGTGATTTGTTGAACAACGTTTTGTATAATTCATTTTAAAATGGAATAAATTATGTATGTCAATGGCCATAAAGAATTTGAATTTAGTAGAACGTGCAGATTTCGGAAGAAATTAGAAGATAGGCGAATATATTTTTGTAAATTCAAGAACAAATAATTATTCTTGTTTCCGTATAAACAAGATATTATTATTGTTATTGCCTGTGTTTTAAATGAGTACCGATACGATGTGTACGTAAAGGAGTCGAGCAGCAGACATAGGAGAAATTTGGGGCACTTAATATAATGTAAGATAAAACCTTGCATGGAAAGAGAAAAATATTTGTTTCAATTAATCACGCTTCCTGTGTTACTCAGTAAAAATACGTAGCAAATTTACGCTGTCATAAATAGTATATAATGCAACAAGTTTATAATGGTAAGCTTTATTGCTTGGGTAGGCGTTTTGAAAACGAGCGACGTTAGTAGAGGTAGTGTGTGCTTGAAGCGTCCGCCGGGTCGAATCTCAATGGAGATGTGTGAGGGTCGCTATTGACGGGCATGTATTTAATCGTCTGATTTTTTAAAACTATTTTATAACTTTGGTATGGATCTTCCATATGATAAGAAATCTTCAAATCCTTCAACGTTCAAAAATAATATTCTACATTATGATGTCGGGAACCTCTGATGTAGGGAACTTCTGATGTAGGGAACTTCTGATGTCGGGAACCTCTGATGTCGGGAACCTCTGATGTCGGGAACCTCTGATGTCGGGAACCTCTGATGTCGGGAACCTCTGATGTCGGGAACCTCTGATGTAGGGAACTTCTGAGCTAGGGAACTTCTGAGGTAGGGAACTTCTGAGGTAGGGAAACTTCTGAGGTAGGGAAACTTCTGAGGTAGGGAAACTTCTGAGGTAGGGAATCGATGTTAGAACTATGTGTGGAAACTCTGCGGTAGAACTCTGAGTGTAGAGGACTTTGACGGAGGAAACTCTGATGTTAGAAACTATTATGAACTTTAGGTAGGACTTCATATGTAGAACAACTTCGATTAAAAACTACATGGTGGAACCTCTGATGTAGGAACTCTCTGATGTCGGGAACCTCTGAGGTAGGGAACTCTGAGTGGAACCTCTGATGTAGGAACCTCTGATGTGGAACTCTGATGTCGGAACTTCTGATGTAGGGAACTCTGATGTAGGGAACTTCTGATGTAGGGAACTCTGATGTAGGGAACTGCTGATGTAGGGAACTGCTGATGTAGGGAACTGCTGATGTAGGGAACTCTGATGGGAACTTCTGATGTAGGGAACTTCTGATGTAGGGAACTGCTGATGTAGGAACTGCTGATGTAGGGAACTGCTGATGTAGGAACTGCTGATGTAGGAACTGTGATGTAGGGAACTGCTGATGTGGAACTCTGATGTAGGAACTCTGATGAGAACTCTGATGTAGGAACTCTGATGTAGGGAACCTTGACTGATGTAGGGAACTCTGATGTAGGAACTGCTGATGTAGGAACTGCTGATGTAGGGAACTGCTGATGTAGGGAACTGCTGATGTAGGGAACTGCTGATGTAGGGAACTGCTGATGTAGGGAACTGCTGATGTAGGGAAGTGCTGATGTAGGGAAGTGCTGATGTAGGGAACTGCTGATGTAGGGAACATCTGGCTACATATTTACTTCCAAGACGTAAAGCACACCGACTTCAGAGACTACACTGAAATTCCTCCTGTGACGCAGTTACCCCCTCCGGAGAGGTCAACGGCGATGACGGCTGCAAACAAACCCACCGGAAGCTCACGTCCGTCCGCCTGCCCGACCCTCCCCCTTCTGGCCCTCCCACCCCCTCGCTTCTTCGACCGTCCTCCCACGATACGGCACGACCTCTTTGCGGACACTGCGAAGACACAGCCGTAAGAGGCTTACGCCGAGGCAACAGTCATGCCACGTAACAAGCCCTCGAATACGAACTGACAGCTCGGAAAGTTTGTTTTGTGAGGACAGATATAAAGATCGATATTTTGAAGGGATCAAATAAGAGCCCATGGAAGTTATTGGTCGGCGGCTTCAAACCGAAGGGGAGGACATCTGCGAGATTCTTCGCAGGAGGTTGAAAAGTTGTATCATATCTGAAGCAGTAACAAGCAGATAAATGGGGAGGAAAAAGAAGTCGGGGAGGGAAAAAAACTGTCAGATAAGGGACGTCGAAAATTGAGGACTCCCTCTCGATGGAGAGATAGCGCTCGGGCGGGGGTGAGCGGATGTACCGGAGCGCTAGGGAAATGAGCAGGTGGATTCGCCCTCGCGGAAGGTAAACTGTAAAACAGAATACATAATTAATGCGAAGGCATATTCAAATGCCTACGGGCCGGAGAGACGCGGACAAAGGATGAAAGGGAATATTTAAAGAAAGCGATAGAAAATATCGCGACGAGAGGCGATAGGTAAACAATCAGATTAGGTGCGGGACGGACCGGGGAATCCATATTTTATGAACCCGTGCAAATATCAAAGAAGCATATCCCATTGCGAATAAATGAAGTGAAAGTAGTCCAAAGAGGTTATGATTTATTTGCAAATTCGAGTGTGCAGCTCGTGCTGTGATATATGTCCCGTGCCTTCCGCTGCCGCATTCCCCGGAATGAATCCTTTGCTGAGATCCTCCGTTCGTGCAGGAGGATAGTGCTTCGCGCGGGGGAAGCGTCGGAATTGATTTTAAAGAAGAGGGTGTTTCTGCGAGTGGTAGTGATATCCAATAAATTTTCTCTTTGTTGGGTGAAATTTATGGTATATTTTGTTCTTGTAAACAATGTTTTTTTGTTTTAACATTGGGTATCTTTGTGTTAGAAATAGATTATTATATTCAGTACTCTAAAAACTAAATTAAAAATTGTGTGTTGATTTTTCTGGTGGGAATTAAAAAAGGTATTCAGAAATGTATACAATTAATTGCATAGGCATTGCAATAGCATTATTCAATAGACATTGCAATAGCATTTATTCAATAGACATTGCATAGCATTTATTCAATAGACATTGCAATAGCATTAATTACAATAGAGACTATTTCATACCAAATGTGGTTAGGAATGTTACTCCAGGGTAACATGTAGCTGAAAATGGCAAAATTCATATGATAAAATGTCTGATCTGATATACAATGTCTGATGTGATTAATTTGAATCAATAACCCTGTTCATATAACGAACTGGCATTTGTAATTTGGAATGAAATTGGTTTAAAAATTTTAATTGGTTAAAAAAATAAAATTAAATATTAAGTGTATTTCAAATTAATTTTACGTATGAAAAATAATTTCACGTTCCAACTATAAAGTCATATTAGATGAACCTACGAGTTGTAATATTTTTCTGTTTGCATCAGAAAATCATTATATTAAATATAAGAATACCTTACCCAAGGATGGTACAACACAATATACTCGAAGTTTATTGATGACGATATATTGTAAGTTTTTTTACGCACTCATGCTAATGTTTTTTAAATGTTTTAATTACTCACGTGTAGTGTGGGTATAAAAGTATTTCTCTCAGATAAAAATATTAAACATTGTTTTAAAATCAAAATAATTCCTATTTTAAATAATGCCTGATATTTATTAAAAAAATTTATTAAAAATTCTCAACGTCTACGGTCACGTACTCTTTCTTTATCGAAATTGAGAAAAATAGAAACAAGTAGTCTAGGTTTAGTTTGGTTTTTCGCGTTTCCCGGCGCGTCAACGGTTTCGGTCATTAGTCCCGTAAGTGTAGTGCATGTTTGTTTTCTGGAGATGGCGGTGATATTCCCCCGCTGGATGGCGAGATCCGGCGCCGACTTACCGTCGGCTAGTGGGGTTTCATCCTAACCAGGACTCCCACAGCAGGGCACCGCCCCAGCCGGGACAAGCTCTAAGCTCCCGACCGGTCTCCCGGGATATGAGGTAGTGTAGCGCATGTTAGTGTCCCGGTCCGTGGCCCGCTTGGTAGGGTACTGCTCCGGCATTCGCCTGGTGTTGATCGGAGAAACCACGGAAACTACCGATCAGAGCAGCCAGCCGCTAGAATTCTCCTCCAGACAGCGACTGAATTCGACCTAGCTGAAAAGTAGTGTCGAAAATCCTGTCGCCGTCAGGACTCGAACCTAGGACTCCCGGTCAGAGGCGCTGCAGTGACATCAGTTGATGCACTGAGCTACCGCTCCCGGTAAACGATTAGTCTAAAAAACGTATCTTTCGTAGTACGTCTGACACTGCCAGTCTTCAGCATTGCGCGTTCAGCCTTGAGAAAGACCCTAACGTGCGGAAGAGTGAAAGAGGTCGGGCCATTAATACGAATCCGTTCAGCATTGCAGGTTTGAATTGTTAATGAAGGAGATGAGGAACTGACCACTTAGGGTCGACGAATGACCCCTGCAAGATGACCCGCGTGAGAATGAATGACCGCGCGGCGCCGGTAACTCAAGGCCTAGGACTCTCAATTTCATTTATGTGATAATGAGATTCTATTAGAAATGCATCAGTTTAAATTTCAAATGGTATTGAAGATTTATAGTTGTAATTGATTTCAGTAAATATCTTAGTGCCAAGCGGCTCTACGGATCTCTTGGTAATTTGTATTCCACTCGAGTCTTCCCAATTTGTCACTAACTTAAAGATTAGAACACCAAGCGTGTCGAATTTATAGCTGTGGGTTTTTATGACTTTTTAGGAGATGCAACAAGTTGGAGGAGTTGCTGGGAATCTACAAATGAACCTGAATGAATCTACTTTCCCTGAGAGAGATTCACAAATGTTTTAATGAGTTTTGGGTGTAATTTTGATGAACGATTCTTCATTCTCTAATAACCACTTTGTAAATATTCTAAGCTTCTCTGTCTGATGTTTATCTTATCTTTACAATTGTGAGTATGTTGTGATAATTTTGTTATGAAATACAATCAATAGTATGCACTTGAATCCAATTCAACTACTTCATACACCATTGACTGCACTTGGAATTGCGTTGAGGTACATTACATGCAATGTACGCAGCTGAGTTATTAAAATAATTGTTATATTCCTTGATTTTCATTTGGATATATTTTCATCTTTGGGGCAAAGTAGTTTGATGGTTTAAAGATCATTTCAGTTTTTTCCTTAAATAAATCGAATGCTGCAAAATGTTGAAAGTCCTCATTAAATGCATCTTCAGGGAAAACGTCAATATTTTAGGAAGGAACTTATCGCTCATTCTAGCAAAATGTATGAATGTGAACATCTGTTGATATTCCAAAGAAGCGAACTGATTAACTATATAGTATTTTGGATTCATCGAGTAATATTTTACTTTCCTAGAGTCACACTGCATTTCCGAAGCATCTTTTTCGTGAAAGGTCACTTGTTACTTTATTCATTATGATTGTTGGTAGATTGTAGGGGCTTTATACAAAATGCAGTTCTTCTTTAGAATTTAATGTATACTGATAAGTGAAATTGCACAGCTTTTGCGCGTTGCAGCCAACTGTTGTAGAATAACAGCGATGATTTCCTGAGTGCAGCATTTCGGATTGAAGGGGGAAATATGCAAATTGATGAATGACATGCAGAACCATATACGTTACAAATAGTACGGTACACGTTACAAATAGTACGGTACACGTTACAAATAGTACAGTACACGTTACAAATAGTACGGTACACGTTACAAATGAGGTACTGACGGTACACGTTACAAATAGTAATGGTACACGTTACAAATAGTAGGTACACGTTACAAATGGTAGGGTACACGTTACAAATGGTAGGGTACACGTTACAAATAGTACGGTACACGTTACAAATAGTAGGGTACACGTTACAAATAGCAGGGTACACGTTACAAATAGCAGGTACACGTTACAAATAGTACGGTACACGTTACAAATAGTGAAGTGATTCGGCCTCATGAGTCAGGAACTTCGGACATGAATGCCTACGTACGCGGACACTGAAGCTGTGGATTCGAAACCCTCAAAAAGCGTGAATGTTTTAATGTTTATGTAGCTTGGAGGGTCGGAGGTTCAAGAACCTGTTCTTCATTTATACTCTAGAAATTTCATTATTTCTTGGCGTTGCGGAGAGTCGTGTGAGATGAGTGTGTAATTGAGGAATTGGACTGATCTCTGTATCCAGATCATTGGGTTAAGGATAAAGATGGAGGCAAGGGATACCATAGTAAAATGCGTAAAACTACAGTGAGAGATAGGTCTATGCAACATTCAGGGAGTTGGATAGGTTCTTCACTGGTAATGTTCCCAAAAGAGCAATTGAAACCGCGTTTGGGCTGATAGATCACTTACGGGCCGACAGATAGCGAGAGATAGAGTTTGGGCAAAATGAAAAAGCCAGCCCAGACTTAAGATAATGGGACATTACTATGTGAAAGCCTGTGCCATTCCGTATCACCAACTTTGATTTTAGGGTTGGATCAAAGAAAGTGAATACAGAAGAAAAGTGAATACAAATGGCCAAATAGTGGTACAATTAAAACGATATTTTCTTTTGTAAGATGCAATGTAAAGATGCCATCAGACAAGCAACCCGCTGTCCAAAAGTGAATTGATGTTGACAACGTTGTTTTGCAGAATGTCAACTGTATCATATAAGCCAGTGGAATTAGCGATATCGATATTTACAGACAGTAGTTCTCTCTTAGTCGATCTTCAGAATAAGGCATTCACAAATCCTATAATGTAGACTCCGGTATCCCGAACTATTTGGGGGTGTGGTCTGTTCAGATTATCTGAAAAATATATGTCATACATATAAAACACAATGCAACGTAGCGTGCAATGTGAGAAAATGGCAACGTAGCGTAGCGGAATGAGGAAGTGGCAATGTTGGTAACAGCGGAGTTCAGAACGTAGATGACCCATTACATGCGGTAGTAGTTGCTACATTGATTAGAAGAGTTGAATCAAACTTTGTATGCTGCTGTTAACGGGTATTCTACGTACAGTATTCAGATTGGTTTGACTTGCACAGTGTTCATGCTTTGTTGTTCATAAATTAAGTAATACAAATCAGGTGTTTTTTTAAAAAAATCCTCCTTCCCCAATTTTGTTCGGATTATCCGAAATTCTGATTTGCTGGGTTCTACTGTGCTAGACGGTCGAAAACAGTTCTCTGATTTCAAATCTCCAGCAGGGAGAATAGTAAGTTCTTGTTATTGCATTTCAATACCATGGAATCACCATTTTTATTCAAGTGGACACATTATTTTAGTAAACGGAAAACATTTTCTGCAACTTCTGATTGTAACATTGAATTAGTCGTACATTAATTAAATCGATAATTTTAAGTAAATTTTTAAGCCTGATGACAATAATTGCATAAAGTTAAATCAATTTCATATTCCATGTCCGTTGTTATATTTACGTGAATAGCAAATTTCCATCGTGCTGTTTTGAGTTTCTGAACGGTATATCTTACTTCATTCTTTGATTTACTTGATGATTCTTCGGTGTAAATATTTTACAGAAGCATTTTTAAATTTTGTCAGAAAATTGTAGACAAGAATCAAAATTAAGTGTTACAAATTATAAAAATAAAATTATTAATTGGTGTATTTTTGTTATTGTATTAACCTTTTTAATAGATTTCATTTCTTCCATGTCCTCGCCTTACATGTTCTCCTAACATTCTTGTTTTGAAACACGTTGATAATTGTTATTCTAAGTCTACTATTTGTCTCCTTAATTACTTAATGGGTGAAAAATAACCTAGTAATCTGAGAAGTCTAAACTCGACATAAAAACTTAACTCATAATACATATGTTTACGCAGCAGAAGGTGACCGTGCAAACACAAATTGTGCCCGACGGCGTAAACCAAATAACTGACTGCTCCCGAGAATTAAGTTGTCCCCAGATCGGGATCGCATTAGAATCGAGTCAGCTCAAGGTTCATCCTGGAGCGGAAGATACGTGTCACTGCTGCGAGGTAATTTCTGTAATAATGGGAGACGTGTCTATCTAGATCCCCGCCTGACGCCGTGTTAGCACAGGACAATAGTCGCAGCTGCGACCAGTCAAGGGGAGGCCTCAACACAAATGTTTAGTGAGAGAGAATTACTCGTCGAGGTATGCACAGCGCATTTATTTCTCGAAATTACAAGTGCATTAGGCCATTTTCGTGACGGACGCAGGAACAGCCGCATCTGCTGTCGCTCCGCCGTATTCTCCGACTCTTCGCCGCCGCCACCGCCACCGCCACCGCCACCGCCACCGCCACCGCCACCGCCACCGCCACCGCCGCCACCGCCACCCCGCCGCACCGCCACCGCCACCGCCACCGCCACCGCCACCGCCACCGCCACCGCCGCCACCGCCACCGCCACCGCCACCAGCCACCGCCACCGCCACCGCCACCACCGCCACCGCCACCGCCGCACCGCCACCGCCACCGCCACCGCCACCGCCACCGCCACCGCCACCGCCACGCCACCGCCACCGCCACCGCCACCGCCACCGCCACCGCCACCGCCACCGCCACCGCCACCGCCACGCCGCCACCGCCACCGCCCCACCGCCACCGCCACCGCCACCGCCACCGCCACCGCCACCGCCACCGCCACCGCCACCGCCACCGCCACCGCCACCGCCACCGCCACCGCCACCGCCACCGCCACCGCCACCGCCACCGCCACCGCCACCGCCACCGCCACCGCCACCGCCACCGCCACCGCCACCGCCACCGCCACCGCCACCGCCACCGCCACCGCCACCGCCACCGCCACCGCCACCGCCACCGCCACCGCCACCGCCACCGCCACCGCCACCGCCACCGCCACCGCCAGCACGCCACCGCCCCGCCCGCCACCGCCACGCGCCCACGCCACCGCCACCGCCACCAGCCACCGCCACCGCCAGCCGCCACCGCTACCGCTACCGCCACCGCCACTGCCACTTCTACTTCTACCACCCCGACAACCGCCACCGCCTCCGCCTTCGCCCCCGAGTCTGCAGCCGCTGCTGCTGTTACTACCACTGCCACCGTCACTTCCATTTCTACCGCCATCGTTCCCGCGACTACCATCGCCGCCACCACCATTATCGCCACTTCCGCGGACACATCCACAGCCACCGCCACCTCTCTCCCATCGCCACCGTCACTGCCAATGTTATCGTCACAACTCACCTCCCCACCCCCCCCACCATCATAATTACCACCACCACCACCACCACCACCCCACCACCACCACACCACCACCACCATCATAACCACCACCACCCACCACCACCACCATCACTACCACCACCACCATCACTACCACCACCACCATCACTACCACCACCACCATCACTACCACCACCACCATCACTACCACCACCACCATCAAACCACATCACCAATAATGCCACATCAACAGCCGCTGCTCTTTTCCACCGCCACACAGTCATTGCCGCCTTCATTGCCTTCTCTACCGCAGCTGCCATTACTCGCATCGCGGTCCCGCCCGCCATGGTGTTTATTATGATTCGTCACAAACTCCCTGCCCAGCGCCTGTCGCTGAAAAAGGAGTCATCCTTCGGAGCTGCGAGTGAAGATGTGGCCAGATAAACATGATTTATGACAATTGCGAGGACACGAATTTTCCCTTTTGTTTCGTGCTTGTCGTGTTTTGCTCGTTGCTCGTTTTTTATGGGCCGCTGCCTTGCCGGCTGAGACGGTGGCCCAGGGGGCGGTCGGTGGTCGTTGTGCGAGTGCCCGGTGCGGCCGATGTCACCTCGCCGGCCGCTTGACGCGAACGCAGGCTCCAGGAAACAACTGCAAAACGCTGTGAATACGCGTTCATCACGAAATTCCTTTGTTCGCGGAACTGGTAATGCTTTTTCAAGTGGTACGATTTTCTGTTTTTACGCGTGGTAAATAACTTGTGACGAGCTGCGTAGCGGAAGTCATAAGTGCGACGCTTCGTTGGTTTTAAACTTGCGATAATATTCACCATTTTCGGTCGCTTAATGAGAAATAATTTCTGGAACGAGAATGCAAGTACTTGGGAGACACATGCGCACATTATATTTTTTGAACGAATTTCGGGAGGTAAATTTGATAGAATTACTCTATTTTTGTACTTGAATCATCATTCATAAAGTACGAAGTGTTGTGTTTTTTTCAAGTTGTTTAAAACGTGGAAAAGAAATGTTTTCGAAAGATTTAGATGCTATTAATTTGTGCAAGCAACTTCCTCTCCTCCCTGCACATTCGTATTTTGATTTGCATTTAAGAATAAGTGTAATTATAATTGCTGGAGTGAGTGTGTGCGTAAAGTACTACCAGGCCCTACGCCATTCAGAAAGAATTTATAATAAATCAATCAGAAACTTTGATCCATTAACTGGAGACACCAACGAACGAAACCTATTAGCTTACTCGGTAACTAGATGAATGTGGCATCGCCGACATTTCCATTTTAAAAATATTTTTATTAATTAAAAATCAGTTGTCTGGTTCTTTCATCCTCGAGCGTAGTAATAAAAAAATAATAATTAAAATTAAATAGTAAAAAAAAGTGTGGTAGCAACTCTTCTCGGATGTTCTTGCGAGCTACCTACTACTCACAACGTACTATCCACTACTCTTCCCAGAATAGGCTGTTGGAGAACCACTTTTTGTTATTAAAGGGTATAGCCGAATAAGGCAGTGAAAAGTGTTCTCAAACAAAATTGATAATGACCATGCTCATATGAAAGAGGGTAGAAAATGCCGAACATTCGCCAAAATTAACCTCCTATGGCAATTTGTTGCAGAGAGACAACAGAAACGTGTTTTTCGTGTTTTGTTTTTCTCGGCTTCAATTGCATGTATCAGGCTGAAACAAATTGCAGACGGAGAAAAATAGTTCAACTGGAATATAATATTTCTAGTACATACGTCATGATTAAATCTGTTTAAAATCGTTAAAAAGTTTTTTTTTTTTTCATCCCTTTTTAAAATATCTGAAAAAGTATTTGTTGTAGAATGTTATAAACCCATTCTAGGAAAAAACTGAAACAGTACTTCATCATTATCACGACGAAAATCAATTTCATAAATTTTTTAATCTTTTTTGTGTATGAATTTGGCATCAAAATTGGTTTACAAAAATACGTTCAAATTCAACTATTTTTCCCCGTCTTTGCATTTTTTCAGCATGATACATGCAATCGAAGCTGAGAAAAAAATAAAACCTGAAAGACCGTTTCTATCGTGTCTCTGTAACAGATTGCCTTAGAAGGCTGATCTTTTGTGAATGTACGGCGTTTTTTACCCACTTTCGTATGAGCATGGTGATTATCAATGCGGTTTGAGAGCACTTTTCACCACCTTATTCGGTTAGACCCTTTAATCAAAAAATTGGGTGGTGTTTTTGAGAAAAAATTGTTTAAAGACAGTAAAATGTTGCCTGTGTTTGACAGAAAATTTCGCACAAAATACTCGTATTTTCCAAAATTGAACCTGACATTTCTTTTAGATCTGTTTTTCATGAACACATTTCATTAAGAAAAATAAATTGTATCTTCATAATCATCATAAAATCAGTGTTCTTAACGATCACGAGACTTGTGCCATTCTCTTAAATATTCTGTACACTATCCAATAACAAAGTTTAAACAAAAACGTTGGATCCATTTTGTTGAAAATTTTCCCAGGGGCTTCATGTAAAGTACCCCAAAATTAAAATGTCGGTTTATTATATTCTTAAATTCAAGGAGCCGGATCATTGGGAATATCAACTTTGGAGAAAATTGGCGAACGTTTGCCGCTAGTTTGTTCACAGACGAACAGACGCTTTGCCGTCAGTCGATTGTTTGGCATCAATGACCCTCAAAACATGGATTCCGGCTGCACCACGTGTTAGAGGATATTTTTTCTTAACTTATCCAATCTTTCCTTGCCAGGGCCGCAATAAGAGCTTTTTCTGCCGTAAATTTGCCGTTTTGTTCGCGCAGCACTATATAAGTTTCTTTCTACCGTGTAAGCGGTAGCGAGAAACTAAAAATGTACATTTACTAGGTCTTATTCTGTAACATGCCTTTCATTCTTAGATATTTACATTATAATATAATTTAGTTGTTGAAAATCATCCTAAAAAGAGTAAATATAATACGATTGTACTAATATCCCATTAGTACAATCGTATTTGCCGCATATACAAAATTATCCTATAAAACGATAATTATCTTACGCGGTGGCAACGCCGGCGATGAACTTTTCCTCCGAGTGACCCCGCTCTTCACCGTGAACAGCGGCGTCCGAGCGAAAGAAACCGGTTTGGTTTAGTTGGTTTTTTCGTGTTTCCGGGCGCGTAAACTACTTGCTCATTAGTCCCGTTAGTGTAGTGCATGCTTGTTTCTCGGAAGATAGCGGTGGTCTTCCCCAGCTGGATGGCGAGATCCGGCGCCAACCTACCGTCGGCTAGTGGGGTTTCCCCCTAACCAGGACTCTCCCACCAGCGGGGCACCGCCCCAGCCGGGACAAGCTCTAAGCTCCGACCGGTTTTCCGGAATATGTGGTAGCGTATGTTGTATGTGTGTGTGTGTAAGGAGACGAAGGACAGGGAAGAGGAAGGACAGATCAGCAGCGGACCGTGACCCGTTTGGTAGGGTATTGCTCCGGCATTCGTCTGGTGTTGATCGGAGAAACCACGGAAAACTAGATCAGAGCAGCCGGCCGCTAGAACTCTCCTCCAGACAGCGACTGAATTCGACCTAGCTGAAAAGCTAGTGTCGAAAATCCTGCCGCCATCAGGACTCGAACCTAGGACCTCCCGGTCAGAGGAGCTGCAGTGGAAAGAGACCTGTTTTTCATTGTCTAGGTAACGTGGGACGTTGAATTGGCGACAATATATCACAGATATATTACAGCAGGACGCTGGGCACGTGATCACTGCTAGATGGCAGTGTTAAACGCAAAATTCTATTTTGGGAATGTTTGTTTTGTATATTTTAGAAATTGCAATCTTCCACCAGAAGACCGAGGCTCGTCGAAAGACCTCATTTGTGTTGATTGTGCTCAGTGCAGAAATAACTAGTACATGCGGAGGACATACCAAGTTACTCAAAATCTATATAAGGATGTATTACCTTGGTCGCATGCATTAATGTAGCAAAATTTCCGAAAAGGTTTTGATCAAAAGTGTGCCCTACCATATATTTAGGATTTGGTTTGCCGTTCGAAAATATACGTGTGCGAGGAACAATCCATCCCTAGAAATTCAGTTTGTTATCAAATCTCAAGCATGATTGTTACAAGTGTTACAATCAGTCTCGTTATTTTGTTTCATGTTGATCACATCTCTGGAATAAGCTCGACTTATCAAGAATATCCACATTGTAATTTGCGTTCGTTTCGTAAAATTCCAGAAAGAATTATACGCATTTGGCAACAATATTGTAAACGTTTTAGGAGAGCCAATTTAATTTAATTTATATTAGTGTTCTAATTTTAAGTGGGTTTTTTGAAGATAAACTAAAACGACCACAGAAATGCAGTGGTGTTCCCCATGGCCCTTTTTTAAAATTTTATTTAACTAGATCAGTCGTATTACCACTTTATAGGTAAGTATTTGTTTTAATTATGTACTATAATATATAGTGTTTCGACGTTACAAGTAACTGTAAATTTTCATCCTATCATAACCCTATTTTTGATCGAGGACATCCTTACTGGGTACCTCCATGATGATTGTTAATTTTGTGAAGAAAACAAGATTGAGAGTGAAAGGTGAGACAAACACTTCTCTAAGTTATGGGGGACAGAACAGATTTTCTGGAAACGGGATTTAATTCTTGTAGGATCAATGCTGTTTTTTTCGAGTTTAAAGTGGCTGGTGCAAGGGGGAGTTTGGAGATCGCAAAGAATTTGGATGAGCAGTAAGGAAACGTAATTTACAATCGGTTCTATGTCTAGTGCTCTATGAAGTTGTTTACGGGTTATATCCCACGGGGGAATTGGTAATTGTACAAATGATTTTATTCTGGAAGGTTTGTAAGGGTTTTATAACGGAAGACGCGGTTCTGAAGTGAGTAATTCGCCGTGCCATGCATTCCGCGTGCTCTGGAGCCGCAAAACGAAAGCGAGAAACATGCGACCCTCCCCGCAACGCCTCCCGCTGCTTCACCGCGCGGTCCTGCCCACTCAGAGGCGCAGAGGACGGCAGTCGAGGGCGCTGCGAGAGGACTGTACCGGCGCCAATTAGTTATTACGGTCGCGTCGGCCGCCGCCTCTTTGTGGCTGTCATATCCGAAATCGGAGCCGAATAACGCGGCCGCCGTCCGCGTGAATCATCGCCGTCTTTGCCACCGCGGCTGCCGCCTCTCCGGAGACAAACAAAGGCCAGTGCCATCCCCAAGTGGGCGGGGGCGAATGGGGGAGGCGTGGAGAAAGTGTGCGTCGTGAGAAGCGCGAGGGCTGTGGTTGTTGACACATGTCTTTCCTTCCTTTGTTGCAGCTGCGATTCCATGTGACCACATTGCACGTACTTGGTGTACACCAACTCTCGTTTACCGGGAGCGGTAGCTCAGTGCATCAACTGATGCCACTGCAGCGCCTTTGACCGGGAGGTCCTAGGATCTCACTCCCCACGGCGGCAGGATTTTCGACACTAGCTTTTCAGCTAGGTCGAATTCAGTCGCTGTCTGGAGGAGAATTCTAGCGACTGGCTGTTCTGATCGGTAGTTTTCCGTGGTTTCTCCGATCAACACTAGGCGAATGCCGGAAGTACCCTACCAAACGGGCCATGGATCCCGCGCGATCTTTCCTTCCTCTTCCTTGTCCTATCCCTCTCTTTACACACACACTTACTTTTACACGCACTACACTACCACATATTCCGGGAGACCGGTCGGAGCTTAGAGCTTGCCCGACTGGGATGGTGCCCGCTGGTGGAGAGTGCTGGTTAGGGGAATCCCATTAGCCGACGGTCGGTCGGCGCCGGATCTCGCCATCCAGCGAAGGAAGATCACCGCCATCTCCGAGAAAAACATACACTACACTAACGGACTAATGACCAAAGCAGTTGACGATCCCGAAACACGAAAACCAAACCAAATCTCGTTTATTTTATTTTATTTTCGTTATTTAAGTTCGCATCAACAGCTAGGTCATTAGCGACCATCTCGTTTATTTTGTTCGAAGCGATCTCTTCACGTTCCCTTCTAATAGTATAATACGCTAAGGAATGTTCACAAAGTCAAACAATGTATAAGATGCTATCAAAACAAATGCCGTTAATGTGCAACGTCTGTATAGGAGGCACTAAAACCGACTGAAGACGGAAATTGTTGGATTTTGTAGGTTGGGTCACGAAGAATTAACCATGCGCTCTTGCTACCGTCAACAGAAATTATCTTGCAACTCATATTAGCATCGTGTATAATTCGGAAACGATACATGCTAAGCCATTAGAGTTAGTTTTCGGGTCAGGGAGTTTAGTTTTATTTCTTGTAATCTACAGAATAGGACATTTTTTAGACGTTCTACTATTATGTAACGCACAGTTCACAACTTGGCTGTTTGAAGTTGTGCTTTTACTTTTTAAACGAAGGTTTCTAAAATGGGGAATGCTTTGAAGGCTTCAATAAATTTCTGAAACAATATTAGGCAAATAGTTACACCTATATCGCCTTGTAATCGTCAGATGTTCTTTGACATTAATGTTCGCTTTACGTAATTAACAGTGATGATGGGTATGACACTTATTTCTTTCAGTGGGCAAGAGAAACTTACTACTATAAGCCTTACCTTTTCCTGAATACGTGATACTGCTGTCTTTTACTTAGAGAAGGACGATAGGGTGAATGATGAACGAATGATGAATGATGGTGTGTGAATGATTACTTGTATGTAAGGTGTGATACGCAGATGGGATACGCCTTACTGTATAGTACTCGAACCAGCATCCCTCGCCGCTGAGAACTCTACCTCTGCTCTATACCCATCGAGGTCGCGCCGAGAAAGAATAGTATTTTTTTTATTTTATATACAATCAAAAATTACGTTTCTCTTCTAATACGAAAGAAAAGTTTTACAAAAATATCAGTAATCACTGTTCACTTGAATTTGATCATCACACATTTAAAAACTTTTTAGACTTAGAGAAATAACGAAATATACAGGATGTCTGGGGAGGAAAGTCGAAAAAGCTCTTAAGACAATTTTATGCTTATTTTGCTGAAAAGTACTTGGATACAATGCTTCTACAATGCACATTTTTGCCTAGAAAGCATTTTCTTGGACCAACTTTTGAGCGCTAATTGTGACGCAGCCATTCAGAATAGCCAAGTAGCTTATTAGTCAAAATACGCTTAAAATTGTCATAAGGGCTTATTTTCGAATTTTCGACTTTTCCTCCCCGAACATCCTGTATATATGCATATCGGCAGATTTGGAATTTCGGCACGACATCAATCATTTGGAATTCATGCATAATAATTTATTGTGAACCATAAATCGGTTCTAAAGCGTTAGCCATCTTGTTTTATGACACCGTGATATGCATTGAAATTTGCTTACGTGCAATTTTGAGTGCCGTATTATTGAGAGACATGGCCCATACTTGTGACATTTCCAGTAGAATACCCGTAAATGGACCACAATTAAAACCACAATTAAACCACAAATTACACAATTAAAAAAAGAAGAAATTGTAGTCACCTTTGGGTTAGAAACTTTTTTTGAAGAACGCATTTCCTTACGTGGCTGTAAGACACTAAAAATTTTATTTTCATAGTCCTAACATGACACAATTGTCTAGTGTTCATTCTTGTCCTTTGGCATTCAGTACAGAATCCATACAGCATATATCATTCAAAAAGAATTATTGCACATTCCACACTTTCTTTTGCAAATTCAGGGTCTGTTGATCTTTAAAGATTCATTAGGGAATTTTTAAAGCATATATTAAATATTTTCGATTAGTTTTAAATACTCGAAAAGTGAATACATGCATGAATGAACTATCTTTTGTTTCAGAAATGTTACTGTGCAAGTTACTCCCGTGAAATAAGGTAAGTTACTTGAAGAAACTTCCAATGATCGGCAGATTTAAGTTAGTACAACATTTCTTCGTGCATACTTTTATATGTAATTGTGTTTCAATGTCTTGCTTAAAAGAATGTACAGTATATAGTTAACTGCTTTTGGGGACTCATTTTCAGTGGAGCGAGACACCAATTCCCCTAAGTATTATGTTTTCAGAGCATCCCTTTAACTATTTCCTTGTACTACCGTCAATAGAACGTTGTATTAATCATAAGATTTGGGCTTATAAATATTATTTTCTAGTAATATTGATTATTACAATGAAACGAAACTTCTTTGTCCAGATATTTAAATTCCGGAACTGAACGTTCCTTTTAAATGTTATATTTGATCTCATCGTGAATAATGTTTGTGCACAATACTTGCAACGCGTCACATATGAAGTCAAAACTTCGGGTCTTCTTAATTAATGAAACATCTATAGCCACGTTCATGAATACCACTTCGGTTTACTTTCTTGCTTTACTTCGTAAGAAGTAATGTTGAACATTGAGACTATTTTTTTTTCATTAAATTAATTTTTTCTGTTTTATTTTGCTTTTTTAAATTATCTCTACATTTTATCCTAATAGCACAAATTGTTTTACGTTACAAATGGGCTGGATATACTCAATATCTGCCATGTTCATTAGAAAACAAATTATTCTCATTACCTGGTAATCTCCGTACTTTGTTCAAACACGTAAAACATATTCATTGCTTTAAAAATACTATTTACAAACTAAATAAAAACCTTATAAATAAAATATAAATTAATTTAATTTAGTGCTAATAGACTTCGCAAAGTCAATAAAGTTCGCATATTTCCTGACCCATAACACTTCGCGGCGCCATCACAGTTTGTTACCATATAGTAGAAGATTTGCCAAGTTAGTTTTTGTGTGATTGTTATACATTTTTATTTGTTCTTACTTTTTTGGAAGTCGCGAAAATAGGAAAATGTTGAATCTCGGGTTCTAGTCTTCATGATCAGTGAATCCATCCATAGTTTTTAATTTCAGTTCTACATTTTACCGTATATGTAATAGCGTGTCTCCGCCCCTAACCGGATCAGGGGCTCCTTTTAAAATTGCATTAATGTTCGTATCAACCAGATCACTGGGAAACAGAAGTGAAGTGAGCGACACTTCCAGCATCTGTTAGGATTGTGGTGAGTACACAGTTTACGTTCTCCTTTGTTACATGCGGCAGTTCGTGCTACCAGCATAATTTTTGTTGTTAGCACTCTCCGTAGTCGTTGGTACCACTGCTGAGAGACTTTCCTGGCTCTCTGTATTAATACTCTAATTATTCAGTAGTTGAACTTTTCTTAGTGTAGCCGTCGTTTTGTGAATGCTGTTTATTCTGTGCAATGCAATACACATTCGCTCCCAAGTGCACAACGACGCAAAACTCACTTCCACATTTCAAAGACATTTTTCGTATACATATACCACATCCATAACAATGAGCACCAGTAATAATATTTGCGCTTCAAAATATTGTGCATGTTCGTTTGCGGTATGTGCATGTGCATATTCTTTTGTTAAGAAAATTCAAAGTGCTTCTTCACTGCATAAAATGAAATTCGAGTCTTTCTGAGGAGCGAAAAAGGAATCTCTCCCTTTCTCTCGTTTTCAGAACATTTCCTTCGACATTCACTGCCTAGCATCATGTCGATACAAGTACTAATAATATTTTTGAGAAGAAATAATGCTGAGCATTTTGTTACACTGTTTAGATAACAAACATTTTAACAGACCTGCAATGTTGAAATCGGAAAGAGAATAATATAACCTACATGATTAGGAATAAATAGAATTAATTTATTTTAGTATTATAATTCGTAAGAATAAAATAGTGCATCCTTTTGTTGGTACAAGTTATTATATTCTTTGCGTGAAAGGATGTAGCTTCAAGCTGTCGTCGGTTTCAGGTAGCGAAACAAAAATCGCTGCCGTGTTCCGTGACATTTTCAAAACATCCCTTTGACATCCGTTCGCCTTGCGCCACGTCGATACCAGATCCGGCGGCGTATTGATATTTGTAGGTCGCGCGCCGGCGGACGAAGACCGTTGACAAGCGCATTGACATCCGCAGAGGGGAGCCGCGGCGGAGGGGGCGGGGGAGGACATCGCGGTTTGCGGGCCGAGGGAGGACGCGACCGCGAGGACGGGGCGGCTGCGGTCCGCCGGCCGTCAGGCGAGGCAGGCGGTGAGGACCGGGCGAGGACAGCGGCGGAAGGCACTGGAACGGGGGGGGGGGGGGAGAGCGCGGGGCGAGAGCGGGGTGCGAGAGCGGGCGGTGCGAGAAGCGGGGGCGCGGCAGAACAGCGGGGCGAGAAGGGGGGCCGAGAAGCGGGGGCGGAAGCGGGGCCGAGAAGGGGGGTGAAGGAGGGGCGGAAGGGGGGCCGAGAAGCGGGGGGCCGAGAAGCGGGGCGGCGAGAAGCGGGGGCGGAAGGGGGCGGAAGGCGGGGGCCGAGAGCGGGGCGGCCGAGAAGCGGGGGCGGCCGAGAAGCGGGGGGGGGGCGAGAGGCGGGTGAGGGTTAGTGTTGGAGAGGGGGTATGAATGCGTATGTAGTGGGGGCGAGTTGCGAGAGACTTGCAGTGTCGGGGCAAGGGTGAGAGGGGGGTGACGGACAGGGGGCGGCGCCCGTGGCCGAGACTCGGGAAGATGTCTCAAACTTGCGGCGTGACGTGCGCGTCGCCGGCAGCTAGATCAGGGAGAGTGACGCCTGCGAGAAGAGTTGGTCAGGGACGTGATTTGAATGTGGAGCTAGAGGCAGACCCCTTTGCTCGTAGTTTCATAGTTTCAGTTGGGCGTCTCATCCCAAAGCTGAGTCTCACTTGCCGTCTACGTTAGAACGCAGGACGCGCGGATGAAAGTTCTCAGGAACGTGGCTGTTTGTGTAAAATAGAATTATGAAGCACCATGTTAAAAAGACCATCAAACGATATTCCTGTAATGAAAAACAAAATAAAGAATTTTCAAGACAATTTGCAGATGTTGTAAAGTTTTCTTATATTTTCTTAAAAATATAAATATGAAGGCAATCAATTGAAGCTGCTTTCCAAATCAATTGGAAGCAGAAGCCAAAGTGATGAAGAAACACATTCCGGTCAGCAATCTGAAGGAATTCTCATTATGTTAGTATTTTCTCTTGTATTTGTGACCAATTCTTAATACCGAGATGTGGAATCAACATGGAGATGAATGTTTGTGAGTTCGTGCATGCCTCCACATTACTACAAAATTATGAGATTCATGTATTTCATTCATATCTCATCTGTTCCCATTTGTTTCACCAAAATTTTCGTATATTCCATACAAATAATAAACTACGGCTCCTTCAATATTCGTTGTACTAACTTCACGTTGGCACTATCTTAGTAAATCCACCGTCGCTCCACCGTCGCCCACCGTCGCTCCACCGTCGCTCCACCGTCGCTCCACCGTCGCCCACGTCGCTCCACCGTCGCTCCACCGTCGCTCCACCGTCGCTCCACCGTCGCTCCACCGTCACACCACTGTCGCACCACCGTCGCACCACCGCTCACCACCCACTCTTGCCTTTCCCTCTTCCCGCCCTTCCACCCTCACCACCCATCCTGCCCACACCCCGCCCCATTGCCACCTCCTGCTTTTATTCCTCCGTCTTTACCACCACCTCTTCCGCCGCCATCGCCACCTCAGCGAGCACTGCCCCCTAGCCACCCCGACCACTCGCCCCAGGCCACATCAATGGGCGCCCCCAGCCGTCGGGCTGCGTCTTCAAAAGACCGTGGGCGCGGGGGCGGCGACCACGCCCGGGCCAAAGGGCCGGCGCCGCGACGCAACCTCTGTAATTACACGACCCCCGAACCCCGCAGCCGGCAATTTGACGTAAAATACTCGCAACTCTAATTACAGTGATACGGAAGGATAGCAAACGATTACCCGGCCTCCCCGACTCGCACAGAGAAGAAGACTGGGCTTTTCTCCGTCAAGGCGGCCGGTACTGCGGATGGGTTGACAGCGCCCAGTTAACCCCGAGATAAATGGCGGTTAAACGGTTTTTCAATAAAAAATTGCGGGAACCGTTTTCGTTGTTCGGTTATTAAATTGTTTTTAAGAAAACATATTAAAGCGAATTATGTGTCCGGAGTTCGCTTACGCGAGGGGTTTTAATCATACTAAACCCCAAAACTGCCAAATTGCAACCTTGGCCATGCGGAAGCCTGCGTTTGGTCGTTGCTTCTTCTTGAAGATTTCCCAGTGCTTTCTCGAAGCAATTCGTCATAATGCTAGTTATTTGGAGATCCTAATCCGATGGGGCTAGCAATCTCCGTGAAGCTGATCGATCGAGTAATTTTGAAATAAATGAACTTGCACTAATTACGAGCTAATGGATAATTCCCCTGGACGTGTTGACTGCTCCGGACTTAGCAGCACATAAAGCATTTCCCCAATTGCCGCATGGTGGGATTTAGACGTAAATTTGTTCACATCGACCCGGTGAACTCCATTGTGATGTCGAATTATCAGATTTGTGCGTTCTATTTCTAGCTCGATCCCTACGATAATGGAAATGCACATTTTGATACGAACATATTCTACGAATATGTATAATCTTATTATTTTACAACCATTCATTAATTACAAACATTACTCCTTAAACATTGATTATTTTACATTCATTAATTTTACAAACATTCAAATTTATTATTTTACATTCAAATTACTGTAATTTAAAATAACGAGGTCTACCAAAATAAATGTGGCAAAATATTACAGATTGTAGTTTGATCAAGCATTTGAAAATTGAATTTGCTATTTTTTAAATGTTTTATAAAAATGATGTCTATTTTTTACATGTCCTAGTTAAATTTGTTTCTTATTCCTTCCTAGTATGTATTTTGTTTGATGTCGTTTCTTCTTTTAATTTTCCTTTTCATTCATCGATTGGTCATTCCTCACATTAATATTGTAATACGTAGACCTCTTTTTCTCATTTTTAATTGTGATAAAATAAAAATTGCTTTTTGTTCTACATCTTATCTTATCTTTCTGCTTCGTTCTCATGTCAATAGCTAGCCCTAGGATTTTTAAATGAATTGGACAAAAAATTAGTTCATTATGCTACTTTCAGAATTATTTCAAATTCAGTCAGCCTTCATACTGGTCGTTGTGTATATTTCAGGAATGTTCATTTCCGCCTGAGATATGGCATAATATTCTGGGGAAATAGATTTTACAGCTCCCAGACTTTTATATTACAAAAAAATAATTGTACGAATAATAATCAAATCCCACCCACGTGATTCTTGTAAGCCTCTCGTTATTAATCTAGGAATTTTACCATTACCTCGTCATTTTATTTATGAATCAGTGTTTTTTGTCAAAAATGACTTGCTTATGGGCGGGAATATATTTTCAGAAAACGCCAATGTCTGTAACCATAACATTCGACGTAGTAATAATATTCATCAGGTGACAGTATCAACAGCTCATTACAAAAAATTCACATACAATCCATGTACATTATTTTACAACACATTGCCAAATGACATAAACGAATAAAATTAGAGATATACTGAGCACACAAGGAAAGTAACATTAATTTTAACAGGATATTTAATGAATTATTTTCCTTTGGACTGCATAATTTAAACAACCTGTAACCAGTATTGTACTGCAGCGTCCGGATCAATGACTCCCGCCTCGATTAGGTTTTCTGTCCTGTTTCCCTGATCCTTTGAGCAAATGCTGAGATGGCCCCTTGTTTTGCTTCTGGACATAAATGTAACTTCATTATCTGTGCACGTCTTCTAGAATTCAGAGGCAAATATAGTTATTCAAATTATCGTTCTCCATGATGTTGTTGCAGGAAGTATTATTCTTTGACGACGGACATGATGAAGGGCGCGAGTCCAAATTTATTGCTGATTTACCCTTGAAAATAGGTTTTATTACATTGGAGCGAATATTTTGTTAACAATCCTTCCAAAAACGCTAATTTTCTTTCTGTATTCAAACTTCAAATAGCATGTGGCTTAGGGTAGGTATCACAGAATTTTGAAAACGTGCAATGAATTCACTTCTCCCCAAAGGACGTCAAACAGTTTTTAACTGTTTTTGACGTAAAATAAATAAATAATATGAAAATACGTCCTGTTCCTCAGTGATTAAACTTTCTTGATATTCGGAAATTTTCCCAGTCTTAAGTAAATGCCTGATTGTGAAACAATTAATATTTATGAAAAGTCACCTTCTGTTGGCAAGAACAACTAGGCGGGTCTTGGCCGGTTCAACAATCTTTCGGCACTCCATTCTGTCTCGAACGAACTTCTTCCAACTCGTAATTTTTTCTTACGTATGCCTTCTGTGGTTTCTAATATGTTACTTTCTTTGTTGTTCAACAGGATGATCCTTTTTAGGTGTCCAATCGAAATGATTTCCCTAGATCGAATTTATCTGTCAACATTTCTGTGATTTATAAGTACATTTATTTCATAGTTTGTTTTCGTTCTCCAGATATTATCAACGAGTCTCTTACATTAATGAGGGTGAGAAACTAGAACGGTCCTTTGTTAGCTTATGCTATAGTAGAAAAGAAAAGAACTACTTAGTCTATTTAATTTATTGATATAAAATGAATCGATACGAACTTTTTTACGAGTTTTATGAACTTCTCTGCGAATTGAAAACATGATAGCTATAATATGAACAATTTCTGAATCTGAATCAATTGACATTGGTACAAGGAATTTTACTGAAAGTACTAGAATTTTTGAAGGTTGGTACTGGGATGTACATTTTAATCAACGGACAACGATACATTGTATTATACCTCGCGTTTGGCTGGAATTCGTCGAAGAGGCCACAGTCTCGCGAAATGACGCTGGAGAATAATTATGCAAATTGCGAGGCAGTCAATGACGTAAATAAACATGGGCTTGAAAACGTGTTTATAACCGAAAACGTATGGGCGTTTAATTCCTGAAGCGGTAATATCAGTCGTTTAAATCGTTCGTATTGACAATAAATGTCATCGTCCTTCGTTGAAACGTCTGAGCGATTATGAAACGTTTTAGCTTGGGTACTTGTGTCGTCCCGAGAAAGAGATTTCTACGCCTTTTGAGGCTTTTTTAACAACAAATTTATGTTCCTTATTTCTTCATTAATTGGCGTGGAAATTACTACCATGAAATAGTAATATTTGTGGAAAACTTATAATGAAGTTACTTTCTTAATAGCCAACCGCAAGATTACAATTGAGAAATTTTATGATCCTAATGGAAGTATCTTCTAATCCATTAATGGTATTAGAGTGTGTCTTGCGATTGTCTTAAATAAATATGCGTATAAAGATTATGAAAGTCTTCCTGCGTTTAAACTTTCCCTGTATTGTTGATCTCGGCAGATTACCCGGCTGCTCTGAGACGGGGTGGGGCGAGATAAAACCTTGCGTGATATCAGGTAATACCATCCATAACGCATTGGGATGATTTCGAATTTCTGAATTTACTAGAAAAAAAACTCTTTAAACTAAACTTCAACAATTTTTACATTGAGGATGTTGATCCCGGCAGGTCGCGTGCGCTAGGCGCCCAAATTCGTCGATTTTAGACATTTAAAGGACTTGTCAACTATTTGAGATGTAGCAAATGTTCTACAGAATTCCCAGTGCTATTGATTTCTTCGCTAGAATGAATATAAAACCAGTGATGTTAAGTATGTTACTGTGTAATCAGTCTTTGTCTTGACTCAGTTAATGGGTTGCCCATGAAAATATATTAAAGTAAGATAGCTATAACAAATTTTAAATAAACTCCAAACAAAATCTAACACACGATGTGAGTCAGAGTCAGATCATTATCTGATATATTCATTTAGCCTTCAAACTACGCGAACAAGACGAAATAATGAAAAAATAAAGAATCTGTCAGTGTTATGTAATCTAAGTTTTTGACGCCTATCACGCATTATGGTTCCAATTTCGCGATTACTAAACAGATTTTCTGCAAAAGAACAGTCCGAACCAAAAGTTTACAAACTTGAGTTCAACAGAACAAAAGGAAAAGCCTCGATTACATCAGTAATATACCCAATAAGTTGAGTGGAACATCTGAACTGGTTTTGATAATTTCTAAAGTCCTTTTTCTTTGCTTTTATGGCATTTTAAAAAACCTTACTTTTGAGAAATGAAATGTGCTTTTGAGAATGTCGTACAATTATTAGTTGGTAGCAACCTACCATATTGTTTTTGTGGCTCGTTTTCACATTACAGTTTGCTTTAGCATTTGAAATCTCATAATTACTGGATGTCAAAATTTCGTTGCTTACAAAATTTTCCCGTCAAGGTTTTCAGGCTGTCACATATCACTCACTTTCAGTACATAACGAAGCACGTCTTGAGAGTGCGCGTTTGTCAACAGACGATGTACTGTTTTTAAACACTTCTTTCCCAAGTAATTTCCAGCCCGTGTGCAACGCGCGAGCTCAGGCACTTGGCCCGCGCCGTCAGCCTACGTGCCACACGTGGCGGGCGCGGAGGGGGTGGAGGGGGGATGCGGTTCCCACACGCGCCGCCGCGGTCATGCTCCGCAGAGCGCTGCTCTCCCCAACCCCCTCCGCCCGCCCGCCCGCCGCCTCCACCCCGCCCTGCCCGCCGCCGCCGCCGCCTGCTCCCCACACCCCGCAGCCCGCCATCACTCGCCAGCCTCCGCAGGCACAGTCCGCCCAGCCCCTGCCAGCCCGCCCACCCCCCAGCGCGGCCGCTTGCTCCGGCCTTACCCGTATGGAGCGATTTTTATGAGAAAGGAACCGGGAGCGGTAGCTCAGGGCATCAACTGATGTCACTGCAGCGCCTCTGACCGGGAGGTCCTAGGTTCCCACTCCCCACGGCTGCAGGATTTTCGACACTAGCTTTTCAGCTAAGTCGACTTCAGTTGTTGTCTGGAGGAGAATTCTAGCGGCCGGCTGCTCTGATCGGTAGTTTTCCGTGGTTTCTCCGATCAACACCAGGCGAATGCCGGAGCAGTAGCCTACAAAACGGGCCACGGACCGCGCGCGATATTTCCTTCCTTTTCCTTGTCCTATCCTCTCCCCTTACACATACACTCTTTCATTAACCTGCACTACACTACCACATATTCCGGGAGACCGGTCGGGAGCTTGGAACTTGTCCCGACTGGGGCAGTGCCCCGCTAGTGGGAGAGTCCTGGTTAGGGGGAAACCCCACTAGCCGACGGTAGGTCGACGCCGGATCTCGCCATCCAGCGGGGGAAGATCACTGCTATCTCCCGAGAAAAAACATGCACTACACTAATTACCAACGCAATTGATGCGCCCGGAAACACGAAAAAATCAATCGATCAATCAATATAAGGAAGGACCGTGCTGACAGATAGTGCTGGCAACATAATTGAAGGTTCTGTGTTTGTTGTGTCCTTAATCTTATTAGAATCGCCTTCCTCCATTCGTTCGTTTGCCGTTGGATAACTTGTAAATGGCTTCGACGCGTCCTTTTGTTTTATTTATTTAATTTTATTTATTTATTTTACGTCAAATACAGTTAAAAACTGTGTATGACGTGCTATGGCGAAAAGTGAATTCTGTGCGCGTTTTCAAAATTCGGTGCTCCCTACCATAAGCCATATACTATTTGAATTTTGAATACAGAAAGAAAATGAGCGCTTTTTGCAAGGATTGTTAATAAAAGTATTCGCTCCGATGTAATAAAAGTATTCGCTCCGATGTAATAAAATATAGTTTCAAGGGTAAATTCATTTGGGCTCTTATCCCTCATCATGTCATTCATCAAGGAATAATACTTCCTACCGCGACAACATGGAGAACGTGTATTTCCCACTGAATTCTAGAAGACGTGCACAGATACAGTAACATATCCTCGTCCGACGAAAATATATAAAAAAATAATTGAAATTGGGAAGTGCAGTGCTATGTGCTCTTCTGTAAAAATTATTTTCTATATATACATCACATCGAATTTACTTTTTGTGTGGTAAGTATTATGTTTATTTTAAAACAGAGTCTTGTATTTCAGATACGTGCTGGTTCTCGTGTTTCCGGCGTCTGTGCTGTAAGGTTGCGAACTGCATCTACAATCGTGGCAGTTTTCTTTTACTGAATATGAGAGCATGTAAAGAGATTTTACGATGTACGTAATTAAATTTCAACATTTCTCGGGCTCGCGTACGTGCGAAACTCTTAGACTTCTGCATAGTGATGTGTTCACGGGAACCATAACCAAACACTTCAGGAAGAGGCATGGCTGAATAGCTGTCGCGGCGGAGGTATAGTTCACTGAATTAAATGTGATGTTCACTTGTTTAGTAAACTGCCATTTTGGCTCATTCTTAGGCGGATTTCTTCTATACGCATGTTTCTGTCTCCTCTCTTCGATTCATCCCGCTCTCCTTTGCAGCCCGTTATATTCGGCACCGTATCCTCCATCCCTATTCTCTCTGCTCACACTTGCCTCTTATCCTAATCCTCTTTTATCTCTTTCTTGTTCACTTATTTACCACTTATACCAACACAAACACAATAATGATCATTATCTCTTTCAGGTTGTGTTGATTTTGCAAGAAATGGTTGGTTATTAGTCGTAGAATCTAAGTTGCAATAATAAACATTTTGAGCAGTCCTGCAGTTGTCAGCAGCTGCAGCAGTCAGCAGTCACTTTCACTGTTTATTGATTAGAATATTGGAAATGAGTATATTCTTGTAAGTTTTTACGAATTTATGTCAAAGATTAATGAATGCAATTTCGTACGGAAGTGCCTATGACGCACATATTTAAAAATGCCGGAGTTCGTCCCTATCGTTTCCATGACCGTTCAAGGCGTCCGTCGCTCTTATCATCGCCTTTCGCCAGGTGAAAGTCTCGACAGAAACAGTAAAGTGGATAACAAATTTAGACATTACATTGTGATTGTGTTGTTTTTTATGTTATGTACATTTATCTTTGTTTTAATCCAATTAATTTTAATTATTCTAATTAACAACCTTTTCTGATAGGTAACCCTGTACGCTGCCATACGCTAAATAAATAATCGTCGCCTTGACGGTCCTTCGCTCTCCAAAGACTCCATTTTCTCAAAGATATGCAAAAATGCATATTACACAAATCTACGTAGTTTTTTTTCGTATCCCTTGTGCTTAGCGGAGGTCAAGTGACTTACTGAAGTGAGATATAATTGTGAAGTATATGGAAAATTTAGATGGTAGTGGTTCTCTACATCATTAGACCAGAGATACTGTTCAATTAGTTGAATACTATTAGATGCTGTTGAATTGCCCTACAGACAGATGCAGAGACACTATAGGTTGCTGGTAACTTTTCTTTACACTGCCTCTAATCAATCCAGCGAATGCACAGTGACGTATTCTTTTCCAGACGCTCCAGTCAGCGAGTTGTACGTCGTTACATCAGTAATGCTTTTTGTTTCAGTTTATGTAGCTTCCAATTACTTTTCTACTAACGAGCAAGATGGGGCATCAGTGCGAAGTAGGACGATGTATACGAAACATTTAAACGGTATGGCAGGTCATCGGACTTTTCACTACATGCATAAGTACACAAACGTCACCTTCGTAATACTTGCATTTCTGTTTCTAGAGTCAAATTGTACGACTAATTGTACAAATTGTTAACAGACTAATGTATTATTTTACTAACACCCGAATATTGTTACTATATTCATCTTTTGTTTGTATTAAAAGTGCCGTGCTCCTATGTGCAACTACAGATCTACCATCTAGAGATTGTAAAATTTTCCAGTAAGAATAATTTGCTTATTTGAAACAATAATTCACGAAGTGTGAAATACACAGTATCCGCAAATTTACCTAACCGTTATAAACCGTTTTGAGTATATCTGAGTTTTTTTGTAGCACCACAAGTCATTGTCGCACAAAAACTCAAAATTATATGCGAGTAAATTATATACCATACATGAGTCTTTAATTCCAAAGACAGAAATTATTTTCATAATGAAATGAGAACAAACATAACACAAATACGTACCAAAAATTGCTTTACAATGATTAAATAACAAAATATTATTATTTATGATCAAGTTAATAAAATCATTAATAAGGGTGTTCGCTATAATTAAATTACAAATCTGGTCGTTCTGTTCCTCCATTCTGAGCATTGAATTTCAGTACACGGTGTAACTTTGCTGTGGCACGTCTAGAGCAAGGAATTAATGATCAACGAAGACGTTTCAGGAATGTACCTCTTCCCACACACCGCCTCCCAGTGCCCTTGGCGTCTCGTGTGTCCTCTCCACTCGGCAGCCGTCCACATCGCCGGCCCCGCCCCTCCCCTCCGCGAGCAAGCGCGCGCACAATGGAGGGGGCGGCGATTTCGGAAAACCGGATGAGCATTTTTCTATCGCGGAGTTTCCCAACCTTAGCGAGCCTCTTCCGCCGCCAGCGCCTTTCCAGCGGAGGGGCCTCGCGGAGCACGGGGCAGAACAAGGCGACGCCCCCGTGACGACTCATTTTCTTATTCTCCCGCCTACGTCGCCCCCGCCTCCCCGCTTCCTCGCCTCCCCCATCTCCCCCAACTCCTCGCTGCACCGCCTCTCTTCACCTCACCTACATCCTCACTCCCCCACCTCTCCCCGCCTCCCTCGCTTCCACACCACCCCTCACCTGACCCAACTCCTCGCTCCCTCGCTTCTCTCCCGGCCTCCCCCGCTTCCACTCCTCCCCGCACCCCCCCAACTCCTCGCTGTTCCGTTTTCCTCGCTTCCACAACACCCTCCATCTCCCCCAACTCCCCACTGCCCCACCTCCACCGCTTCTCCCCCGCCTCCCTCGCTTCCACACCACCGCTCCCCAACTCCTCGCTCCCTCGCTTCTCTCCCGCCTCCCCCGCTTCCACTCCTCCCCCAACCTCTCCGCTTCCTCGCTGCCCGCCTCTCCCACTTCTCCCTCCGCCTCCCTCGCTTCCGCACCTCCCCCAACTCCTCGCTTCCACATCTCCCCCAATTCCTCGCTGCCCATCTCCCCGCTTCTCTCCCGCCTCCCTTGCTTCCTCACCCCCCACCTCTCTCACCTCCTCCGCTTTCTCGCTTCCAACCTCTCCCACTTCTCCCTCCGCCTCCTTCGCTTCCGCACCTCCCCCAACTCCTCGCTTCCACATCACCCCGAACTCCTTGCTGCCCCGCCTTCCTCGCTTCCACAACACCCTCCATCTCCCCCAACTCCTCGCAGTCCCACCTCCACGAAACTTTGGCACATTCTTTGGGAATAACCATAAGAGGAAATGTTAGTTTTAGGCAAACGTCTGTTGTGTGTCAAACTAAGTGTTGATTACCTATTAATGTCTGTGCTAGTCTGCTTTAATGTTTTGTATATGTAGTGGGATTTGTCTGTGATAACAGTAGGATCTCCGCTGCTGTTTTAATTGATTTTTTTGTTGTTGAAAATAGCTCCAAAGAATATCCAAGACGAAACGATTTTATTAAAACATTTGTAATTGCTATCAGTGTTAGTAAATTCTGAATTATGCTGTGTTGCTTCAGATTTACTTTGATTAGTCATTGAGCAATAACATAATACGTGGTTTAGAAATATTTTATTGCATTGTACATGCTACTACATATTAAATTCACATTGCGATGGAATTGTAAGCTTTTTCCCAAATGTTCTATTTCTTGACACTGTAAACTGTCAGAAAATTCTCGCACGTTTTTGATATTTAAATTTCAATCTTTGTTAATATACTCTGGCATTCCACTTCATAATCCAAAAATCTGCGCACTCTCTGTTATAAATTGCATTTTAAAACGCAACTTTGTTGTTTTTCTACTTTTTCTGCTTCACTTTATCCACTTTTAATTACAAGGTATCAATTTATAGTCATTCCGCTTTTCAGAATAGCCAAATATTTTATTCGGGAAGTATTAATTCACAATAACTGTCACCATTTTTGGTAAACTCTCGTCCCGAGCTTTCGTTCTATTCCACTTTACCAGAAATCGAAATCCCTTTTAGCCGTAAAAGTTTCGTCTGACATTAACAACGAAATGTCTTCACTTGAGGTGCTGATGGCTGCCTTCATCTTCATTTGGAGATGCACTAAAACTGCCAACCTGGGCACGCCCCCCTGCCATCCAATTAGAAGGCTTTCGTATCGACAAGCGCCTGTCGAGATTGTCCCAGTGATTGCAAACCCTTATGCAAAGAAAAGCAGCAGCACCTCTTCTGTGTTCTCCTGGAGAAGCGCCCACGTTTTCAGATAACTACTTACGGCTGCGCGCGGCAAGGTCGGGATACGGCGCGAACTCGCGCGCGGAGGAATTCTGCTTTTTTTAAAATTTATTTTACGTAAAAAAAACAGTTCAAAACTGCGTATGACGTGCTATGGGGAAAAGTGAATTGTGTGCACATTTTCAAAATTCCTTGATCCCTACACTAAGTCATATACTACTTAAATTTTGAATTTTGAAAGGGAGAAAAAAAACTCCCTTGTAGTAAAATCTATTTTCAAGGATAAATAAGCAATAAATTTTGAATTTTGAAAGGGAGAAAAAACAAACAAAAAACTCTCATGTAATAAAATCTATTTTCAAGGATAAATAAACAATAAATTTTGGCTCTTATTACTTTCTTCCGCGACAACATGGAAACGATAATGCTGCGAGCGATAATGCTGCTGCCAGAGAAGCACGTTTTATGACGTGTAAATTACTGTAATGAAAGGTAGAACGTATGGATGTGTTAGTCACAAAAATATTTTAGGGAATACGCTCCTGGCGATGAAATTGAAGTACATTGAATCATAATCAAATTGCTTGTATTTTGTTTATGTTGTCACGTTTGCGGTGGACGTCAGCAGATTCGCTGGTTGAAACCAAAGTTTGCGGGTTGAAACCGGATCGAATCCATGGATTTTTAAGGGCGAAAAAATCCTTCTGTCGCCTTCTTTCGGAGGGGAAGTAAAGCTCTCTGTCTCATGTGGTAGATTTACTGCATGTAAATTATCCTCAATCCTAAAAGACGTCGGCGAGCCAAATTTAAAATCGCGCAAAAGGAGTATGGCGAAATTTGCATGGTCAGAGGGATGATCGGGCCTGATGGTTCGAGTATCGCCACGTAAAATAAGGCAGAATCTAATGTTTTAAAGGTTATTTTTATGTCGTGTATTATCATTATTATTTTTACATTAGAATTTTACTTTCTGCGTTTCACTCTTTACTATTGCTACTTTGTATAAAACCATACCTGAATGAATTCCAACTCAAAAATTATTGCTTCCATTATATTAACTTTGTTCATGCAGATGTTCCAACATTTTGCTATTATTTAGAAAATGTGTCGTTTTTTATTTAATTTAATGAAATAAAATTCGTTAATTCTATTAAACAATTATTTTTTTCAACTTCTTCTGTTGATTTATTCATTCTATATATGTAAGTGTATATATACAATTCAAATATATGTGAAGTCGGAAGCATGGGTGTTTGAAAAGAAAATGTAACTTTTATGGGAAACCCAAATGAAATACGTGACAGTGTATATTCTCATTTAACACCGCAAAAAGACCAATTTCTCTTACTTCACTTTCATTAACACTACAGTTATTACATTCGTCGGTTATGATTTAATTTTCTCTTTCCAGTAGTTTATTCTATAATATGCACTACGATATAATTTTCACTTTCTAAGAGTTTAAGTAATTATTTCTTTATAAAAAAAAACATGAAAGGCATAATCAAGAGCCTTGCAAATGGAAAATAATCTCTGGAGTAGCATGTGGGTGTGTGGAGACAGAAATGGGGTCCTCTGAGTCGAACAAAACAACGTAATAAGCTACGAACTAAATTATTTTACTCATATTAGTTTTATTCCAGTCTTCAATTACTTTCATGCATGAGCATGCCTCCCGCCGAAGGATATTTTCAAAAGGGAAATTAGTTTCTGCGAATTTTTATGAAGGAAGTTAAAATGTGTGTGCTTTAATTTGATGCGTAACAAGGACAGTAGGAGCTTCCTTCCCGTTTTGCAAGTTGTTTTAGAACGTAATTTTACGTATTACATTCTCGGTTAATTTTTTTAAACATTCATTCGCGGCGTGGTTATTTTCTGTTTATTATTTAATTTTTCTTTGTTATCTTTGTCAATGAAACTTCTATACTATTTCGAACAACATTCTTAAAAAAATCTGGATGAGGAAATGTGTGGAAATGTATGAAATGAAATCTATTAACACGTGCGATATGCATGACCTTCACAAAACCGAACTTCCTTACGTGGGAACTCGCTTGTTTTCGTATCCTCTGTTGTGAAGTGAAAGAAGTGAAAGAACTTGTTCGAAAACGAATACCATTTCTAAACGTAGATTCCAGTTTTCTCATAATTTTAATTTTCTAAATCATAAAATCCTAGGTGGTGAACCACAAGGAAATGCTAGGCTTATATCAGAAACATTATTTCCAAAGCTCAATAAGACAGAAAATTATCCTGTGAAATGTAAAATATTTACTGCGATTGCCGAAAGGTGAAGATTTCTACAAATTGAGAGAAAACCAGGGAAGATTGTCCTACAGTCGTATAAAAAGTGTCGATGCCCAGGAACTCGAAAAAAAAATTAAAAACTTGAAACATTCATTTTCACTAAAAATGCAAATATTTTATTACATTATTTCACCTGTTCTCAGACTGCACTTAGCGGCATAATTCTCATACTCATCACTGCTTACGACTACCGTGTCATGCGATCGCAAGGCTCCGAAGAAGTGCCTGATCCTATTAAATATTTGCTATTCTCATGTTGTGTTACAGAAAAGAAAATTTTTGTGATATTCTTGTTAGTACGTAAAGGACTATTGCACTGTATACATACGATCAAGTTATTTTAATGTTAGTGAAGACTGTTTTTGTTAAAATGATGAGTACGAGTTCAATCGTCCGTATCTCTGAAGAAACGTTCAGAAATTATAAACAGTATAGCAAATTTAAAATAGAGAAACGCTAAATTTATTTATTTGTTATCTTTTAGAAACTATTTTTATATTATCCGGTTCAGCTCTTAACATCAAAATTACCACGTTTTTAATTACAAACTTGGATGTCAAGAGTTTGTTTTAAAGTAAAGCAATTTAAAATTAATTATTTATTTTTTAAAATAATATAATTACTATTTGTCACACCGTAACCTCAATGTGGAAATGAAGGCGAAAGTTTACAATTTTTAAGAAAATACTTTGAGTTAAATGTAAAAGTTCATTCAAGTAAATCATGTCGATCTAGTACGTGTGCAATTTTCAGATTTTTATCTGGTTCTCCAACAGATTTACAGTTGAAAATTTGGAATTGTAATGGAGTACAGTTGAAAATTTGGGAAGTGTAATTTTAAAGAGGTATTTTTCATACCAATTTTATAAAAAGTAACTACCCTTTTATGTGTAACAGCGCACAAAAAATAATGGTAGAGATTTCTATTCCTTATTTGAGAAATTACTCTCTGAAAATCGAACCTAATTCATTCGCGTCCCATAGATTTGGTTGCAAATATTTCTCAAATAAAAACCTAAAAGAAGGTAAATAATATTTCGATTTTTAAGCCAGAGTATATTGAATCCAATGCCTTTTATTCTAGAAGTTGTACAACCCAAAGCTAAATAATTTAAACGGCGTAAAACAAAACTGGCCGCCATTTGTAAACCAGATACAATAAAAATAAATCAAAGATGTTTTTGAACAGCCGAAACATAATGAAATTTAGGTACAAAATATGAATTATTTTCGAGACGATCGAGCGACCAGTGCTGGACCATTTAAAATGGATTGAACCGTTGATGTAGTTAACAATTGTGTTGAAGTTGTGGATGTTGATTGTCTGAAAATGAGTGTATCTGCACGGAAGAATTTATAGGATTATGAATGTCAGAGTTGAGATATGTCGAAGATGCGACAATTCAGGATCGACGTTGGGATGTAAGGAATGATGCCCGACAAGGAATGGTGCCTGGTAACATACGGCGTGTGCACATAACAAAAGTCCAGAGCGTCGTGTGTCAGCAAAAGGGTAGGCGTCCAGAAACAAATGATATTCGCGAAAGGTGGTGGTCAAAAACTAGTGGGTGACGGAAACAGTACTCGTAGATGCGTGGAAACAACAGGCGTCTATAGGCAGTGCTGCATGCGAATGTTCAATATCTAGGAATGCTAAGAGCACGACAACAGGGAGTTTCTAGGAACAGGGGTTTGGCGAGAGTGGTGCCAGGGAGAGAGAATGCCTGAGAGTAGGGTCTGTCCACGGGAATGGTAGATAACCGGGAACGTTGGGTATTGTAAGATGAGATTGATTGAGTGATTTTTTCGTGTTTCCGGGCGCGACAACTTCATTGGTCATTAGTCCCATTAGTGTAGTGCATGTTTTTTCTCCGGAAATGGCGGTGATCTTCCCCCGCTGGATGGCGAGATCCGGCGCCGACCTACCGTTGGCTAGTGGGGTTTCCCCCTAACCAGGACTCTCCCACCAGCGAGGCACCGCCCCAGCTGGGACAAGCTCGAAGCGCCCGACCGGTCTCCCGAATATGTGGCAGTGTAGTGCATGTTAGTGTAAGTGTGTGTGTAAGGGGAGAAGGATAGGACAAGGAAGAGGAAGGACAGATCGTGCGCGGTCTGTGGCCCGTTTGGTAGGGTACTGCTCCGGCATTCGCCTGGTGTTGATCGGAGAAACCACGGAAAACTACCGATCAAAGCAGCTGGCCGCGAGAATTCTCCTCCAGACAGCGACTGAATTCGACCTAGCTGGAAAGCTAGTGTCGAAAATCCTGCCACCGTCAGGACTTGAACCTAGGACCTCCCGGTGAGAGGGGCTGCAGTGACATCAGTTGATGCACTGAGCTACCGCTCCCGGTTCTAAGATGAGTGTCCAGGAACTGTTTTGACAAGGAGATAGATCAGCTGAGATATCTCAGAGACATCTTTAGAGTTGTATCTGCAGCGGTCTGTCTCTTGACCGGAGGGATCTCCTGTTCGAGTCCGGACTGTGGTTGATTTCAGTACTACCTAGACAGCTAGCTCGAATTCACCCTCCCGTATCTGCGGGAAAATTTCTAGCGGCCGATTCTGCTCTGCTCTGATCAGGTGCGGACGTTTCTTTAATTAAATACTAAGGGAATGACGGAGCAGTACCCTAAGAAATGGGCAATTGATTGCGTGCGATCTTTCCTGCGTCACCTTGTTCCTTTCTTTCTCCTTTCCACACTCCTCATGCTGGGAGACGACAGGTAGATTAGAACTTGGAGGGGATGTTGCTTCATTGGCGGAAATACCTAAAGGAAGAAATTCTAGTGACCTGGCAAGGTCGGCGCCAGCAGGAAAGGAACACACGCCGATCTAATTAAGAATTGGTGACGTTGTGAATGTTGACCGTTCCAATTACGGGAGGTACTACACTTACGGGACTAGTGAGCACTGCAGTTGACGCGCCCGGAATCATCAATCAAAGAGTCAATCAACAAGTGAAAGTGTTGAGGTGTGGTGTCAGCGGCCGGGAGCAATTAGTGAGCAGGGTGATCGAGTTGGCAGTGCGGGACAGTGATATGGCGACGATCTTCGCTGTGGGGACGGTGGCAGGGCGCCTTGACGGGCGAGGAGGCGTCGGGGGCAGCGGCGGAGGCGACGGCGTCGACTGCTGGCGCCGCCGTGGTCATCAGGGCGATAATCTCCGTACCGGTTTCACAGCTCATAAAATCTATTCGCTGCCCAGTCGCCCGCCCGCCCGCCCCCTCATTGGGCCCAGGGCGAAAACACGACGAGAGGCCTTTGAGGAGTGCGGTGGCGACCGGGGGCGACGATTCTAGCTGCGGTGGTGACGACGCTCCAGGCAACGGTGCAGATGGTGACGGCAAGCAGGTGCAGTGGTGACGACAGTAGTGGCGCTGATACTTGAGGAGGCGATGGCGGCGGTGACGGTGGCGGCCGCAACTATGGAGGCGGCAACGGCGGTCGCGGTGGCGGCGGCAGAGTCGGTGGGGGCGGCGACGGTGGAGGTGGTGGTGGTTGCTCTTTGAAATAACCCCGCTTGGAGGTGCGATGCACCGCATGCAGACAAGGCGCAGTGGCAGGGTATTGAAGCTCCCCAGGAAAGATTTGACTGGACTCTCGAAGCACGAGGTATGTGAACCTCTGGAACTCGGAGCATTCTGCGGAGCTGGAATTTTAGAGCAAAGGCATCTACATGGCAAAATCTACCTCAGAGGAGTCCAATATTTCATTTTTCTCCATGATTTGATGAAATTTTAATACAATTATAGAATTATTTTTACATCGAATTTAATGACTAAGCCATTAAAAATTCAATGTAAAATGTTGAAAAAAAACTAACAATTTTTTTAAAAAAGAGATCAATCGTACCCAAAATTAAATCGTTCTTTACTTCTCCAGTTGCCAAGTAATGGCGCTCAATCCTTTTTGCGCGATTAGCTTCATTTCGCGGCTACTACTGCCCCGCCGCCCCCGAAGCCCGCACCCCGCCTCCCCGCGCCACACGCCTCCGCCCCCCACCCGCCTCCAGCGCCCCAAACCCGCCTCCCCAGCCGGGTCCATCCCGCCTCCAGCCCCCCCCCCGCCGCCCCCTCGCCGCCCCCGCCCCACCCCCACGCCTCCCCCCCACCGTTCCCGCCGCCCACATCCCGCCTCCCCGCCCCCCCCGCCTACCCCGCCGCCCCCACTCCCACCCCCTCATTCCTTCCGCCTTTGCGGCCGCCTCGTCCTAATGACCGCGTGGAGCGGTCGAAGAAGCGGGCGAGGAGTCGATATCTCGCCCAGTCGATGCGCGCGCTTGGCAGGGCGCGGCGCGGCGCGGCGCGGCGTCGGAAGAGGCGCTGTGGGCGTAATGTGTTTGGATAACCTTTGAGCACGCGATATTTTGTTTGCCCCCCGCCTGCGCGTCGCGTCATGTCGGCTCCTTGACAAGCGAGCGCTTTTGTGCAGGTGGCCCCGATCAGCAGGTCGGCCTTTTCAAGCGAGCAAGGCTTCAGTTTGAACATGCACAGTCTTCCGTGGAATAAGGACTTTGATCGGAAGGCGAGCGATGTGCCACTTTCTTGCCTGTGTTCTCAAACCTCCCTAACCAGAATCTGACTGTCTAGAGCACCATTAATTCGAATGTCACTAAAACAATTAACTCACTAAATCAAGACTTGTCAACAGAAATTTCGTTAATCTTTTGTGAACTCTTCTGTACCAGTTTTTTTAACTAAAATTTCGTTCTGCTAACTCGAATTTTGCTCATTCTTGTTTTCTTAACTCGAATTTGGTTAATTTGAATGTCATTAATCCTATTCTCGTTCAATTGAATTACGAATCTCATCTTCCAAAATCATTCCTTTGAATTTTATTCAGTCGAATCTGATTCATTCGAATCACGTTTATTTGATTAAATTTTTAATTTAAATCAGCCTACTCGACTCTAAAAAATTTGCCCTATTCAAATCGCAAATTATTTATTCATCAATTCTCAAACTAGTTAATTTAAAACTGTAGAATTCAAAATTCTTTCAGTTTTTTCCCTTTAAAAATATTCTGCCAGCGAAACAAACAGGAGATTAATTATTGCAAAATTTTGAGATGGCAAGTCCTCAATATTTATGGAATGTGCATTTCCTTGGTTGAAGCGTTTCTCGACCTGCGTAAATGATATACTGGAGGAGATGGTATTAATATATTTTCTTACAATTTGAACGTTATAAAATAATGTTCTGGTGCGATGTAAGAATGTAATATTTTCGCTTCTTAATTTGACTCTGAAACCCTCACGACTTTCATATCTCTTGGAGGTTTTTTCTTCTAATGCGTTAATGTGAGACAGTAAGCTGCTTCCACCGTGCTATCTATGCATTCTCGACAAGTGAAAACTCTGGAAAATTCTGAAGTAAAACCCTCTTGAGTCCCTCCTTTCATCTCCTCGTGTATTTCAGAAGATAAGAACTAAAACAATTTAGGAGAATGAAAGCATTAACGAGTTGTGAAGTATATGTACACCTCATAAACGGTCCTGTTTCCATGGTCATCAGGTTTCGATCGAATCCCCTCCTCCATTTTTTCTGCTATTTTCCAAGCTCAGTAGCCGAGGAATGTTGGTCCTGTTACCAATCTGGACCGACAATATCGTTTCGATCGATCTGAAATCGATCGGTGAGGTAAAACCAGCTACTAGGCCCGGCTTACCCCATAATTATCGCCTCCTATACGTAACTCTTTGTTTTTCCCAATAACGCGGAGGCACTACCCCGCATAGTGATTGTAATGCATCTGCCCTCTCTCTGTGACACCGCTACTCAACAACGTCGAGAGAAGAAACAATTTCTTAAGCAGCTCACGAGGCACAGAAAATCTCTATCAATTTTACACATCGCGACCTGGAGGGAGAACGATATAGAAAGGTCGATCAGTAATCACATTCGATCTACAGCGTCCATCAGTCTAACAGGACAGTAATTGCTGTAAATGGCTTCTACGAAACTTCGCTTTTATAGCATATCCGAAGGCGTACCGAAGCCAAGTGTCCTCTGAGTCGGAACAACCGTACGCGACAGCCACTAGTCAATGCCATCGGCCCATTTGCGTAAAAGTTGCGAGCGAACGACTTTGTGAGCGCTGTCCGGGTGCACCTTAACTTCCAGTAACTTCATCCGATCTGTCTCCTTGTTTGTAAACAGCTCCCTTGAATACCAAAGTGGAGGCGGCCTCCGCAGCAGCAGTTCTTAGCCAAAGGAGTTGTTGTTGACGTTTACCAAATTTCGGAAGTACACTTTCGTTTCCTTAGAAAACGACTGTAGAACCTCGTCGACTTTTTCTTGCTTTTCGGGTGAGGAAACCAACGTAGTTTCCTGCTTTGGAAAGTAACATTTTCGTTTCCCTTCGGCGTAAGTTTATTGACAAAATGTTCGCCTGACCTTCAACAACGTTTTTGTTAACACTATTTAGTTTTAATTTGTTTCTTTATGGGAATTGCTATTTATTACATACAATTTTCTCAACCTGTTTATTCACCGGCTTTGACCAATATTGTTTGAATTATTACAACTCTTTGTGCGTCGATATTTTGCGGTTCTACGATAATTTTTCGGACAATATTCTGTTTTACCGACGAAAGAGGCAAACTACACAACAAAGCAACATTATAATATTGTCTGTAAAATTGAACAACGGATAAAAATGTTCATGCCAGATATATAGTTCAGAGTGATTATGCGATTATGTAGCAAAAACAACTCGAAATAAAAGTAAATAATATCTCTATTGTTATATATTCAAATCGTGTGCTTTCAAATCGTGTGCAAAGAAAAGAAATTTGTACTTTTTTACACCGTATTAATTTTTCATAAAAAGCAAAAATTAATTAATGTCAATCGGTGTATCCTTCAAAATACCTTCAACTTCATGTCCAGATTTACGATATCAATATTTCAATTACCAATATTTTCACAACACATGTCAAATTAGGCTATAGTTTCGAGCTATACTTTTTTAATTGCGTGAAATGTTATTAGTAAATTGTATTAATATATCATCGTACTAAACTAATCTTTCTGTATTGTTGAAAATTTTTTTAATGTTCTCATGTTGAATAGACTCAAAATTATGAATATTATTTACTGAAACCGCTCGCCAATTTGATTCTAGAAGAAGTCCATTGGAAATTGTGGCAGAAGAGACGATTTTTAATTACGCCATGGTTATTTTGGTAAATGGTTATTTTTAATTTTTAAAGGTTCCTTTCTTACAAATTAAATAGAATTGAAATTGCACAACGGCACATACTTCCCGCGTTCTTTCTATTTTTTGCATATTTTGAAAATAGAAATAGTTCAACGAAAATGAGACCTGCGCAACGTTTGGCCTATTTTACTCTATCCTAGGAAAAAATTAAATTTCTTTGAGAGATTTTAATACCTAAACTTTATTCAAGTAAAAATTACGCGAAAAAACTCGTATTTTCAAAAATTAAGAATATTTTTTCTCTAATATTGTAGTTGTAGTTAGAAAAAAATTATACATATTAGGGGAAAAAACCTGTGGGGCTTCTATTAACGAGTTAATCCTGGTTGATTTTAATCATTTTAAAAATTAGTAATCTTCCCGTGTCCTGAGCAAATCAAGGAGGCCAGAGTTAATTCCAATTATTGATATTTCCATCAAGAAGAAGATAGGACCCTTAAGAAGAAGATGAGTGGTTGTCATATGTGCTTCATACTTGGTAAATGTCTCTGGAACAGTTTTTTTTTAATTTAGTGGCCAAGACTTAATTATAAGCACAGTTCATTTAATGATATTACTATCATTTCATAATTTTGTAAAGGTATTCTCTGATAAATGTTCGCCCACATCTCATAACAGAAATGAGAATTGAAGATAGAAAAGAAGAATAAGTGTAAGAGCAGCAGCAGACGAAACAAAAGTGACAGTTTTCTATGAAAATCGCTGAAATGACTAACTTCATGGTGGAAACGGAATGTAAGAATGTCGCTGATAGATTCGCCCTGGGATACCGTCACCCGGCGACCTCCGGGCGGCCGATTCTAGCGACCGGCTGCTCTGATCGGTGATCGGAGAATGCTGGAACAGTACCCTTATAAACGCGCGGTCCGTGCTTTGTTTTTATTTTTTTCCTCTTCCTTGTCCTTTCCTCCCCCCTTCCTTATACACGTACACGTACACTTACATGCACTACACTACCCACAATTGTCGTGAGACCAGTTGGGCGTTTAGAGCTTGCTCCGGTTGGGGCGTTGTCCCTCTGTGGGTAAACCAAGAAGCTGACGGTTCTCGACATCCAACGGAGGAAGATCGCCCCACTCCCTCCGCGATAAAACATGCACTACACTTATGGAACAAATGACCTTAGCAGTTAACGCGCCCGAAATATCCAATCAATCAAAATTACACTGTAAAATTAAGAACATGATAGGAGTGCTCTCTGATCGTCCACATAGAACAGGCATGAGAAGGTCGCAGGCAACGTAACATGCCTTCTAGAGCTCACGGGCACTGCGTCTCGAGAAATTGGGCGCGAGATTTAGAAGAAATTGTTGTGCAAATCTCTCCGGAGTAGCAATACGTCACTGGATACCAGGTCCATGACGGTCTTTACGATAATTCAGTTGACGGTTATTGCCTCAAATATAGCTAGATTAATTCCCATTTTCTTGTTAAAGCAAAGAAATATCCATTAAAATGAAACAAAACTTCAGTTGGATTTCAAATTCTCAATTGAGAGTAAAATTTTAAAAAATTGAATCAAAAGTATCTTAATTTTGTAATCCTATTTACGTAAGAGTGACATAGAAGCATGAACTGTGTTCTGGTTAGAAGGTTAAACATATATTCCTGCCTGTTAACAGCGCTATACGTCCGTAATGAGAACTGCTAACGTATAGAGACTTGTTAATTTATTTCACATTATTGCTAAATACAATAAATAACTCAATGATTTAATAACTCAACAGAACACAAAAAAAATCACCATTCAAACATATTTCTGTCACTTAGCAAAGAGGTTTATATAGGTGAGAATGTAATCAGAAAATAATCAAATAGTAATAACAAGTGAAGAATATAATCATAATACAGTAGTCGGTTATTTGATAGAAAAACTGAAAATATATTTTCCTATGAAGCCACTATTCACCGCTTCGCGCAACTTCAGCTTGCGCTTGTACACCCATATCTGGATTTTAAGGGGAAATGAGTGCGGAGTGAGGGGAAGTTGCCCATTCCCGTGAGAGCGCCGGGCTCCCCGGGCGGGCAAGTAGCTCGTGCGAGCGCGGTTTCACGTGCCTGGACTAGAATATGTAATATTTATTCTTAAATTCTATTTTCATAGCTAACGTATGGCCTAGCTTACAAACTAGATACTTACAAACTAATCTAAATCATCTTTGTCTTCCTTAATTTAACAACGAACATTATTTAAATTACTTACAGTAAGCAGGACATACACAATTAACACAAAAACATACGCTTATATACATCATTTAAATCGCGACTGGCACGAGTCATCCACAGACCATCCTCTCTCATTGATCACAGGGGTATTGTATTTATGTTTAGGATCGCCTGTACTCGACTGGGATGAGGTCATCTTGGGCAGTGTGGCGAAAATAGCAGGCAGCGCTCCCTGCTATAGCCTCGGCGACAATGCGCTCACGTAGCACGCGCATCTTTTCGCCAGTGGTAAATTTACGGAGCAGCGCTGCACTTGACTCACACTACTCGCCCAGAGCTCCTACCACGATGGGAAGGAACTGACGTCCCGGAAGCTCTTGGCTCCTAAGAAGGGGCGAATATGTTCGTATTTCGCCGCCTTCTCATCATAGCGTTCACCTAGGCGCCCCGGGTATTCTACGCAGACCGAGGCGTAGGAAGAATAAGTAAGAGGGAAGAATAAGAATAAATTTTGCGGATTCGGTGGTGTAACGGTCAGCGTACCGGACTGTTGTACCCGAGTTTGCGGGTTCAAACCCGATCGAAGCCGTGGATTTTTAAGGGCGAAAAAATCCTTCGTACGCCTTCCTTCGGAGGGAAGTAAAGCCGGATGTCCCATGTAGTAGATTTACTGCATGTAAAAGTTCCTCAAGCCTAAATGAAGCCTCTGAGCAAAATTGAGTTCCGCCTGTTTCGTCGCCCAAGATAGTACCTCCTTTCTCCGCTAGGTGGTGAAAGGAGCGTAGTGAAATTTGCGTGGTTAGGCGGAAGAGCGGGCCTGATGGCCCGAGTCTCGCCACGTAAAATAAGGCGTTAACTAAGTAAGTAAGAAAATGAGCAGAAGAAACGAAAGTGATAATGTTATTTAAAAATTCGCTGGAACGATAGAATTCTTATCGTAAACTGACTGTAAGACTGTCGCCAGTAGTTGCTCCTTGACCTACGACCGTCACCCGACGCGGCCTCCGGGCGGCGGAGCCACAGACCTTACACCTCGGCCCCCCGCGGCGCTGCGCGGCATGTTTACCCTTGCCGCGGGGTGGCCTTAGATATTTCGGCGTTCGAGGGTCCACGGAGTAAGCCGCTTAGGCGTCGCCTCGCGCCGTAATGCCCTCTTGGGGCAGTGATGTACGGCCTAATATGAAGGCGAGCAAAAAGAATCACTCGATTGGTCACAAGCGTGATTTTTCTTCCGCCACAATAAAAATACACTTCTCGTTTTAACTGTTCGGTGCTTCTTTCTGGCTACTTCTCTCGGGATGCAACTACACACCGCCACTCCCACCACGGGAGAGAAAGCGAAGAGGGGGTTGGGAAGAAAAGAAAAAAAAAGCCCTGTCATAATCTTAATTTATGATGTAGAACCCTGTTTAAGCAAAGCCGTGTAAAGAATATTAGCTCCCAGGATTTCGCGGCTTGATACTCAGTTGTTTTTAATCCCCCCGTCCCAGGAGCATTATGCGTAAAAATATAAAACGCTGTCTTTCTTTTTTTTCGTAAGAGTTGCAGCAGCCAAGCAGAGTACAGCTTATAAAATTCATTACATGCCGTGACTGTTGGTTACCGTTAATCCCCCAAACACTGTACGAGGCCTACCGCGATAAAAGTCAGAAGGAAGCTCTCAGACGCGGGAGGAGAAGGCAACGAAGACGACGACGACGCCGACGGTGGCGGCGCTTTCGTGGGCGTCGAGTAACGACACGAGCCGCAGCTTTTACGAGGAAAGAATGAAGGAAGCTTTTCGCTGCGAATGCAGGAAGCCGAAAAAATAAAGATGCGTAAAAGGCGAATTCACTCGACAAAAAGTATGGCGAATGCCGACGCCTGCTTCGGTTTAAAGCTTGTGAATTGGGCGTGACAAAGTTCCAGGAAAGCAACGAAATTTTTATTGGACTTTTTCGTATAAACGTAGAGCCCCAAGTTTTGAAATAGGTCCAGGGAATACAATACAGATTTTAATAGAGATTTTTGCTTTGGTTGTTTTATTTTCGTCTTTATATTTATTGGTTTTTGGCTGTTCACTCGATTTATTTACGAAAGCTGCAATCAGTGAAGGTAAAATATGTTGCTGAATAAGATATTGATGTTGAAAATTGGGTTAATGGTTGAGATGAGATGGAATGGCCAAAAGAAATTGTAGACCCGTTGCAGTTGCTGAACTATTAGTCTCTCTGTCAGGCAAAACTTCAGATGTTCTGAACCTTTTACGTTTTCATATTGTGACAAACCAATATGTGGGACCTTGTATTGCGTCACATTTATTATTAACAGGGTGAATTGTAAGAATTGACATGTGTAAATATGGCGGCATAGCAACGGTAGACGAGTTGTCGTCAAGGTCAACAAACTTCATTGCTTTGAACTACGGGGCGCGGCTAGTTGATAATGTAAACAGTTCGGGGATTGGCCGAGAAAGCAATGACAGTCTAGGGCGCGGCTAGTTAAATTTGTAAGAAATTTAGGAATTGGCTAGACATGGAGTTTTTTCAGAAAAACAATAGTAGATAGATGGACCGACATCGGTCAAGAGCATGCGAAGACGGGTACTGCAATATAAGTTATGAGACTGGTCATGACCGAAAGTTTCGTATTGTTACCGATGAAAATTGAATAAACTGACAAGTTTCTGTGAATAGAAAAGATGATTTTCATTTAGCCAATTCCAGCAAATGAGTACCTAGAAATGTATATTTGCTTTTCAGATTCCTCGGCCATTCTGTACAGATGGCAGATCGAATAATCGGCTATTAGCAGTCAATAGCGATTATTTCTTATAAGACCCATCGACCCAGTCAGCCGGATATTCATTTAATGGAAATAGCAGTTGAAGATTAATTTTAATAATTGAATTAACGTAATCTTTTCCTGGCGCCCATATTTTTTTATAAATTTGGAACGGGTTACGTTGAATTAATATTAGAAGGGCAGAGGAAATATTAAGTTTAAAAATTAAATCAGACAGTTTGTTTCAATAGGTTAGAGTAAATGAAAAGTTTAGTCTACTAATAACGTACACGTTCATTTAAAATATTTAGATTAATTTTTTCAGAATGAATCGTGCAGAAATATGAGAACTCCATTTCCATGGAAAATCACAAAAAAGAACTTATAGTCATTATCCAAATTTTAATAAAAATGAACGACAGTTTAGGTTTTAAATACTGCAACTGTGACCGAAATAATGTGAAATCTTCCTTTTCATCAGTTAGGTATCTCATGAATAATTGCAACGAGAACATTGAGCGCAGTGAGAGCAGTTTGCTGTTGGTGTATCATTTTTAGATTAAAATAATACTAAATTTCTGAACGCTACGTTGTCTTTCTTGGGAAATTTGTTTTGAAATAAATCCCATCGAATTTTTTAAAAAAAATGCTTTACATTACCACTAAAATAACCTGCTAACATTCGTTGGAAGTGTGGGTGGTAAACAAATGCGCCTTTAAAACGTAAGCGGCCTACGCCTTGTAATGTATACTCTTTAATTACTATCTATTTTCACTATGGCAGTGGTAAAGTCTTTCAATTTTTGCCGAAAGCAGATAGATTGATGACATGAATAAATATATTAAGTTGATGGAGATGATTTCCTTTATTTCTTCATTCTTTTATTGTGTTACCATTATATATTTTAGAGGTTCAAGACTGATTTTAAAAACTACAATGTCCTTTCTTAAGAAACTCTTTTATAAGCGAAAATGTGTAAAACCTGTTTTACTAAATTCATTTCCCGATATGTGCACTTATTATTATTAATAAATTATTCTATGACAATGATAAAAAGAAGCTGTAATAATACGAACAGGGAAGGATCTTCGTCGCCTTCAAAACTACCCGCTGTGATCGTACATGTGAAGGTAAAACATTCAAACGTAGAAAGGTTAAGTTAGTTTGTAGCTTGATAACATAGTGAAAATATTGGGACCGTCTACTTTTACTACTTCATTGTTTGTTTTGTCATCTCTATGGGCCTTGCAATACGCGTTGAATTTCTAAACGCTAGTATCATATCTTGGATAATTCATATTTAGAAAATTCGTCTCACCATCTCTAATTTTGATTTTGTACTTTCAGATTTTGAATTTAGAAGATATATTTTTGGGATGTCAGAATTGTTTTCAAAATTGTCTCCAAATGATTCGTTCAAAATGACCATAGTTTAAAAATAAAGTAATAATTATGTATAAGATTATTACAATGGGCATTTTAAACTGTTAAGATCGTTGATATTTTAAAAAATCTTTAAAGCCTTATTAATATTTCAACTGTAAACCAGAAAACTTAATCTATGTAGCACGACTTACCTCAATATGACATGTTACTTTTTTGGAGAGGTGCACGCCTTTAGTTTATTTTTCACTAGACTAATACAGTTCTGTTTTTAATCTTCTTCTGCAATCGTTTCATTTAATCAGAACGAAGACAAAACTTTCTGCGATGAATCAAATTTCAAGCCGAACCTTAAATTAAAAATCCCGTTACGGCGGGACGGTCTCCAATTTCGCAGATACAAATATCTTCGCGATGACCTTACCGCGTATCCTTTCGTACTTGCTGGAGAGATGTCCAGTAATTGGAAAACTCGGAGTCGCCAATCTTTGTCGACCTTTCGCGTCGCCGGCTGGTTAACAATGTCAGGGGTCTTCGTGTCCCGTCCTTCGCTGCGTAGTGGGGCCAAACAGCAGGAATAGCGCGCAAAAGAAGGAAGAAAACTGAACATTCATATTTTGTTTCCCTCAATCCGGAGACCCTTCGTCATTGATTCATTCTGCAAGGGGAAATTCCCCAGCTGTCACACATCCTTGGTTTGAAAAGTCGATTGCACCTCAAAAGTAGTTTTAAAGAGATTATATATTTTTTAATTAATACTTGAGTAAAGTTTGAAAAGCTCGCTTAAAGCATATTTTAAGTTTTGTACAATGTGGATTGTATACTGGCTTATACACCCAGATTTATTTTATAAATGTTTCGTGTTTTGGATTTTTACGGTTATTAGACCTGCAATTAAATTAATTATGTATTTTAATTCAGAACGAAACAAACTTTCTGGAGAATCAAATTTCAGCCGAACTAAATTAAAGCTTTACGGCGGGTATAATATCGGTTTTATCGACTAATTATAATTTTTTGACAGGGCGCATATGATAGCCGTTCCATATTATCAGAATCAAACACAACCTTGACCTGATAGATCTAATTCAGAAACATTTGATTTTCATTATTAATTTAATTTTAGTGATGCACATGTTTTATCAAATACTACTTGTAGCAACAAAATGGAAGCTACCAAAAAGTGCTTTAAGTAAACAATTTTTCACTTCAAGCTATGTTTGCGCACTCTTGTTTTCTCACAATAATAGCACTTTTCGGTTGCATAGGCGAGCGGAGGGCCAACTTGGAAAACGTCCTAGGGCTGACTTAACTCCTTAATGTAAACTCCCCTCGAAATAATCCCAATATAAATATTTTTGAGCAACGCTAAATTTGTTTCGGTAACTGGACATTTAGCAAATTAGTCGCCTAAAAAATGTGGGAGGTACGTCAAAATCTAATTATGGAATTTACATATAGAGATAGACGCACTGTTTGTGAAAATTATTCCTACACATAACAAGCCGAAATGTTGGCGGTTGTGTAGAAGTATGATAATTTCAAGTAGAAGCATAAAAGCGAAACTTCAATAGTCATATTTTTTAGTATAATTTACTTGTCTGTGTACAGGAATTTTCGTTAGCATTTTATCACTTGTTCTGCTTATTGTTGTACTACGAAGAACTGTAATCGTGCTAAAATTCGAGGTTTTGAATGAATTGTCTCACTCCTTTATATCTTGACATACAATACCCATACCACTAGAGAGACCTAATAAAATAATTCTTTTTATCAGCGGAATTTATAAATTACTTTTTATTCGTGTGCGAATAATAAGAATAACGAAATATCCAAACCTCTAAAATAAATTTGAATGTTTTTTAAAACATTGTCCCGGATCTAATTCATCTTCAGTGGAGTCTTCAACAACCAAGAGAGAACAAAATTTTAAAATATAATTTAAAAAGAAAGGATACCAAATGAATAGACTTGGCCCCAAAAAATTAAAAAAAAACATGAGGAAATATGAACTATAACGCGAATAATATTTAAAAAAATACGTCTTTATTCATATTCAATATGGAGTACCACAAGATTTCTGCCTTAATTCAATTCTGTGTGTCTCTATCCCTTGACTTGGTGACCATTTCTCAAGGCTTTGCGTTTTTTCTTATAGCTATAATTACGTGGTCAATGGCTTGTTTTCATTATGAACATTAAAATATTTTCCTTTTTTTATATTTTATTTTCTTCCTGTTCGGCAGTTTTGCCTTTCAGGGGTTTGTACATTTTTATTTGTAATACATAACGTTTGGGCATTCACGTTTGAGCATACAACCTCTCACTTTTGTATCTTACTACTAGCTAATTTACAGGATTTAATACTTATATTTCTAATACTTACAACTAAACAATTTGACATACAATACACACATTTTACATACATTATACATTCTTAAATCTAGATACACTCTATACATAAAATATTTTCCTGTTTCGGCGCGACGAGACACATGCGATGTAGTTGCGCGCGCGTTTTGTCCTCGTTGGGCCCAGTGTGCGTGGCGCGCCGCGCGTTGCCGGGCTGGCTCCGTATGTCGATAATTGGACGGCGGACGTCGTGCGGACGGCAGCTGCAACGGCGACGACCGGGGGGACGGGAGGTAGCGACCGGCAGCGGAGTCGCGAATACGCGCTGGGCGTAAACGGTGAATGTGGCCAGGATGCCTTGCGTCAGGTGTGTTTCTATAGTCGGTGTTGCGAAGGGTGAAGTAATGTCATGTGGTGAATGATAGTAATACACGGTTGTGTTACTGCTTCATAGTTTAGACAAATTTCATACATACATACATTTATTTGAACTGCAATTGTGTATGACCCGGTGGCAGTTAAATAACAATAATTACAATAATAACAATAATAATAACAAATTGGTACAGTACAAGCCGAACATGCAATAATCATACTATCACTAATATTAAGTATTATAACAAATATTTCAACTCTGTCATGATATCCAATAATTATATGTCGGTGATGCTAAAATTTAAAACAAGCTACATAAATATTGGCTAAATTGTTGTTTTTTTAATTCATTGATCGTGTTCACTACGCTTTGCACTGCACTGCACTGCACTGCACTGCACTGCACTGCACTGCACTGCACTGCACTGCACTGCACTGCACTACACTGTTTTTTGGATATTTTTGGACATTTGGACATTTCAGGATAGTAAAACTAGTGGTGCTAGAACAGCGCGTACTTTCTCGCCATTAGTAATGGAAATTAAATAGTTTCAAGCAATGGGTTTTTTATTCAGAACTTTAGATGAAAATATATTTCTGGCATTGAATTCATTGTATGAGGTATGTAGTGTATTCACAAACATATCGGATGAGTTTTCTTGTCTTACAATATTCATCATAAGCAGTTTGCGAGGAAGTAAAATAATTAAAAGTTAATAAATAATTCGATACTAAAAGCGTTGACAAATAAATGCAAATATATCGGAAAATATATCATAGTAATTTTTAAATACTATGGTATTGTAATTTTCTACAAATATATAAAACTAGAAGTTTATATTAATGCGAACGAGAGGCAGTCATCATTATTGCCTTCTGTTACCAGTGCGACGTTACAGCAATGGGTGTACTCGCTTTCATATTTAACACAAGTTAAGGGCTCAATTTAGAATAAAATAACATAATATAATAAAAATATAATAAATCAGAATATTACGAAATAGTTTACAAATTCGCACTTACGTAGCATCCAACGTCGTAAATTGGGAGCGGGTGACTGAAGGCTAGCAAACATGATTTTATATTTATTTCAAATATGTTTAAAATAATTTCTAAAAGGTTAATTTGTAAACGTATAACAAACGCTCCAATGTAAAAAAGAACAAAGAAATATCAAATTTTATACACTTTCTAACTTCAAGTAAAACACTAGCTTCCTAATATTTTCGAAAAATTCAACGTGACCTTATTTGATAATCTGTTTTCATGAACACATTTCATTAAGAAAAAATTGTGTCTTCATAATCGTTGTTGTAGGAAAACGCCAAAACAATTTTGATTTTTTTCAATTTTCGAAAAATCAGGGTTTTTGAGTTTGAGTTTCTTCAAAATGTAACATCGTTGACATTAACTCAACTAAGTTAACGTTAATTTAGTATGAGTTTTGAAATCCAATCTTTTGCAATTCGTCATTTTTACCATTACAATTTGTCAAATTTGTTCTTTCATAATTGCTTAGATGTTGGAAGTTCTTTGCGTTGGACTCGGAAAGTGTCTTCCGCTTCTAAGAATTCTTCGCGTTCTCTTTCTTGTCTTTTTTATTCCTCTCTCTTTCATTTTTATCCACTTTACTTTTTCCGTTCGTGTGCTCTTAGCTCATGTGTTGCAACCACAAACGGCCGTGGCAGTGGTGGTATCGCTTGGGTCATATCCGAGGACGCGAACATGGTACATCGGCGCCAGCCCGTGCCTATGACCTCGCGCGGACAGCGTAGGGTCGTGTGGGACACATGTTGCTGATGAGCCAATAGTCTCCCGCTCCCATTGGCAAAGCTATTGTGGTGGTGGGGGTGTTGCTGCAGCTGTCTGTGCTACCCCCCCCCCTTACGTTCTGTGCGTACAGTCCTGCAGTAGGTACAGTCCGTGTTCATCCGAAAGTCTCGGCTGCTCGAAAGGCTCACCTAATTAAACATTACCGGAATTAACAAAATACGGAAAGCGACTAAACTGAGCAGTTCAGTGCCATGCATTGACTGAGTTTATATAGTTTCTACAGTAACGAGCCATTCAATATATCAATTAAATACACTATAAATATATAGCTCCACTTGATTTCTTTATAGTTCAACTCATGGGAAAAAATGAATGACATTTCCCCTGCAGATACTACCTTCTTTCAGCCATAAAACTCACCTATCAGTACATTCGTGAACTCAAAAACTCTGTTACTGAAAGCCTGTACGTTTGGACAGAAATCATTTCTTGGAAATCAAATAACCGTTTTTACTCTCTTACAACCCCTATAGGCAATCCCCATTATATGCGATTAAAATATAAAACAATTGGAAATAAAATGGTACAATTTATGATAAATAATTTTCCATAACACGTACCGATCTAATATTATGCAATTAATGCCCGGTTTGACAGAGTTAAGGAGGAAAGAACAAAAGCTCACCAACAAACAATATTTTTTTTACTGAAAATAATACATTACATTTCAGTAATAATAAAGGGAGAACAGATTTTTCAACCTCATTATTTTTTTGAGTAATTTAGAGAATGTTCTAATATTTATTGACATATAACCTGCTATTTCCGACAATATTTTGAATATTACAAGTATGTCAAAAGGAAAATGCAGAACTAACTACTCATTTAAATTTTTGAGATTCCATAATTCAAGGTTTGTGTGTATCCGTATATATTACAATATTCTAATATAGGGAATCTTTTAATTTAATATACAAAAATGACAGTGAAATAACCTCTTACAGCTGTTGCTCGGGAAGAATTTAAAATCTAAACACATCAAAAGATTCCCTTATTTTCTTGGCATACGAACCCCCCCGTACCAAGGTATAGGTAGGTACTTCGTCGGCTGTTCCCCGCGTAATAACCGTGTTTTGGTAATTAGCAAATGCAGCCGTTGGCTCCTTGGAGGGTCGATAATGATCTGGGGCGACTGGGCCCGGGGAGAGAGCGCGTTGGGAGCCGTAGCATCGGAATGCGACGCGTGCCTCCGGCCAGATGCACCTCCTTCGCAGGGTAACAATCGCCTGGCCCTTCTGGGAGGAGGATGACGACGGACACACGAGGGTACAAGGCGTGTTCATGCTCAGGAAGGAGAAATGAAAGAAACTAGAGGTGCTACAGAATGGCACAGACTTTCTCGTACCGTTTTTAAAAATTTCCTTGGTGAGCTGGTTTTAAGGTCGTGCTCCGTTCTCTGGCCAGCTGCCATCTATCGTCACCGAAAGTACATTTTCTTGGCACGTTTTCAGCTTTTCGGTTTCTTAATTGTAGAATCGAAATATGACTTCAAGAATATCGAAGAAGAGTAAAACCTCGACATAAATAGAAATTTTCATTGAAAAATTCTAGGTTTTTAAGAAAATGCGATTAAGCTTTAATATAAATGAGAAATTTAAGCTCTTTTTCACAGGAATCTTTTGAGTTTCCGAAAAGTCATTTGAAGCGCTTCCACCCTCAAACGTAATATGCGGAACCTTAAGGGATTTAAGAAATTACATTTTTGTAATTTTTGAAAAACAATGAATACACCAAAACAAACTTTAGGACGTAACAAACGATGCAATTAGCACTATCTATTGGAAAAATTTGAAGAAAAAATTTGAGCCATTTTTGAGAAAAGGCGTGTTTTAAATGCCGAACTTTGTGTCATTTTAACAGAAAACTTTGGTTTCGGAAACTTTATTAACATTATTTAAGGTGTGTCATAAAAATATTTAATACAAAGAAAAAAATATTTTTGAAATTTTTGAAAAACCAAAAGAATACACAAATATGGTGTTTATGTTACTCACGAATCACAAAAAAAGGGAAAGGAAAGAAAAGGAGAGGAGCTCATAAAGGCAAATCTGTTCGGTTAGTCGTAGGATGTGTTCGCGAACGTTTGGTTGTATTTGTAATCTCTACAGAAATAATGGTGCATTTAATACATCTGCTACATAGTTCGTTTAAATTAATATTTAGTATTCTAGGGACTTTTTAAAAATCTCCAAAATTGCTTTTGTATTATGAAAAGAAAGCAACCGCATGAAACACTTGTGTTGCCCGCATGGTGCTGCGCTCTACACGTCGGCCTGGAATTCTCTCATATTCTGTGCGAACGCCGCCGCCGCCGCCGCCGCCGCCGCCGCCGCCGCCGCCGCCGCCGCCGCCGCCACCGCCACCGCCCCACCACCACCACCACCACCACCACCACCACCACCACCACCACCACCACCACCGTCACCGCTGACTGGAGGAAAAACCGCTGTTCGCTGAAGACCAACCTGAGAGACTGCGTGATGTTGTACATATGCAATACAATACAATACAAAATAACTTAAACCTTACACCATCTGGAGGAGAATTTCAGAAGCCGGATGCTCTTATTGGTAGTTTTTCGTAAGTTCTCCGATCAATACCAGGCGAATGCCGGAGTAATACCTTACAAAACGGGCCATGGAAAGAATGCGATCTTCCCTCCGCATACTTGTCACCTTTACCTCTTACATTTACATTTACATGCACTCTTGTATTACACTAGTACTCGGGAAACCTATCGGGAGCTTAGATCTTCTTCCAGTTTGCGTGATGGCCAGCCAGAGAAGACACATGGAGAAGAAATCCCGCAAACGGACGTGTTGGAACCACATCTCATGTGGTAGCAAGAGAGGAATACTACTACCTCCTGGAATATAACATGCAGAACACGTACGGGACTATTAGTTAATGCCGTAAACGTCTCTGAACGTATATGCAATGCACTTAGCGATGATCTCCGATCTCATTGCTTCCATGCATGTTCATTATATTCCACTCATTAGTGGATTTCCTTTAGCTCAGAAACTATTCCGTTGGTTGAGCTCGAGATTCGAGACTAAATATTTCGATGTGTTACTATAGTGTTATTGGCTTCTTGTACAACCACAAATCACATGAAACCATCAAATGAGATATAAGCACGTATCTCTACTTGTATTTATTAATCACTTTTCATAATGTCGTCCTTTCAGTAGAGAGCAATGACAACTATTCAGATCTTGTAGGGAAAGGACAGGACATATTAGCGTTAGCCCTTTTCCCGCTTTAGCTCGTAAAGCCATCGTCATCATCATCATCATCATCAGTAGCTGCAGCAACCTGTGAGCGAAAACCGAAAGACATTTTTATAATTATAGCAATGTTAATATTTTATTTCATTGTTACTTCATCTTTTCATAAAAGTCGCTACGTATAGATATTTGTGAATAGACATTTTATTCTCTGTTGATTGTATTGACATACAGTGGAACTGGAATAAATTGAAGAGGTATTGTTGTGAGATGTTTTTAAATTAAAACCCCTCATACATGGTTTTTTAGCTTACTGTAATGAGAATTAATTGTCAAAAAACCGATAAATTTAATTAAAATATTTCGTAAAAGGTGCACTGTCTGGTAAAAATTAAATAACATTAATGTTTTGGTTTATTTTTTCGTCCAATCCATTAAATGTGATTCTCATTGACATTACTCTTCTTTTATACAGATTTTTAGTTATCTAGTTGTTTGTGAATCCTCCAGAGTCTGAGCATCTAACAATACATTGTGCAATCTGTTTCTTACTAAAACATATACTGTGACATACCGATATGTCACGTTAAAATAAACTAACATTTATTTGTAGACAATATGGTGGAACATGCATTACGAAATATCACGAGAGCTAGAGCTTAGCAACGACCGTGAATAAACAATGTAGTTTTGTTTTTCTAAATGCATTAAGAGTTTTCTGGATGCCGAAAGTAGAAAATTTGGGATTGGGCGAAGAAGTTCAAAAGACGATCAAAGGTCAGCTACACCAAAATATAACGAACGTATGGATTGGCTGGGTGAGAGAAGGACGGTCAAATGTTATGAAAAAATGAAGGTACTTAGTTTAATACGAAGTCTTCGAGGATGAATCATGCAGGAAGATTTCATTCTGCTCTGAAACGCGCTTCTGAACTGATCGTATGTTCGTGAGAGGAACGAGTACAATCGAGATAGAATTGGGTTATCAGTGAAATTTTTAAAGGGCAGTGAATGATATTGCAGATATTTTGATGTGGAAGCAATATTGGTGTATAAATTGGAACTTTGTCGGGAGTGGTAATCGAGTTCGGGACTATGTCTAGGACGTAATCAGGACTGATAATTTTGATAGTTGGAGACCAGCTTGGATAGGGGCAGGAGAGGATTTCTTGGAACTTTGGACTACGGCAAGATCGCAAGATATTTCGACTGAGAAGTCTACGAGGACATCAACGAGAAAAGATAAGTTAACGCGGTATAAATTGTAAATTGAAGAGATCTTGATCAAAGGCCTAAAAAATTGGAAATTCTCTAAATTGTTTGCTAAAAGGCAAAATAAACTTTGTTGAATTTTGTTCTTTAGAAAAGAAAGTGATCTTTCATTTAGTCAATCCAAACAGTAATGAACTAGGAATAGAAACATTCTATTTCAGATTCCCAGCTGCGCTGTATAGTCGGCGGATCCTATAATCCATTATAGAGTAATAAGGATTATAATATATCGTGACCCATTGACCCAGCAAGCCGGACTCTTAAGATCTTTAGCAGATATAAATGTAGAGAGAAGGAAAATTTTGGTATATCTCAATACAAATCTTCGAAATTACAATAAAAATATGTACGTTATGTTCGTGGAACTTCCTGAATACAGATTCGCAAGCCAGCTGACTCTGGATTTCCGTAATGACTACTTTTGGTAAGTAGGTTCCCGGGCGTGGTTGGGGCAGAGTTCTAAATTGACCGGGACCTGCCGAAAATTATTTAAGAATTACTCATCAGTCGCAAGTAATGTTTGCGAAATACGGTAATACATATTCAGTACTTCATAAAACTTGCACCAAATTGAAATAAATTATCATTTTTTTTTCGCTGTATTATAAAAAGAAATTTGGATGTAACACGTATTAGGTTATAAGACTGACCGTTTCTCAAAACTGCAAAATACTTCCAATCCGTATCTTTTCTTATCTGTTTTGTCTAAATTGCACGTTGCAAAAGTTGCAAAATTATGTTTAAACATTTCCAATGATACCTGATACGTGATTCGTGATCTCGTATTTGCATTTCATAATTCTAAACGTAATTAGAAATAGGGAAAAATAATTCTAGTAAAATCAAGTGAAAATGAAAAGCATCAAACTAAATAAACTTAGTGGAAGTAGGTTCAATGTTGGCTTTTAGTAATCTTTGGTGTGTATAGCCAATGCACGTTTAACAGCCAGCATAATTGTTTGGTCCTGACGATGATGTAAGAACACATTTTGTAAAACTTTTAATATTGACATTAGTTATTATTGCACCAAATCACAGATGTGAGTTATGGAAAGCCATAGTAGGCCTTAATAAAGAATTTTCAGTTTTAGTGCTAACATGGGAAACTTATTATTTGAAAAATCAAGAAATACAAATAAAATATAAAATAATTTTATTTTATATTACAAATAAATGCACGTAGTTATTTCGTTTACTTCCGACGCTTTACTTCAACACTTTTAGTAATAAACAGGAGAAATTTGATACCTCAGAGATATTTGAAAGCAAAAAAAATAGTTTACTAAGTATAGTCTGATTAAATAAATGGAATGAAGGAAAGCAAAATTATAAAGTATTCGAGTTTTCAAAATCGAATATTGCAAACATCTTTTCCCTATCTAAGGTCGTTAGGGAGCCGAAGATTTGCTTTCTTCAAGAGCGTCGACTAAATTATTTCGATGCATCACCATCTGTTCAATTTCCCATTGGTATTTTGTTTAAATGCCGAAAAAGATTTTGGGGACATTTCACATTCTCGCCGCTTCTTCCAGTTGTTCGCCCACCACCTGGCGTCGTATGTCCCCCCACGAGACCCGGGTGGTTACAGTGCGTGGACTGGCTTCGGTGGCTCAGGGCACCAATTGAGTCATTGCAATACCTCTGACTGGGAGGTTCTAGTTTCGAGTCCCGACAGTGCCAAGATTTTCGACACTACTACCGGGGCGGTAGCTCATAAGCTGGTGCAGATTGCATCAACGATGTCACTGCAGCGCCTCTGGCCGGGAGGTCCTAGGTTTGAGTCCTGACGGCAGCAGGATTTTCGTCGCTAGCTTTTCAGCTAGGTTGAATTCAGTCGCTGCCTGGAGATTTCTAGCGGCCGGCTGCTCTGATCGGTAGTTTTCTGTGGTTTCTCCGATCAACACAGGCGAATGCCGGAGCAGTACCCTACCAAACGGGCCACGGACCGCGCGCGATCTGTCCTTCCTCTTCCTGGCCTATCCTCCCCTTAAAGACCACACACACACCACATCACACACACACACACACACACTTATACTAACATGCACTATACTATCACATATGCGGGAGACCGGTCGGGCGAGCTTATCCTGGCTGGGTGGTGCCCGCTGGTGGTAGATTCCTGGTTGGGGGAAACCCCATTAGCCGACGGTAGGTGGGCGCCGGATCTCGCCATCCAGCGGGGAAAGATCACCGCGCATATCCTGAGATAAAACATGCACTACACTAACGGGACCAAGGACCAAAGCAGTTGACGTGCCCGGGAACACGAAAAAATCAAATCAAATCAAATCAATCGACACTAGCTTTTCAGCTAGGTCGAATTCTGCTAGTGTCTGGAGGAGAATTCTAGCGGTTCGGATGCTCTAATCGGTAGTTTTCCGTCGATTCTGCGATCAACACCAGGCGTATGTCCGAGCAGTACTCTTACACTTACATGCACTACACTGCCACAAATGTCAGGAGACCAGTCAGGAGCTCGTCAGGAGACCAGTGAAGGAGTCAGCTTGTCCCGGCTGGGGGTGGGGGGTGGCCAGTTAGAGTTGCCTGGTGGGAGAAAACCCGCTAGGCGAGTGTAAGTCGGCGCTGGATCACACCATCCAGCTGGAGATGATCCCACCACCACCACCATCATTACCCCCATCGCGATAAAATCATGCATTACACTTACGGGACTTACGATCTTAGCAGTTGACTCACCCGGAATCTATCACACCAATCAACCTCAAAAAGAAGAATAACAAAAGATTATGGGAACATTTCACATTTCCGTCGCTTCCTCCGCTGTCGTCGGCACACCACCTGGCTCCTCCCCCCCCCCACGCAAGAACCCGGTGGTTACGGCGCGTGGGCGTACAGGCGGCGCCGCGACGCTCCCCGTGCGAGAAGCCGCCACCGCCGCGGCGCCCCTCGCCGCCCCAAACATTATCATCAGCCCCCACCCCCTGCCCGCTCGCCGGAGCTCCCAAATTCGGTCCCCCGCGCGCCCGGGGCGCAGCGACTTTCTCCCGAGCGTCCCCAGTCCCCGACGCCACCGTCCCGCACAGGCTCCAACTTGTAATTTGTTCTTCATGAAATTCCCAGTCTTCATTATTGTAGTAATTTGTTGGCAGAGTACTTTGTAATCAAATGAATGAGATCACTTTCGGGCACGGCCCGAGCCTGGCTGGAAGCTCCGATCGGCCGGGATTTTTATTACATATAAATATATGTATCAGCGCGCGGTTGCACACAACGGTCGCCAGCGATAGGCAAGTATTTATTGTGCGTCCGATGATTCAAGGCAGCTTACCTGTGTTTTAAACGCAATTAACATACAAAAAGTCCCAGCCGCATGTGTACTGTCATGGGTAGTTACTTCTTACAAGTCATGCCGAGGAACAAAGGCCGCATAAAGAGCGTCCGTGCGAGATTAGATAGGAATTATTTCATTAGCTTCAATTACGTGATTAATAAAGCCGAGGCGCCGGCGGCCGCCAGCTGACAGGAGCCTTCCGCTGATGTCGGCGCCGCCGCCGCCGCCGCCGCCGCCGCCGCCGCCGCCTCCGCCGCCGCCGCCGCCGCCGCCGCCGCCGCCGCCGGACGGACGCCACAAAGGTGAGGCGGCAGGAAGCGCGCGGGGCGGGAAGTGTGGCGAGGTAGGAGTAAGGTTGGCAACAATGTTCATGTAAAAGGGAGGACTCGATAAGCAACAGCAACATTAACCCCGTTTCTTTTTATAAATATTTAATTTAGACAAACATCAGCTCTATTCCATTCATCTCTTCATTTGCGATTCAAGTGAAACGATTCGTTCACAAAATACTGATGAAAAAGATCTCTTTAATTTTGTCGCTAGTCAGGACTCTATCATGCATGCGTTGTCATATGCGTTGTCAGCATTTAGAAAAATGATATTAATGTTTTCTATTCTAAATTAAACAATAAACGATTCAACGTGGCAGATGTTAGTCGTGTGATAAAATAAGTGAATACATATATCAAAAAAATACTAAAAAGAGGACTTTTAAAATACAAAAGAGGACGAGAGAACAATTGACGTAAATAGAAGACTTCTCCCAAATGGAGAACGCTTGGCAACCATAAGTGGAAGGAGGCGAAAAAGGCAGGCAGGATAAGTGAGGCGAATGGGAAAGGCAAAATTGTCACGTGAGGTGCGGAAAGGAGTCGCGAGGAAACAGGTGTGTGGAATGGTAAGTGTAAATGCGAAGAAGCGAGCTGCAAGAGTGGGAATCGCCCGACTGCAACCTGATAATCCCCTTTCACTTTTCCTTACCTGAGAAGTCATAGCCCGAATCCATCCTGTTCATCCGGTGTTTCGGAAGGAGTAAAAATTTTAGTTAAATTTGCATTGAAGACTATCCCTTATAGGTATTTTCCCACCAGTCTAGAGAACATCTAGAACACGTGTGAACATGACAGAATCATCAGAATTATGCTACGTCAGCGAGGTCAGAAGATGCTCGTGGGAGATGATTTTATGTTTTGTTTCCACAAACTTAAGTTGGGGTTTTCAACTCTGAAAAAACATGCAAATACATCTTGAAAACTGGAGTGGATAAATTATAATTGATCTATGTGATTCTAAACGGACCATGATAAATTCAGACACCAATCTTTACACTGGCGAGGAAATCAGAAGTGGATGGAGTCGGGCAATGCGTGTTTGGGGAGGTAGTTACACGGCTTATGAAAAGTTGACCGCAGGATGCAGTCGGTATACGCTCGCCGGAGAGTTGTTAAAGAGAAAGTATACTTTCTTTATGGTATTATCTGTTGTGGATGTGAAGGTATAAAATACGAGAGCAGAGGGGAAGAGAGCCAACCGAAGGAATGCGCTGGAATGGCAAGTGGATTTGCGAAGAAGTGAGTTGGAAGAGTTTTAGAGGTTTGGAAAAGGAAGAATAAATATCTGCTTAAGAACAAAATGAAGGAAATGGTAGGAAAACTTGGCATGTACAGTACAAGATGCGTGAGAAGGAAGCAGTGCGAATTGACAGTTTTTGGAAAGGTTCATTGAAAACTCCTGGAGGTAGAGAGACAAGTTGACGATCACAAGAAATATATCTACAATTAAAGAAAATATAATTCCGGAGAAGGCTGTTGGAAAAAATATATTTTCCAATTTTCTTCATTTCAACATTTCAAAGTGGAAAAATTATCTTGCTCACTACAGAAGCATCCCAGAAATTAATGTTTTTCCAGCAGGGAGTATCAAACTGTAGAGGAACGAACCAGCCATTCCTACGTCAATTCCCAACGTGTGGGGATGAAAGGCTCGTGGGTCGAAGAATGGAACAGGGTCATGGAGAATGACTGGTACACTTTGCAGGCCAGTATCTTTCTTCTCATGTAGATTGTGCCATAGACTAAAGAGAGACAAAAATTATTTACTCTATGATTATGATCTCAGCGCCCCGAAGAACGATGGTAGAGACACGCGATGTTCAACGAAGTCGATTAGAAACGGGAGATATTGAGTGAAATGTTAACTATACAAAAAAATGAGAGCGGTTTCGAGAGCGGTTTCGAGAGCGGTTTCGAGAGCGGTTTCGAGCGGTTTCGAGGGCGGTTTCGAGGGCGGTTTCGAGGGCGGTTTCGAGGGCGGTTTCGAGGGGTTCGAGGCGGTTTCGAGGCGGTTTGAGGCGGTTTCGAGAGGGCGGTTTCGAGGCGTTTCGAGGGCGGTTCGGAGAGCGGTTCGGAGACGGTTCGAGGTTTGAGAGCTCGGGACGGTCGGAGACGCGGGCGTCGAAGAGCGGACCGAGGCGGACCGAGAGCGCGGGCGAGAGCGCGGGCGAGCGCGGGCGAGAGCGCGGGCGAGAGCGCGGGCGAGAGCGCGGGCGAGAGCGCGGGCGAGAGCGCGGGCGAGAGCGCGGGCGAGGAGAAGAGGTACGCTAAGGCCGCGGGGGCCCGGCTAGACGCGCGCGCATTTGAATAACGACCGGTTGCGCCTTCCGCGCCGCCGTCCGGGGGAGTCGCCTGGCGGCCTGCCCGCCCGCCCGCCCGCGCGCTCCTGGCGGGACTCGTGACGTGCGGCGGGCGCTGGGCCGGAAGTCCGGCGCCGTGCCCGCGCCCTCACTGCGGCCGCCGACCTCCGCTCGCGCGCCTTGAGGGGGCGGTCGTCTCTGCGACGCCGGGGGCAGTAAAAGTGGATGGAGGCGAGCACTCGCGGATCATGACTTCAAAAATTGGTTATCCGCAAAATTTAGCCGCAGTGCTACGCGAAGATGAGTGGCGGAGACGCCGGCGTTCCGTCAACAAACCAGCTGTTCTCGTGGCTCTGCGCATGCTTGAAAGCAGCCATGCACTCTCTCGCTTTTTATTGTGACAAGTGACTCTCGTTCCTTTAAGGAGTGCATAAAGCGTTAGTTCTAACATATTGTATGATGAAACTGGGGAATTTCCCCTCCAGATGTTTCCTCCAGAGCGAAGCACTGCCATACTGAGAAACCGGTGAGACAAGCTCTATGTTCCAGACTGGTCTTCTAACATATGTGGTCATGATTTGCATGTAAATGTGTGTCAGTAAGGGGTGAGAATAGGCCAAGGATGAGAAAAAAAAGATTGCGCGAAGTCCGTTGTCGTTTATTACGGTTCTGCTCCGGCATTCGCCTGGTATTGATCAGAAAAACAACGGATAACCAACCATCAGTATAGATTGTCTCTAGACTTCTCTTCCAGTCAATAACTGAATTCCTCCTATTTAGCTTGTGTCAAAAATACGTCCTCGTCGGGACTCCAACCCTAACATTTCCTACGGGAGCGGTGATTTAGTGCATCAACTGATACAGCCCCTCAGACCGGGAGGTCCTAGGTTCGAGTCCTGACGGCGGCCGGATTTTCGACATTAGCTTTTCAGCTAGATCGAATTCAGTCGCTGTCTGGAGGAGAATTCTAGCGTCCGGCTGCTCTGATCGGTAGTCTTCCGTGGTTTCTCCGATCAACACCAGGTGAATGCCGGAGCAGTACCGTACCAAACGGGCCACGGACCGCGCGCGATCTGTCCTTCCTCTTCCTTGTCTATCCTCTCCCCTTACACACACACACACTTACACTAACATGCACTACACTGCCACATATTTCGGGAGACCGGTCGGGAGCTTAGAGCTTGTCCCGGCAGGGGCGGTGCCCCGCTGGTGGGAGAGTCCTGTTTATGGGGAAACCCCAGTAACCGTCGGTAGGTCGGCGCCAGATCTCGCCATCCAGCTGGGAAATATCACCACCATCTCCCGAGAAAAGAAACATGCACTACACGAACGGGACTAATGACCAAAGCAGTTGACGCGCCCGGAAACACGAAAAAATCAATCAACCAAACCTAACACCTGCCGGTCAGATTTGGGCTCAGATCTTAACTCAGTAGGTAGCATGAACGGAGAAGCCTTGGCGAGAAGCGATAGTTGGGAAAGACCGCGATGTGTCATTCGACATCTTAATTTTCTGTGTGGAAATTCTGCGCGCGCCTCTCAGCATAAACCCCATCCAGGTATGTTCACATAGTAATGAAAATCAGCTTTGTGCAGTAAAACGTTTTTAATGGGGTGAATTTTTAAGTTCATAACCTTCATTGTGGGCGTTCTTTCCCGCGTCTCAGCCAGCTGCGCGACGGTTTCTAGCAATGCTCTGAGGAATGCGGAGCGTTCACTATAAAAAAAGAAATTGTTACATATGTCTTATTTTGTAACGTAATATGTAAATATTTTCAACAATATCTTCACATAAACATATGTTTGTATGAGCATGGTTGCCATTGTTGGTGTATACTAACAAACAATAACGTGAATCCTCAGAACGTTTATAATTTTCCGAAAGTTTTGAGAATCGTAAACTTATTTGTTATAGAAATGTGTTTCTTGGTACCTTTGATAGTCAAATGTGAATTTCAGAATAGAATCAACCACCTTAACCAACGAATAAAAACGTTTTTCTTCAAAAGACGTGGCATTTCGGAGATAGACAAATCATCCTTATTACAGGGCGCCATTGTCAACGCGAGTAGAATGTTTAGGATACTAGATAATCGTTAGCAGTGATTATAAGTCGGTAATGATAATATATAGGCATACGAAAGCGAAGCTTGACTCCATTGTCGACAAATCTGTGAAAGTACATTACAAATATTGCTTAATTTACCTAATGGAGAACAAAAGAAACAGATTGTGCCAGGCACGTTGTTCTATATGTGGAGGCTGCAACCATCTGCGAATGTTGGTTGCAAAGAAATGGTCACTCCCTATTAAGCTAGTTACCATAATTCACCTTCGTTTGTTGACGATATTACTGTCTTGTCGATTCGTAACGCGTGCTGCAGCTTCCTGCTCGCTGCGCATTGGTGATTGTCTGGAGAGCCAAAGAATAAATTACTACGACCTGATTGCATGATGACCGCTCGCAAGGGGTCCTTCGCTACCTCCTGCCAGCTATTCCTTATTTGCCATCCGGCGCTATCTGCTGTTTGTATCTGGGTAG